>CANTUT010000497.1:2500-207500 GCA_947687605.1 Reutealis trisperma
ATTTTGAGCTTAGTAAAAACCCTTAACACATGAGATGTGGCCTAGGCCCATATGTGATTATGGAAAAGAGGCAATTTAACGGTTAGAGAAAATTCACTATTCATAAGCCCATGTCATGGATTAGGGGTTGGAGAATTTTCTAGTAAGGTTAAAATTGTAATTACATCTTTTAGCTAATAGAAATATCCATTTTATCTCTAAAGGATGAAATGGTCATTTCACTATTTGAAGAAGCAAAGTCCACCTTTGCCCCTTCATCAAATCATGAGCTAAAAGGGTGTTATGGTCATTATGAAGACTTATGGGTTAAGTCTTGAAGAAAAGAAGTATATAAGTGTTATGTTCATCTTTTCTTCACAAGAGTTCAACATCATTTTCATTTTTGAAGCTTTTAGAGAGAAGTTGAGGGAGAGAAAGAAAAGTTGATGAAAGACTTTCTTCAATTTTTCTTTTGATCTTCAATTCTTTTCTTTGTTCTTTGTGAAAGAATAAATGCTTGTGAATTGAAAATGAGTTTAGTCCAAAACAAATTAAAGAGAAACCTTGACTTCCTAAAATTTTTTGAGGAAAAATCTTGAATCAATTTGGGCAACCAAGAAAGGAATTCAAGAACACCAAAAAAAACCAAATAGGAACTAAAAGATGAATTAGGTGTGGATGATCTAGAGACTTTACACTTGGGAAGCTCTTTGTTAAAGAAAAAAGGAACTTTCAAGAGGTAATATGATTGCCTTTCCTTCTTCTTTCTATGCATATGTGTTTTACACACAAATTAATTGATTGCTTGAATGGATGTTGGACCAAAATGAGTGAAGTGAAATTTTAAAATGTTAGAAATTTTACCCCACCACCTTGCTTCTACTACATTTGGCTCCACCATTCCTTTAGAAAACACTTTTCTCTACTAAAGAGAAATCCCTACTTCACACTTAGTCTTATAAGTAATGAGTGACAATTAGCTTCCCATATGGAAACAACCTAATTAGTATCGATGTTATAATTGATTACTTTAAACATCACAATGAATCATTCATCATAAATTATCATGCACTGAAATCGCTTCATTAAAGATCCCTATCTCGATTAGGGTAATGGTTTCTGTCAAACTCTAATATGCCTCTGTTAAACTCTAATGTGCCTCCATTCTGTGTGCTTATCTTGTTTCTAATTCTTAATGAGATTAAATTTCTACTAAAAACTCTTTCTAATGAATCATACTATTCTAGCTAGAGACTTTAGTTATCAAGATTAGCTAGATAGCATAGGATCTTAACCTTATTTACTTAATGTCACATCCCAACTTTTGAGATATGATGGTCTTAGAACATGGGGAAACATAAGGTCACCCACGCCCGTAGAACCCATTGGACATATATACCAATCATGCCTAGGATCACACCGAACCTCATACAATAACTCATTTAAAAAATTTATGAGAAAACTTTTAGTTGTGGAAGACAATAATTAGATATCTCACATATAATCCATAAGAACATAATATTTATAATCCAATTGAAAATCTTAACAAAACATTTAAATAAATATCAAAATAATTATTCCTGGAGTGTCTAACAGTAACCCTTCATATCATAGTATTATTAAGACTTTGGACAAGGAATTCCCCAAGTGGAGTAGAATGCTTGAGCTATCACCTTGCCTCCTTATACTACTCACCTGGAACCATACAAGGAAAAAAAAAAGGAGTGAGATAGATGACGAATAAGCACATACATTAACACATATTCCTTTGAAAAGGAAACTCATAGCTTATACACATAGTTCATGAATCAAGTTAACATTTTAGCAAGGCTTTCAATTAAACAAGTTTGCAGAAATCACACTTATAACACATTGAGAGTAAAGGCTATTGCTCTATCACTGGAAGACATAGAGGAGAGGTGGCCTTAAACCAAATTCCAACTCCTATCATATGAAGAGCGTGAAGCTGATTAGGCCCCATGGCTACAACCACCCCTTTCTAGCAGAGGTGGATACACTACCCCTATCCGTTGGGTTAAGACCATGTGCACAGGTTCCGATGATTATCCGCATCAGCATGAGGACTTTTGCATAAAAGGTTAGAGGTACCATAGCTAGAGTTAATGGTAATCACATATGACAATAACATTTAGGGCAATAAAACATATATCACAATAGTAATAGCAGTTTAACTTTTTGAACAACAGATACAAGAATAGTGTAGTTTCAAAAAGATTATAAGTTAAGGCAATAATCATAAGGAATTATCATTGGATAAACAAAAATAGTTTTTGGACCAATTGTCCATTGGCAACCCAAGCTTTACAAAGAAATCATTTAATCATATTTTAGGATAGGAAGAACTTAGGTTTCAAGAATCTTAAAGGCTCATATAACATGATATCACAAATTTGTAACATATCATAATGTTACTCACAGTTGTAGCATGAATACAATATTTACTCACCTTGTGGTTCATTCGCTCCTATTTCACGTAGCCCCCTTGAAACTCTAAAGCTCCTCAAACTCTATCATGATATTTAATTCAATACTTAGTATTTATTTAATCATGATGCTATCCTATCCCATAACTGCCCTATGCACATATAACATTCACATATACTTAGAGTTGCACATATAAGTGCACCTCATCACTTACACATAACATATTAACATTAAAAGTCTTGCACACTTAGCCTTAATAGGCCTATATGAAAACACGTCATAACTCATGTCAATACCTTTCTAAGGTCAACACAATATCATTATCTTAATATCAATTCACTTTAACAATCAACTTAGTACACTTAACACTTCCATACATGTCAATTTATTAATAGCCTCTCAAGTGTCATGCTTAACCCTTATGATCCATTCATTCAATCAATCACTTCATCAATTCAAGGCCATTTATTCATTATCGAGTCATCATAACATCTATTTCCATATTTCTCAATCACATTCACATTCTAATCACAATATAAGGTTAAGATACCTTAAGTATACCTTAAATGTACCAAAGTGCCTTTAAGCTTGTTTAGGGTCATACCTTCAACTAATATGCAATTTTATCATTTATCATACATACATATATGTCAATAATCATCAAAATATATCACATAAAAATTATAGACATTAGGATAAAAATCCCATGGCAGGCCGAATACATCATCGAGGGAAAAATTGAATTTTTCTTACTTTTCTTACTTTTCGTCTATTATAGTAATATGTAAAAATATAGTTTTAACCAAGATTTTTCATATAAACATAAAAAAAAATCATTTTAGAATATTAATCTATATGAATCAGTAGCAATAGGTGTGATATGTACATGAAAATTCCAATTTTAGGTTTTAGGATGCAAAACCATGAGTTTTCTTATTTTCAGTGTTTTATGATCATCACAGTAATATGTAAACAAGTAGTTTAAACTATTATTTTTCATCCAATCACAGAAAATTTCAGTTTAAAACATCGTCATGTATGATTCAGCAGCCATAGATAATATTTATACCAAAAAATTCGAAGTTTTAAGGCTTATGGTGAAAATAATGAGTTTTTATGCTTTCCGCGCTTTCCGTTCATTACAGTAATATGCAAACACATGATTTAAATCATTATTTTTCATCCAAACAAAACAAATATCACTTTAGAATCCACCCATACACAAATGTGCAGCCTTATGTTCAAGAAATCTTAGAATTTTTTAACTTCTAAGTTCTAGCACAAAAACCTTGAATTCCTTTATTTTCTAAAACTTTTCGGTCATTCCAGTAATATGCAGAAATATGATTTAATCCAATATTTTTCATCAAACACATCAAGAATCCATTTAGAAATAAATTGAGCAAGAATTGCCTCCCCTTGAAGTTTTTATGCATCAAAATTGAAATTTTAAGTTACAGGATTCACCTTTGGAGAAATTGCGCAGAAAGGTTTGTGTTTTTAGTAAAGAATTAAATTTCTCTTTCAAAAACTCACCCAAACAGAATTAATTTTGTAAAAATTATTAAACAAATAATTCAAAATAATTTTCTCATAATTTATTTCATAGAAATCAAATAGGAAATTGAAAGAGAAGAAAAACTTACGCATACGGACGAGAAATCGCAAAATTGAAAGGTATTTTCTTAATTTCGGTAGAGAGAAATATTTTGGGAGAATTTTTTTTTTCAAAATATATAAAGTTAGAGTAATGGCTGCTAGAACATTAGGGCTGGCCAAAATTTTAATATTTAAAGGTAGGGTTTTGGCCAATTTCCACTAATCCCTTAATGAGCTAGGTTAGGAGGATTTTTAGGTAGTGGGCTTTTAGGATTTGGGATTTTCATTTAAATTAGGGGCTGATTATTAGTAATTAAAATAAAAATATTTTTCTTATTATTTTCATTAAAATTTCCCCCAAAATATTTATTTAAAAATTATTTTAAAATACTCATAAAATCATTTTATGCTTAAAATTACCTTTATGCATGAAAATTCATTTTATTTAAAATAATTTATTTTATGCTAATGTACTTCATATAAATCATTTATTTTGCAATAATAACTCATATTATGCATATTAAAAATTAATTTAACATACCACATACTCATCAACCACATAAAACATAAATTTCTATAAAAGCACACACTTAACCTTAATAGTTCTAAATCAAACAAATTGTCATAAACATTTCTAGGGTATGTATGGGTTGTTACACTCAAGGTAATAAATTATATCTTGGCAATCACTTACCTCCATACATTACTAATTAGAACTATCACACGCTAAATATCCATACATGAATAACACGTCTATGTAAGCAGTAATAAATCCTAATGACCTACAAATGAGATACAGTTTCTTGCAATTCAAAGGACTATATGCAACTATTATGACCCAGATAATAAATAATTGAAAAGTAGTAAAACCTCATATTATTATTATCTAACATCACAGTTTGACTATTCATCCAATGAATATCAACGTATTTGTATTGACATCATATGTCAAACAGCATGAGACTCACTACCTCTATAATCATTCGTATCACATACTAATTCTAGAAAACAAATAGAGGTGATGATCTTTCAGAATTAACAATGCCTAGTCATTGATCTTATAACCATGAACACATTTAAAATATTTGTATTAGAGTAATCTATCACTCATATTCTCAACAGTTGAAAATAGATCCTCTTACAAATACTTATGGACTATATTCAATAATATGAAATCTTTTTCACATAATGAATATATTTAGAATGCCATTGGAAATTATTATTTACTATTATATAGCTAATATATGGCTTATAGGGCACATACTGCTATCAGCATATTAGTAATATCGCCTGACTTGGAAAAGTATCGTGAGTGGATTACAAATTCTCAGCATTCAACTATAGAAGGTGGAGTGGATAGTTTTGAATTACATAGAAATTCAATATAGTATTAAGACAACTATTATTTACTTAATATTGTGGCCCAATCATAATATTTATTTTTTAAAAAAAAACTTAAATGAAAGAAAATTATTATGTGTATTTAAATGTACATGCGTAACTTTTTTAAGTAGATGGAAGGTTTTTTTCGTCAACTTATAAACTTTGTGTAAGTTGTTTTTCTCTCATTTCTTAATAAAAGTCTATTTTTATAAAAAAAAATGTTATTGAACTCATCTTTTATCCATTGTTTTTAGTTAAGTTTTTATTTTCAGTTGTCAACTTTATATTACTTTACAATGCGTAATATATTTGTTGATGGTACTTTTGTTATATCATGATTTCTTATTTTTTGAATGTTTTATAGTGTTTCTTAAAATTCTATTATAAAATTTCTAACATTTAATATGTATTTCCTTAATTTTTTTTTAAAAAATATTAATATTTATATTGATTTCAAAATATCCATGACTATTTCCATAATTTTAGAACCTTGATATGAAATGGAAGTGGAAATTTAAGACCTAAATAAAAAATGAGTTCAATATCATTTTTTATAAAAATAGATTTTTATTAAGAAATTAGGGAAAAAAACCAATTTATACAAAGTTTATAAGTTGATGAGGAAAACCCTTCATCTACTTACAAGTTATGCACATATATTTAAATACACATAATAGTTTTCTTACATTTAAGTTTTAACAAAACATAGATAAATATTATTATTACATGACAATAGTAAGTAAATAATAGTTTCCTTAATACCACATTGAATTTCTTTATGGTTCAAAACTATCTGCTCTACCTCCTATCGTTGAACGTTAAGATTTATACTCCACTCATAATATTCTTCCTAAGTCATGTGATATTGCTAATATGCAACATATTGTTGTGTCACATCCCAACCTTATGAGATACGACGGTCCTAGAACATGGGGAGACATAAGGTCACTCATGCCTGTAGAACCCATTAACATATAACAATCATGCCTAGGATCTTACTGAACCTTCTTCATTAACTCATTTAAAATATTTAGATAAATACCATAATTTGCGGAAGACTTAAAGTAAATCATTACATATAAAATCCATAAGGAAAATAATATAAATCTCTATAAGTATCAATTAACATTCTCGGAGCATCTAAAGACAAGACTTCATAAACATAGTATTATTGATAACTCGGACAAGGAATTCCCTAAGCGAAGTAGAATGCTTGAGCCATCACCTTGCCTTCTCACATTTGCTCACCTGGAACCACACAAGGAAAAAGGGGTGAGATAGATGATCTCAATGAGTAAATGAAAAGGCACATACATTATCACATATTCCTTTGAAAGGAAACACATAGCTTATACACATAGTTCATGGTTTATAACTCATGAATCAGGTTGCACTTTAGCAAGGGTTCAATTTAGCAAGTTTGCAGAAATCACACTTATAACACTTATGGAGTGAAGACTATACTCAATTCACTCCAAACACATCGAGGAAAGGTGGCCTTTGCCAAATTTCAACTCCCATCACTTAGAAAGTGTGAAGCTGATCAGGCTCCACGGCTAGAACCGCCCCTTCTAGCTGAGGTGGATACACTACCCCTATCCATCGGGTTAAGACCATGTGCACAGGTTCTGATGATTACCCGCATCGGTACGAGGATTCTGCATAAAAGGTAAAGGTACCAGAGCTAGAGCTATTGGTAAACACAATTAACAATATCACATAAGGCAACAATAACATGTATTTCAATAACAATAGTGGTTTGGCTTTCAACAATAATACAATGAAAGTGTAGTTCCAGAAAGAATACAAGTTAGGGTGTCATTCACAAAAAAAGTTCTCATTGGATAAACAAATAGTTTTGGACCAAATGTCCTTTGGCAACCCAAGCTTGACAAAGAAATCATATAAAATAAAAATGGAAAGAACTTGGGTTTCAAGATCACAAAGGTTCACATATCAATATATCATATTCCTAAAACACAACATGATGTTGTTCACATTTGTAACAAGAACATTGCGTTTACTCACGCTTGTAGCATGACCATAGTGTTTACTAACACTTGAAGAATGAAAACAATGTTTACTCACCTTGGAGTTCCTTTGCTCCTTGTACTCGTAGTCCCCTTTGCACTTCTAAGGCTCCTCAAACTCTAACAAAATATTTGATTTAATACTTAGTATTTTATTTACTCATGATGTTCCTATCCCATAACTACCCATACACATATAGCATACACATTAGAGTTCACTCATAGGTGTACTCATTACTTGCACATATCACGTTCACTTGTAAGTCTTGCATACTTAGGCCTTATAGGCTCACATGAAAACATATTGCAATCATATCAATACCTTTTTAAGGTCATCACATTATCATTACCCCAATATCAATTCACTTGTCAATTATCTTAGTTCACTTTATACTTCTATACATGTCAACTTAACAATTAATCCTTCAATCATCGTGCTTAACTCTTATGATCCCTTTTACTTCATTAACTCATAATCATATATTCATCATCAAGTCATCATGACATCTAGTTCCAAATTCCTCAATCACATTTTCATTCTAACCACAATACAAGGTTAAGATACCTTAAGTATACCATAATGCATTTAGCTCATCTAGGATCATACCTTCGACTAATATGCAATTTTATCATCTATTATATGTACATACATGCCAACATTCACCAAGACACATCACATAAAATTTATAAACATTTGGACACAATTGTTCATGTAGGCCGAATGTATCATTAAGGTAAAAACCAAATTCTTCTCCTTTTCGTGCTTTCCGTCTATTTCAGAAATATGTAAAAACATGGTTTGAACCAAGATCTTTCATGTAATCATAACAAAAATCATTCTAGAATATAAATTCATAGGAATCGGCCACTATTGGTGTTATTAATATATAAAAATTCAATCTTTTGTGTTAGAGTGCACAAAACCACAAGTTTTCTTGTTTTCAGTATTTTCTGGTCATTTCAGAAATATGCAAACAGGTTGTTTAAACCATTATTTTTCATTCAATCATTGAATTTATCAGTTTAGAAGACATTCCTTCATGAATCAGCAGCCATATGTGGGGTTTATGCAAAAAATTCCAAGTTCAAAAGCTCAGGTGAAAAATCATGAGTTTTCGCGCTTTCTGCGCATTTCGTTCATTTCAGCGATAAACAGACACATGATTCAAATCATTATTTTTCATCTAAACAAAACAAATATCATATTAGAACACCCATACATACAAATCAGCAGCCATATATTCATTAAAGAATAAAATTTTCCAACTTCCAAGTTCTAACACGAAAACCTTGAATTCCTTTGTTTTTCAAAACCTTTCGGTCATCGTAGAAATATGCAGAAATATTATCTAATCCAATATTTTTCATCAAAACAAATCAAAAATCAGTTTAGAATACAACCAAGTACAAATTGCCCCAACCCCACCACCCCCCCCCTCCTCATGATGTTTATGTAATAAAATTGTGATTTTAAGTTATAGAATTCACCTTTGGAGAAATCTTGCGGAAAGAATTGTGTTTTTGGTAGAAAATAAATTTTCTCTCCCAAAAATTCACTCAAACAGAATTGAATCTGTAGAAATCAGTAATCAAATAGTTCAAAATAATTTTCCCATAATTTATTTCATAGAACATAGTTTAGAAATCGAAAGAGAATAAAAACTTACGATTACGGTCACGAAATCGCAAAACGGTAAATTGTTTTCGATATTTCGGTAGAGAGAATTATTTTGAGAGGTTTTTCTGCTAGAATATAGAAAGAATAAGGGAATGGCTGCTGGAAACCCTTGTTTGGCCGAAAATTAGAATATATATTAGGGTTGGAGTGGAATTTCCACTATTACCCTTATTGAAATAGGTTAGGAGCATTTTTGTGTAGTGGGCTTTTAGGAATTTGGGCTTTTTCTTTAAAACTTTTGGCTGAAGGGATTTAAAATGAAAATAATATTTTTCTTTTTAATTCTGGAATATTTCCCTCAAAAATATTTATTTAAAAATATTTTAAAAATACCCATAAAATTATTTTATGCTTAAAAATTGTTTTATGCATGAAAATTCATTTTATTTAAAATAAATTCTTTTATGCAAATGTACTTCATGTAATTCATTTATTTCACATTGGCAACACATATTATGCATATTAAAATTAATTTAATATGCCACATACTCATCAATCATTTAGATCACAAATTTTCACATAAGCACACACTTAAACTTATAGATTCTAATCAAGCAATGTATCACGAAAATTCCTAGGGTGGGTGTGAGTTGTTACATGTTGAATGTGCATTCTATACTCCTGTTGGCTAACATCTACAAGACATTCTATTGGTAGAAAATAGGAAAAATAATTATTATGCTTAGTCACTCATTGACTGGCATGCATACATGTCTATTAATGTCCATATGGCATAGGATATGCCTGTGTTGTTTCATTACTAGATAAATAAGATTGAAACCAACTATCATTAATGTAATAATCCACATCTACCCTAGGAGTTTTATGACAAATTGCTTGAATTTAGAATTATTGTGTCAAAATATATGCTTATAGGAAAATTCATGTATGATGTGATTTATGAGTGTGTGGGATGTTAAATTAATTTTAATATGCCTAATATGAATTATCATTGTGAAATAAAAGATTTGTATAAAGTGCATTAATTTATTTTATAAAAAATGAATTTTCATGCAAAAAGACGATTTTTAAGCATAAAATAATCTTATGAGTATTTTTAAAATAATTTTTAAATAAATATTTTAGGGGGAGATTTTAATGAAAATAATAAGAAAATATTTTATTTTTAAATTACCTATAATTAGCCCACAAATTAAATAAAAAATCCAAATACCCAAAAAGCCACTATACCAAAACACTCCTAACCTAGCTCATTAAGGGTAATCTTGAAAATTGTCCAAAATCCTAAATATTTAAAGGGAATTTTGGCTAGCCTTTCCTTCTAGCAGCCACCATTCTATTATTTCATTATTTTAGCAGAAAAATTCTCTCAAAATTATTCTCTCTACTGAAATTCAGAAGATACCTTCAAACTTTACGATTTCGCAAATGTTTCGTAAGTTTTTTTCTCTCCTTTCAATTTGCTATTTGATTTTTATGAAACTAACCATGGAAAATTTATTTTGAACTGAGTATTTACTAATTTTTATTTATTAAATTCAGCCTAAGTGATTTCTTGAGAGAGAAATTGATTTTTCTACCGAAAACACTAACCTCTCTACATGAATCCTCCAAAGGTGAATTTCAAAACTCAAAGTTAGAATTTTCTTGCATAAACACAATAGGGGGGGGGGGGGGGGAATTTTTGTATTATTATATTCTAAATGGATATTTGATGTGTTTAGATGAAAAATATCAAATTAAATCATATTTCTACATATTACTGTAATGATCGAAAAGTTTTGAAAAATAAGAAAATTTATGGTTTTCATCCTATAACTTAAAACTTAGAATTTTCATGCATAAGAAATGTCTATGGCTGCTGATTTGTATATATTCATGTTGCAAACTGATTTTTGTTATGTTTGGATGAAAAATAATGGTTTAAATCATGTGTTTACATATTACTATAATGACCGGAAAGTACTAGAAACAAGAAAGGTTCATTATTTTCACCTAATACCTAAAAGTTGGAAAATTTTCATGGATATGAATCTAAATGGGTGCTGATTCCTACATGTTCATGTTCTAAAATGATTTTTGTTTTGATTACATGAAAAATATTGGCTTAAACCATATTTTTGCATATTACTATAATGAACAGAAAATGCAAAAAGTAAGAAAAATGCATGTTTTCCTTGAATAAAGCATTTAGCCAATGTAGGGATTTTTATCCCAATATCTATAATTTTTATATGTTATATTTTAATGATTATTGACTTGTATACATGAATAGTAAATGATTAAATTGCATGTTGATTGAAGGAATGACCTTGGACAAGCCTAGAGGCAATTTGGTATACTTAGGGTATCTTAACTCTATGTTGTGATTAATATGTAAATGAGATTAAGTAATATGGAAATAGGTTTTATGATGAGTTAATAATGAATTAATGATCTTGAATTGATGAAGGGATTGATTGTATGAATTGATCATAAAAGATAGGCATCACACTTGAAGGGCTATTATTAAGTTGATATATATGGAAGTGTTAAGTATAATGATTTTGAGATCATGACAAATTTATTTGACTTTAGAAAATTCATTGTATGAGTTATAATGTGTTTTCATGTGAGCCTATAAAGGCTAACTATGCAAAACTTTTAAAGTCAACATACTATGTGCAAGTGATGAGTGCACTTTTATGTGTAACTCTAAGAGTATGTGAATGTTAGATGTGCATGGGATGGTTATGGGATAGGATAGCATGATGATTAAATAAATACTAAGTATTGAATGAAATATTATGATAGAGCTTAAGGAGTTTTAGAGTTTCAAAGGTGATGAGTATTAGGAGCAATGGAACCACCAGGTGAGTAAACATTACATTCATGTTATAAGTGGAAGTGATTTTGTTATGGGAATCTTTGAGACTCTTGAAACCCAAGTCTTTTCCTACTTTCAATTATAATTATGTGATTTCTTTGTATAGCTTGGGTTGCCAACGGACAATTGGTCTAAAGCCATTAATGTTTATTCAATGATATGAGAGACTCTTTGTAATTGTTGCCTTACATACTTTCTTTCTAGAACTACACTATTATTGTATCTTCCTTTCAAAAAGTTAAATTGCTATTGTGATTGTGATATATGTTATTGTTGCCTAAAGTGCTATTGTCATATGTGATTACCATTAGCTTTAGTTATTGTATCTTTAACCTTTATGCAGAATCCTTGTGCCAATGCGAGTAATCATCAGAACCTGTGTATATGATCTTAACCCGATGGATAGGGGTAGCATATCCACCTCAGCTAGAAGAGGCAGCTCTAGCCGTGATGCCTGATAAGTTTCATGACTTTATAAGTTATTGGTTGGGAGTTGGAATTTGGTATGAGGCCACCTCTCCCTTGAGTGAATTGAGCAGGGTCTTTACTCACAAGTGAATTGAGCAGGGTCTTCACTCACAAGTAATAAGTGTGATTTCTGCGAACATTGTCAAATTGCAAACTTTGATTCATGAATTGTAAATTATGAACTATGTGTTATAAGCTATGGGTTTCCTTCTTAAAGGGATATATGTTATTGTATGCATAGTATTGTTTACTCATTGAAATCATCTATCTCACCCCTTTTTCCTTGTGTGGTTCTAGGTGAGTATTTTAAGGAGGCAAGGTGATCGCTCAAGCTATCTACTTTGCTTGGGAAATTTCCTTGTCAATTTATAATAATACCATAATATGTTGAGTCCTTAGATGCTCTGAGAATTATCATGGAAACTTTATTTTAAAATATTATGTTGGTGACTTTTATTTGGAGTCTTATTATTATTTTCTTTTGAATTGTATTAAAGTATATATTTTTAGCTTCTGCAACTTAAGGTTTTTCAATTATAAAACATTTTTATTAAGATAATGTATGAGATTCGGTACGATCCTAAGGCAAGTTATTATATGCATGAGTGGGTTCCACGGACGTGGGTGACCTTATGTCTCCCCATGTTCTAGGACTGTCATGTCTCTATAGTTGGAATGTGACAATTAAAGCATTCCATTCCATAATTTTTTGAAAATAGAGAAGTAGAATATAATCAATACGTATCTCTAATTTAAGACTTATAGACCCAAAGCTAAGAGAAGATCGTCAACTTCCTGAATTGTTGCATTAAAATTATAAAATATACTTATGATTAGAAATAAATATAGTAAATCATCATCATCATCATCATTATACTATACTTCAAGATGTCAAATTTGTCTTTTCTATTTTCTATAATTTTTTGCATACTTGGCATATTGGATATTTTTTATATATTTCAATGATATAGTAATATTTTTATGATATATTTGATATATCATAATTTCCCTTAGAGATTTTGCCTATATAAAAATATTTCATAAAATATCATGGATATTTTGCGAGATTTTGATATTTCATGTGAAATTCTACAAAAAAGATATGGCAATCTACTTCTATATTGAGACTCATCGAAACATGATATTTCTATAGATAAACGGAAATTTAAGATCATGGGTGAAAAGCCCTCTTGAAGAAGGGGAAGGTAAACATTATTTTCTTATTTTTAATTAATGAAATATGTTGAAATATTTTAAAATTGTGGATGGAGGGGTCATTTACCTATGTTTGGAATAAGGTAAAATAAGCGAGGAAGGAAAATAACTGTAGAAAAATAAAAGTTATTTTCCCTTTTCATTGTTTGGGAATGGTGGGAAATAAAGAGAGGAAAGGAAATACGTGCTATTTTCCTCTTTATTTTATCTCCGAAATATAGTGAAAATAGAGACAAAAGAAGGAAAAAAAAAAGAATAATTAACCCAACGTTTGGAATGAAGGAAAAAAAGAGAGCAAAATAACTTTATGTTGTTTAGATATGGAAAGAAAATAAAGGAATGAAGGAAAATAACACTTATATTCCTTCAAATATTTTCTCCCCAAAATGAAGACAAAGTGGAGAGAGAAAAAGAAAAATTGTAATAATAAAATAAAATTCAAATTCAAATTTAAACTTTAGAAATGAAAGATTAAAATAATTTTTTATTTTTATATTTTATTTTCTCCATATATTTTAATGAGTGAAAAATAATTTTATTTTCCTTTCTATCCAAACAAGTGACAGGAAAATAAATAAAGAAAAATAAAATTATTTTCTATCTTTATTTTCTTTCTTTCATAACACTACCAAAAAAAAAAAAAAACAATTTACCCACTAAAAATTTAGTCGGTAACACGTATATCGACGAAAAAAATTTAGTTGGTATTAAACTTATTGGTAACACAATTTATTAATAGAATACAAAACCATCGGTAGTTGTTGGTAATTATTGACGGAATTTTTGTTGATAAATCATTTTTATATTGTTGGAATTTTTATAGGGAGATAATTTATCGACAAAATTTTTAATTTGGTAATCCATCAATAAATTTTAAATAAATATTTTTTGAAAGTAAATATTTTGTCGATAATCCACTTGTTCATTTTGTAAATTATTTTTTTAAAAAATAAAATATTATGTTGGTAATTCATCGGTAAAATTCTTTTTTAAAAAAATAAATATTTTTAAAAAATAAAAATAATAATTTAAAAATTAAAATTTTTAAAATGAACATGAAAATTAAAAAATAAAAATTATAAAATAAATTAGCAAACTTAAAGAATATTAAAAATGACTAAAATTAAAAAACTAAATTAAAATTTGTTTGCCCTTGTGCACTAAGAAGGGGGATGAATTGGTGGGAAATAAAAATTTCTAGGGAAAGAGACAGGGAAAGAAAATTGTACACACAAGATTTTATAGTGGTTCGAGTGTTAACTAACCCTATATCTACTCTCCAACTTTAATTAAGTATTTCACTATAGATATAATTACAATGGAGTTTTGAAGCTCACTCCAAACTTACAAGGTATTTTGAGGCTAACACTCAACCCTTAAAAGTGTTTTTACCACAAGTTTGACACTTAGCCTATACAAGAGTTTTTCTAAGGCTAACTCACAACTTAACAAGAGTTTTATTGCCTACTCAAAACTATTTTGAGCAATCAATGCTCTTAACAACATAAATAATACAATTGAATGGTTAAGGCTTTGAGAAATAAATTTGCAAGAGTTTGCTATAGGAAAGTTGTTGGATTGTTATGAGGATCTTTGGAAGGGGTATTTATAACTTTCACCCATCAAAGACCTAGTACAAATAGTGTTGGTAGCAAATCTTCCATAACATCCACGAAATTAGCATTTAATACTCTGTCAAAGTCGCGATTACGATCTTCATTTTATGCTCGCTACTTGATTTTTTCGGTCACGATCTTCAAATGTCTCCAACAACTACTTGACATGTGGCACTTTTCGATTAGCCATTTAAGTATTTGTTGGAGCAAGATTACCTTTTGAATTTCGTGGTCGTGACTCTTGAATCATGGTCGCGATCTTGCTTTCATGCTCAGTATTATAGTCATGATTGAGGTTGTGAACTCCACTATGTCTTAAGGCAATTTTGCTTCTTTTGCCTTTAATTATTTCTCAGTCACGACGGACTTAGTCACAGTCGCTATCCCTTGTAACGATTGCAATTCTTGTGTTGTGTTTGCGATTAGGGGTCCACCAAATGACTTAGAGATTTTTGAAGTTCTTGAAATTACAATCTTTCTAATTAGTTTTTCCTATAAGAACACAACTTGAAAAAAATATTAGATCACTCCAATTTGATTGTCAACATCAAACTAGATATTGACTAAGTTGTGAACTAACTTAAGTTAACAATCTCCCCTTTTTGATTTTGACAATCAAATTGAACTTAAATAAAAAAAAAATTATCTATCTTAGCATTAAGATTAAGGAATCTACCCCTTAATTAGTGATCCCTTTTAAAATTATGTTCAATTAAATAAGTTTTAATCAAGTCGTGTAAAGAGTTTCAATCAATTCAAGGAAATTGCACAAATTCAAATTTAATCGAAATTTTGTTTAAGTTCATTTCTCCTCCTTTGGCAATATCAAAAAGAGGGTAGAAAATAAGTAAATAATCAAGAATTCAATCAAAGTCAAAAACAACAAAAATTAAAAAATCAATCAAATACAACTAGAATTAAAAAGAAAATTACATTCATTGATGAAAGTAATATAAGAGATCATTGCTATTAAGTGCCAAAAAGAGATGCCATGAACACAAAAGATGAAAGAAAAAGAAGGAAATAAAGGAAAACATAAAATAGAGATTCAGAAGGTAAGAAAATAGGATTAATCTTTTTCTTCATCATCTTCCTCTTGAGCTTGAACTTCCTCTTCCTTACTAACCTCCCATTCATCTAAATTGCATTGAGGGAGCCCATGTGTCATATTGTGATGAAGATGCCCTAATAGAATTAGCCTCTTCATGAATTTCCTAAATATTTTATCAATTTTAGAAGAGAAAGGATGGGCTAGGGGAGAGGTTGAGTTCCATATGAGGATGTGAGGGCACGTGGAGTTTAGGTTTTTTTTTTCTTCTCTAACTTGGCTACTCTCACCAGTAGCCACTTTTGGCCTTTTTCAAGCTTTCTATTGAACTCCCTTTTCACTATAAATATATTCAAAATTGCCATCCTTGTTTGCCCTTATGGCTTTTGCATTGATCATATATTGGGTATCCATTAATGATTTTTTTAAGTGATTTTAGAGAAGGGCTTTGTTGGGGGGGAGGGGGGGGGGGGGGAATAAGAGCACCCACATGCTTGGCTATCATGGTGATTTGGCAAGAGAAAAGAATAGTCCCTTTTTTAATTTCAGCGAGTTGAAGAAATTGATCAATTTGGAAATGGGTAGTTTGAATACCTTTTCCTTTAATTAGGCCATAAAGAAAAAATAGGTCTTTTTGGGACACTTTTTCATTACCATCCCCTCTAGCATTAATGGAGAGGGTCACAATTATATGGAGCACCCAATAGGTAAGGGTTTTGATGTGTTTGGCCAAGGAAGTTTTAGGGTCAAATTTTATTTTTATTGATATTTTAGCCCCAAAGGGAGTAAGGTTCAGATCAGAATCATTAATGGTGTAGTAACCCTTGATTTGGAACCCAAATATATTTGCAGCTTCATTCAAAGAGAGTTTATACTACTTATTAAAAAAATTGAAAACTGATGGCACAATGCCAAAGAGTTGGATGTAATTTCTTAGGCATAACCAAAGTGGCAAGAAATTCTTTGGTGAGTTCTTTGTAGTCATCTTCATTAATAAAAATGAATTTGCCCCATTGGAGATTGTTTAGGTAGGCAATTATGCTATCCTCAATACCCAAGCATTTGAAGTTCATAAGGCTAGGTACTTTGTTGGGTAGGATTATTTTGTCAAGAAGTTTTTGGTAGCCTTGTTTTTCTTCTTAGGTAGCTCATCTCATAAGTTCAAGATAAGAATGGGTTTAGGAAGTTTGTGGCCCTTTTCCCTTTCTTAAAGTCTTCTTTAATGCCATGGAGTAGTAAAGAGAAGAAATTAAAGAAGAAAAGAGCAAAATATGAATAAATAATGTGAACAAGAGAAAGTTTGAAGAGGAAAAGGACTCGGAATTGCTTTAGAATTAGGAAAACTAGAGAGAAAGGGAGAGTTTTATAAGAAATAAATCTTATAATTATAGTAGGAAAAGGATTTGGAATTGTAAACTATTTAGGCATGTAAAAAGGTATTTATAGGCCTAAAACATCCTAAAAAAGGGTAAAAAAATGGATATATTTGAAAATTTTGCTGTTTTACAATGACCAAATTTTTTTTGTTAGTACTGAGAATCGCATATGCAAAATAGAGTCGCAACCATGATTTTCAATTTTTCAAAAGTCATGACCGCACAAATGGTAAAAAAGTTGCAAATATTGCGACCGCACAAGAAAATAGCAATTGTGATTTATAGGTCATCTATAAATTTTTGAAAAAAAAATCTCTTCATTTTATGTAATGCATTTGGCACTTAAAATGCAAGATCAAAATAAACATAAATGAGCATTTTTTAACAAGAGTCACATTTTTTATAATTAATCAAATAAATTGATTAGGACAAGAGTCACCTCAATTCAAGATGAAATGGAAAAAATTAATATACTAAAAAAATGAAAAGCATGAATGCAAAGAAAATATTTTATGCATTTTAAAAAATTTATGGCAAGGAACTCTTGTCAAGCATGCCAAGCTCCCTTTTAATGACATTCAATCTCTTTTCATTAAGGGATTTTATGAAAATATTAGCAAGTTGGTTTGTTGTTTTAATAAATTCTAATATAAAATCACCAATTTGCATATGATCTCGTAAAAAGTGATGCCTAATGTCTATATATTTGCTTCTTGAATGTTGGATGGGTTTTTTTTTGAGAGATCTATGGCAGTTGTGTTATCATATTTGATGGGAATGTGATCAACTACTTGACCATAGTATTTGAGTTGTTTCATCCAAAGAACTTGAGTACAATAATAACTTGAGGCCGAAACTTATTTTTTGCTAAACCAAGAAAGTAGACATTCACCAAGAAAATGACAAGTTCTGAAATTACTCTTCCTATTAAGTAAACTACCCACATAATCCGCATCCAAAAAACCATAATGTTAAATGATGTGTTCCTAAGATGCCATAAGCCTAAATGTAATGTGCCATGTAAATACTATAAAATTCTTTTGATCACATGCAAATGAGACTCTTGAGGGCAAAATTAAAATTGAGCACACAAACAAATAGTATATATAATATTGGGTCTAGGTGTCATAAGATAAAAAACTGAGCTAATCATACCTCCATACTTCTTTTCATCCATAGGCTTACCCTTTTCATTCTTGCCAAGCTTTGTTGATGTGCTCATTGATGTCTTGCTACTCCTGCATCCATCTATTTCAAACTTCTTTACTCTTTTGTGCACTTGGATTGGTTGATGAAGATACCATCTTTGCACTACTTGATTGTAAATTAAGGAAGAAGTTGAGCTCATCTATCATGCTCATCTCAAATTCTCTAGTCATACACTTATCAAACTCTTTACAAAGATTTTAATTAGTAGCATCAAAAACAATATCATCAATATAAATTTGAACAATTAAACATTATTGTGCTTTTTTCATAAATAAAGTTTTGTCAACCTTGCCTTTTGTAAAATTATTTTTCAAAAGAAATGAACTAGGCCTTTCATACCAAGCTCTAGGAGTTTGTTTCAATCCATACAAAACCTTAGTTAATTTGTAAACATGATTTGAAAGTTTGTGATGTTCAAAACTAGGAGGTTGTTCAACATATGCTTTCACCTTAATAAAACCATTTAAAAATGCACTTTCCACATCCATTTGAAAAGTTTGAAATCCATATGACATGCATATGCAAGAAGAATCCTAATAGCCTATAATCTTGCTATTGAAGCAAAGGTTTCATCATAATCAATGTCTTCCTCTTGGTTTTACCCTTTGGCAACTAATTTGGCCTTATTTCTAATTATGGAATCATACTCATCTAACTTATCTCTAAAAACCTATTTACATCCAATAATTGGATTATCCTTAGGTCTAGGAACAAGTTCCTAAACTTTGTTTTTATCAAATTGGTTAAGTTCCTCTTGCATAGCAATCACGCATCTATTATCATCAAGAACCTCATCAATAATCCTTAGCTTAATTTAGGAAACAAAGGCAAGATTATTATCTAAGACTTCAAAATGAGATCTAGTACTTACACCCTTTGAAGTTTCACTAATAATGAGCTCCTTGGGGTGATTCTTGGGATATCTCCACTCCTTTGGAAGTCCTTGAGTATCTTCCTCTTATGGATGTGGTAGAGCTTTATGCTCTTATTGGCTTTTTCCTTGTTTTCACTTTCCTTTGGAATGTCATCTTGATAAATCCCAAGCTTCTCAAATTCACCTATAAGATCATTAAGAACACTACTTTTTCTAAGATCAAGCTTACTAGATTCATCAAATACAACATTCATATATTTTTCAACTACCATTGATTTTTTTTTTTTATTAATGACACTTTAAGCCTTGTTAGTGGTGGAATAGTCTAAGAAAATACCTTGATCAGTTTTTAAAGCAAATTTCCTAAGGTTATCCATGGTATGTAGTATATAGCACTTACATCCAAACACTCTAAGATATGAAATTTTGGACTTGCTTTCATTCCATAACTCAAAGAGGTTTTATTTAAAATTGGTCTTTTGAAAACTCTATTTTCAATATAATAAGAAATGTTTACTGCTTTCACCCAAAAATAAGTAGGTAGACCATACTCATTAAGCATAATTGTGAGGTCTTGCTCGAGCACCAGCCTGATTTGCCAGAGGGAATCAAAATGCTCATTTGGTTTTAGACTAACGATAGAACCCTCAGGTTTGGATGGGTTGATTTTTGAAAATATTTTAGGAGTTACCACCTTAGTTTTGTTTATTTAGAAAAATATTAAGGAAAAAAACCCAAAATTAGCTCCAATTCATTAGTCTTTGATAATTTACCTAAGGATAAAATCACTAGTCTTTGAAATCAAAGAGGATTTGGCGATTAGGTTTTTGGTTAAATAATCTAAATTTGGCTCCTAAATTTAATTTGGCTTAAAAAATTAGTTTCATTAATGATAACTAAAGTGCATTATCATGGCTAATCATGAATGCATGAGGGACTAAAGAAATAAAGCAAGTAAACATCTATTAGTTAAGGAGAGTGTTCTCTCTAATCCTTATTGATACTAGGAGAACCACATGATTACTCCTTAACTCCAAAATAATTAAAATTAATTACACTATAAGATGATAGGATATCTTCTCTAGCCTTTATGTATTCGAGGAAAGCCATAATTTTCCTCACAAAGTATACTATGAATATGAATAATTCCATTGAAAAAATGAAAGGGGAAAAAATGAAATACTTCAGATTTGGATTCCAAATGTGCCTACGTCCCCCATTGAATAGGATTAAAACCCAAGTAGTTCGTTTCATAATTAAGTGGGGGGTTTATAGTTTGATTGGTTTAGTTTGATTTGATTTGGGGGTTAGATGGATGAGGAAAAGTGTTATAACTTTGAGTAGGTTAGGCGGAGAGTTTTGTTGGACTAAAATTCTATTTTATCGATATCAAAGGATTGGATTGATTGATGGATTAATTAATTAATTAACTAATTAATGTGATTAAATGGGTGGATTAATTATTTAAGAGGATTAATTATTTAATTAAAATGATTAAGTAATTAATTAATTGAGTGATTAATTTAAAAAGATTAGTTAATTAAAAAGATTAATTAACTTAGTTAGGGATGAATAATTAATTAAAAAGATTAATTAATTAATTGAAAGAGATTGATTTGAGGGGAAAAAAGAAGAAAAAACAAGTAAATAACCTATCAACACAAGTTTTTGAGGTGAAGAAAATGGTAGTAGGGGTAGGCTATTATAGGCAAATGGAGTGGGGTAAAAAAATCAAAAAGGGTTGAAAAGTGGGCTAAAATGGGGCAATATCAAAATTTTAAGACTGAATAGGAGGACCACTAGTAGATCCACAAGGCCTCTAGGCAAATCTATAAGGACTCTAGGTGGGACAACGAATGTTGCTAGGCTGGCTGGCAGATCCTCCCAGGTGGCCGACAAATTTGTTGACATGTGGCAGGTTTTCTTTTTTAGAGATTGATGTTGGTCCACGTTGGAATATAAAGTGTCCAGATAGTAATGTACTTGATGGCTAAAATTTTCTTTTGAGGGCATTGCCCTCAAAACCCTTGCCTATCAACTATGCATACCATACTAAACTTAGCGAATGTCAAGCTGCGGCCACATCATGAGGTATAAAATTAAGCATTCATAATTGCTACCTTATCAAAATTATCTGTAAGGCAATTCTGAACTTGGGAGTTAAGGTGGTACAAGTAACCAAAGGGATGTTTAGGTTAGTGGTTAGACATGTTTGGGTAAGAGACATGGTTGAATTTCAAAGAATTTGTTAAAAAGAGCCAAAGGGATATTTAGGTGATCATTTTTATATATTTATAGGTGAAAGGTATGACTGATAAATGGAAATGAGAAAAGGAACCAAAAAGTTATCTAGGCTGGTCATTAGATATTTTTGGATAAAAGAGGTGAAAAATAGAAACACATAGATGTCTAGGTAACTGTTTTTAAATATTTATGGGCGGAAAGTACGATCGATAAATGGAAATGAGAAAGGAACGAAAAGGATATCTAGGCTGGTGGCTAGATATTTTTGGATAAATAGATGGATATGGTTGATTCAAATGAAAAGGCAAGAAAGGAAATAGAGGGACATCTAGATTAGACATTTATGGGTGAAGAAAATTGATGAATTTAGGATAAAATGGATGGAAAAAGAGAACTAGAGGGATGTCACTATTTAGACATTTTTGGATGAAGGATATGGTTGACTTTAAGATGAATGAGGATGACAAAAGGGTACCAAATTGACATCTAAGTGAAGATTTAGATGTTTTTGGATGGAGGAAATGATTAATTCAAAATAAGAGGGATGTAAAAGGAACCACAAAGATGTATAGGTGATTATTTCTAGACATTTATGGTTGGAATTGATGGATTTGGATAAAAGAGTATTGATCAACTCTAAAAAGATGTCAGTCAGCTTTGAGAAGGTACCGATCAGTTTTGGAAGAATTTCAGTTAACTTTAAAGAGGCGCTGGTTAACTTTAAAAGATGTTGATTAGTTTCGAAAAGGCACTGATTAGCTTTAAAAGATGTTGGTCAACTTCAAAAGGCACTGGTCAGCTTTAAAAGATATCAATCAACTTTAAAGAGGTACGGGTCAGCATTAAAAGATGTCGGTCAGTTTTGAGAGGTACTACTTAGTTTCAAAAGAGATCTTCAGCATCAAGTAGACACTAGTCTATTTTGAAAGATGTCAGTTAGCTTTGAAGAGGTACTAGTCAACTTTAAGAGATGCCGGTCAGCTTCGAAGAGGTACTGGTCAATTTTATAAGATGTCAATAAGCTTTAAAAAGGCATTAATTGGCTTTAAAAGATGTTAGTCAGCTTTAAGGAATTACTAGTCAGCTTCAGGAGATGTCAGTAAGCTTTGAGGAGGTATTGGTCAACTTTAGAAAATGTCAATCAAATTTGAGGAAGTAGGGGTCAACTTCAAAAGATATTGTTCAACTTTAAGGAGATAATAGTTAGTGTCACATGCCAACTTTAGAGATATGACGGTACTAGAACATGGGGAGACATAAGGTCACCCACGCTCGTAGAACCCATTTACATATACATAATTCATGCCTAGGATCGTACCAAACCTTATACAATAACTCATTTAAAACATTATATGAAAACCATTATTTGCGGAAGACAGTAATTAGAAACTTCACATATAATCCATAAGGAAAAAATGTTCATAATCCACTCAAAACCTTAATAAATAACATCTCAAAATAAACATCAAAAATAAATATTCCCAGAGCATCTAACACTCACTCTTCATAGTGTAGTATTCTTATAAACTAGGACAAGGAGTTCCCCTAAGCAAAATAGAAATGCTTGAGTTATCACCTTGCCTCCTCATATCACTCACATGAAACCACACAAGGAAAGAAAAAGAGGGGTGAGATAGATGATCTCAATGAGCAAATAATATCGCACATATGTTAACATATCTTCCCTTAAAAAGGAAACATAAAGCTTATACACATAGTTCATGATTTACAATTCATGAGTCAAGTTGCAATTTTAGCAAGGGTTCAATTTAATAAGTTTGTAGAAATCACACTTATAACACTTAGAGAGTGAAGACTGTTGCTCTATCACTTGAACACTTAGAGGAGATGTGGCATTAAAATAAATTCCAACTCCTATCACTTAGAAGGCATGAAGCTAATTAGGCCCCACAGCTAGAATTGCCCCTTTCTAGCTGAGGTGGATACACTACCCCTATCCATTGGATTAAGACTATATGTACAGGTTCCGATGATTATCCGCATCGGCACAAGGACTTTTGCATAAAAGGATTAAAGGTACCATAGCTAGAGCTAATGGTATTCACATATAATAATAACATTTAAGGCAGCAATAACATGTATCACAATAACAATGGCAATTTAACTTTTTAGCAAAAGATACAATGATAGTGTAGTTCTAGAAAGAATATAAGTTAGGCAATAATAACAAGGAATTATCATTGGATAAACAAAATGGTTTTGGACCAAATGTCCTTTGGCAGCCCAAGCCTTACAAAGAAATCATTTAATCATATTTTAGGATAGGAAGAACTTAGGTTTCAAAGATCTCAAAGGCTTACATAACATGATATCACATATTTGTAATATATCATAATGTTACTGACACTTGTAGCATGAATACAGTGTTTACTCACCTTGTAGTTCCTTCGCTCCTAGTACACGTAGCCTTTTTGAACCTCTAAAGCTCCTCAAGCTCTAACATATATTTAATTAAATACTTAGTATTTATTTAATCATGATGCTATCCTATCCCATAGCTACCCTATGCATATATAATATTCACATATACTTAAAGTTGCACATATAAGTGCACCTCATCACTTGCATATACACGTTGACTTCAAAAGTGTTGCTCATTTAGCATTTATAAGCCCATATTAAAACACATTACAATCATGTCAATACCTTTCTAAGGTCAACACAATATCATTACCTTAATATCATTTCAATATAACAATCATCTAGTACACTTAACACTTCCATATATGTCAACTTAACAAATAACCCTTTAAGCATTAGGCTTATCTCTTATGACCAATTCATTCAAACAATCACTTCATCAATTCAAGATTACTAATTCATTATCAAATCATCATACAACTTGCTTCCATATTATCCAATCACATTTACATATTAATCACAACCTAAGGTTAAGATACCTTAAGTATACCAAATTAACTCTAGTCTTGTCTAAGGTCATTCCTTCAACTAACATGCAATTTAATCATTTATCATTTATTCATATATATCAATAATCATTAAAATATATCACATAAAAATTATAGACATTGGGATAAGAATCCCAATGTAGGCTGAATGCTCTTATTAAAGGAAAAATTAAATTTTCTTACTTTTTGCACTTTCCGTCTATTATAGTAATATGTAAAAATATGGTTTGAACCAAGATTTTTCATGTAATCAAAACAAAAATCATTAGAATATAAACATGTAGGAATCAGCCCATATATACATTCATATGCATGAAAATTTCCAACTTTAGGTTCTAGGATGCAAAATCATGGGTTTTCTTGTTTCCAATACTTTTCAGTTATTACAACAATATGTAAACATGTGGTTTAAATCATTATTTTTCATTCAATCACAACAAATATCAATTTAGAACATCAATATGTACAAATTGGTAGCCATGCATGTTTTTCATACATGAAAATTCTAAATTAAGTGTTTAGGAAGAAAATGATGAGTTTTCAAGCTTTCTGCACTTTCTGTTCATTACAGCGATATCATAACACATTATTCAAATCATTATTTTTTATCCACACAAAACAATTATCATATTATAATTCTTCCATACACAAATAGGCAACCATATGCACATAAAATCATGGAATTTTCCAACTTCTAAGTTCTAGCACAAAAACCTTGAATTTTCTTGTTTTCTAAAACTTTTTGGTCATTACAGTAATATGGAGAAATATGATTTAATTCAATATTTTTCACTTAAACATATCAAAAATCAGTTTAGAATGCAATGGTATAGAAATTTCCCCCCCTTAGTGATGTTTATGCATAAAAATTTCAACTTTATGTTACAAGATTCATCTTTGGAGAAATCGCATAGAAAGATTTGTATTTTCGATAGAGAATTAGATTTCTCTTTCAAAAAACTCACCCAAAATGAATTAAACCTGTAAAAATCAGTAAATACCCAATTCATATTAATTTTCTCATAATTGAATTCATAGAAATCAGTTAAGAAATTGAAAGAGAAGAAAAACTTACGATTACAGTCAAGAAATCGCAAAATTGAAAGTGTTTTCTTAATTTCTGTAAAGAGAATTGTTTTCAGAGAATTTTTCTGTCAAATGTATAATAATAGAGGGTGGCTACTGAAACATTAGGCTGGTCAAAATTTTCATTAATATATGTAGGATTTTGGGCAATTTCTAATAATACCCTTAATGAGTTAGGTTAAGAGGATTTTTGGGTAGTGGGCTTTTAGGTATTTGGGTTTTTTATTTAAATTATGGGCTAATTATAGGTAATTAAAATAATTATATTTTTCTTATTATTTTTCATTAAAATTTCCCACAAAAACATTTGTTTAAAAATTATTTAGAAATACTCACAAAATTATTTTATGCTTAAAAATTACTTTTATGCATGAAAATTCATTTTATTTAAATAAATTATTTTATGCTAATGTACTTCATGTAAATTATTTATTTCATAATAATAATTCATATTAGGCATATTAAAATTAATTTAACATGCCCCTAACCCATAAATCACGTCACACATAGAATTCACACAGTCACACAATTTGTTATAGTAACCCTAAATTCAAATAATTTGTCACTAAAACTCCTAGGGTAGATGTGGGTTGCTACATTAGCCCCCCTCCCCTTAAAAGAAATTCGTCATTGAATTTAAATACTTACCTAATTTTCTCTTGAAAAGCCGAGGATGCTTCTACTGCATTTCCTCCTCGGCTTCCCAAGTACACTCATTCACTCCATGATTTTGCCATTGGACCTTAATCATGGATATCTCCTTGTTTCTTAATCTCTTTACTTGTTGATCTATTATAGCTGTTGGTGATTCCTCATAGGATAGCTGCTCATCTAATGAAATGTCTAGAGGTGACAGGATAAGAGATGGATCTGACACATACTTCCTTAATATAGAGATGTGAAACACCAGATGCACATGCGCCATAGTTGGAGGTAGGACAAGTCTATAAGATACTTCCCCAACCTAATCTAAGATTTCAAAAGGACCAACAAAACGAGGTGGTAATTTCTCCTTCTTGCCAAATCTCATAACACCTTTCATTGGAGAGACCTTCAAGAACATGTGATCTCCCATAACAAAGTGTACATCATTCCTTTTTGGGCTCGCATAGCTCTTTATCGACTAAAAGCCATTTTTAGTTGATCTTGAATCAAGGGTACCTTCTCAGTAGTCTCCTTAAGCAACTCTGACATTTCCATATACTTGTTTTTAGGCTCCACCCAACAAACTAGAGAATGACATTTCCTCCTATACCAAGCTTCATATGGTCCCATGCCGATGGACGAATAGTAGCTGTTGTTGTAGGCGAATTCAATCAAGGGTAAGTATTTGTCCTAGCTACCACCAAAGTCCAATACACATATCTTTAGCATATCCTTGAGTGTCTGAATTTTCCTTTTAGATTGTCCATCCGTTTGAGGGTGAAATGTAGTACTGACGTCCAATTGCATCCCCAATGCTTCTTGTAGCTTTTGCAAGAATCTAGAGGTAAATTGAGTCCCTCGATCTGAGATGATGGACATCGACACTCTGTGTAATTTCATGATCTCATCCATATACAACTATGCATACTAGGCTGCGGAATAAGTGGTCTAACTCCCAAAAAATGAGCAAACTTTGTCAGTTGCTCCATTATGACCCATACAGAGTCATACCCTTTAGAGGTTCTAAGTAAGCCAACAATGAAGTCTATAGTGATGCACTTCCACTTCCATTCAGGTAGTCAAATTTCTTGGAGTAATCTTGAGGGTCGTTAATGCTCACACTTGACTTACTAGCAAGTCAGGTAGGATGCTAAAAGCTTAGCCACATCCTTTTTCAGTTCAGGCCACCAACAATTAGTTTTCACATCATGGTACATCTTGGTAATTCTAGGATGAGCACAGTAAGGTGTCTGATGAGCTTGCTTCAGTATCCTTTCCCTTAACCCATCCACATCAGGCATGCATACTCTTTTTCCACACTCTAAAATTCCATTGACCACTTCAAACTCAGAGTTCTTCCCTTTTTTCATCTCATCCTTCAACTCTACCATGTGTGGGTCCTTATCTTGTGAATCTCTTATTTCTTCCATTAGCTTAGACTTCACTTGGAAATGAGCAACTAAAACTCTTGATCCTTTAATCTCTAGCCTCAAACCTTGACTAAACAATTCCTTTAATTCCTTCACGATTGGCCTCTTCTGTACAGTCACATAGGCTAGGCTTCCTATCAATTTTTGACTCAAGGCATCCCCTATTACGTTTGCCTTCTCGGGGTGATAGAGAATCTAGTAGTTGTAGTCCTTCAGTAGTTCAATCCATCTTCTTTGTCTCAGGTTAAGGTCTCTTTGGCTCAAGATGTACTGAAGACTCTTATGATTCGTATAGATCTCACACTTTGTTCTATACATATATGTCTCCAAATCTTTAGAGCAAACACTATGGTAGCTAATTCCAAATTATGAGTAGGGTAATTCACTTATGCCTCTTTAGTTATTGTGATGTATAGGTGATGACTTTACCATTTTGCATCAAGATGCATCCAGGTCCTACTCTCGAAGCATCGCAATAGATGGTGAATCCTTCTTCTCCTTCAGGTAATGCCAAAACTAGGGCTGATATTAAGCACTTCTTATGCTTCTGAAAAATTATTATGCTATAGGATTATACTTATCTAACCTGATACATAAACAAGTCTAAACTAGACTTTTAAAACTACAGCTCTGATACCAATTTTGTCACATCCCAACTTTAGAGATATGATAGTTCTAGAACACGGGGAGATATAAGGTCACCTATGCCTGTAGAACCCACTTACACATACATAAGTCATGCCTAGGATCATACCAAACCTTATATAATAACTCATTTAAAACATTATATAAAAACCATTATTTGTGGAAGACAGTAATTAGACACTCACGTATAATCCATAAGGAAATAATGTTCATAATCCACTCAAAACCTTAATAAATAACATCTAAAAATAAACATTAAAATAAATATTCCTAGAGCATCTAATGACAATAGTATTATTATAAACTTGGACAAGGAATTCCCCCAAGCAAAATAGAAATGCTTGAGCTATCACCTTGCCTCCTCATATTACTCACTTGGAACCACACAAGGAAAGAAAAAGAGGGGTGAGATAGATGATCTCAATGAGTAAACAATATCGCACATACATGGACATATCTTCCCTTAAAAAGGAAACACATTGCTTATACACATAGTTCATAACTTACAATTCATGAGTCAAGTTGCAATTTTAGCAAGGGTTCAATTTAACAAGTTTGCAAAAATCACACTTATAAGACTTAGAGAGTGAAGGCTATTGCTCTATCACTCGAACACTTAGAGGAGAGGTGGCATTAAACCAAATTCCAACTCCTATCATTTAGAAGGCGTAAAGCTGATTAGGCTCCACGGCTAGAACCACCCCTTTCTAGCTGAGGTGGATACACTACCCCTATCCATTGAATTTAGTCCATGTGCACAGGTTCCGATGATTATCCGCATCGGCACAAGGACTTTTGCATAAAAGGGTTAAAGGTACCATAGCTAGAGCTAACGATATTCACATATAACAATAACATTTAAGGCAGCAATAACATGTATCACAATAATAATGGCAATTTAACTTTTTTGCAAAAGATACAATGATAGTGTAGTTCTAGAAATAATATAAGTTAGTCAATAATCACAAGGAATTATTATTGGATAAACAAAATAGTTTTGGACTAAATATCCTTTGGCAACCCAAGCTTTACAAAGAAATCATTTAATCATATTTTAGGATAGGAAGAACTTAGGTTTCAAAGATCTCAAAGGCTCACATAACATGATATCACATATTTGTAACATATCATAATGTAACTAACACTTGTAGCATGAAGACAGTGTCTACTCACCTTGTGGTTGTTTCACTCCTAGTACACGTAGCCCTTTTGAACCTCTAAAGCTCCTCAAGCTCTAATGTAATATTTAATTTAATACTTAGTATTTATTTAATTATGATGCTATCCTATTCCATAGCTACCCCATGCACAAATAACATTCACATATACTTAGAGTTGCACATATAAGTTCACCTCATCACTTGCACATACACATTGACTTCAAAAATCTTGCACATTTAGCCTTTATAGGCCCATATGAAAACACATTACAATCATGTCAATACCTTTCTAAGGTCAGCACAATATCATTACCTTAATATCAATTCACTTTAACAATCATCTAGTACACTTAACACTTCCATATTTGTCAACTTAACATTGGGATAAGAATTGTGTTGACCTTAGATTTTTTGATACACAAATTGGCAGCCATATGCACATGAAATCATGGAATTTTCCAACTTCTAAGTTCTAGGACAAAAACCTTGAATTTTCTTATTTTCTGAAACTTTTCAGTCATTACAATAATATGCGAAAATTTGATTTAATTCAATATTTTTCATCTAAACACATCAAAAATTAGCTTAGAATGCAATGGTATAGAAATTGCCCCCCCTTAGTGATGTTTATGCATAAAAATTTTAGCTTTAAGTTACAAGATTCATCTTTGGAGAAATAATGTAGAAAGATTTGTGTTTTCGATAGAGAATTAGATTTCTCTTTTAAATACTCACCCAAAATGAATTAAATCTATAAAAATCTATAAATACCCAGTTCAAATTAATTTTCTTATAATTTAATTCATAGAAATCAGTTAAGGAATTGAAAGAGAAGAAAAACTTATGATTACAGTCAAGAAATAGCAAAATTGAAGAGGTTTTATTAATTTTGGCAGAGAGAATTATTTTGAGAGAATTTTTTTTGTCAAAATATAGAAATAACAAAGGATGGTTGCTAGAACATTAGGGCTAGCTGAATTTTGCATTAATATATGTTGGGTTTTCGGCAATTTCTAATAATACCCTTAATGAGCTAGGTTATGAGTGTTTTTGGGTAATGGACTTTTAGGTATTTGGGCTTTTTATTTAAATTTGGTGCTGATTATAGGTAATTAAAATAATTATATTTTTCTTATTATTTTTCATTAAAATTTCTCCCAAAAACATTTATTTAAAATTTATTTAGAAATACTCACAAAATTATTTTATGCTTAAAAATTACCTTTATGCATGAAAATTCATTTTATTTAAATAAATTATTTATGCTAATATACTTCATGTAAATCATTTATTTCACAATAATAATTCATATTAGGCATATTAAAATTAATTTTACATGCCCAAACCCATAAATCATGTCTCACATAAAATTCACATAGTCACATAATTTGTCATTGTAACCCTAAATTCAAATAATTTGTTACTAAATGTCACATCCCAACCTTATGAGATACGACGGTCCTAGAACATGGGGAGACATAAGGTCACCCATGCCCATAGAACCCATTAACATATAACAATCATGCCTAGGATCTTATCGAACCTCTTTCGTTAACTCAATTAAAAACATTTAGATAAATACCATAATTTGCGGAAGACTTAAATAAATCGTTACATAAAAATTCCATAAGGAAAGTAATATAAATCTCTATAAGTATCAATTAACATTCCCGGAGCATCTAAAGACAAGACTTCATAAACATAGTATTATTGATAACTTAGACAAGGAATTCCCCAAGCGAAGTAGGATGCTTGAGCCATCACCTTGCCTCCTCACATTTGCTCACCTGGAACCACACAAGGAAAATGGGTGAGATAGATGCTCTCAATGAGTAAACAAAAGGCTCATACATTATCACATATTTCTTTGAAAGGAAACGCATAGCTTATACACATAGTTTATGGTTTATAACTCATGAATCAGGTTGCAATTTAAGCAAGGTTCAATTTAGCAAGTTTGCAGAAATCGCACTTATAACACCTATAGAGTGGAGACACTACTCAATCCACTCTAAACATATCAAGGAGAGGTGGCCTTTGCCAAATTCCAACTCCCATCACTTATAAAGTGTGAAACTGATCAGGCTCCACGGCTAGAACCGCCCTTTCTAGCTGAGGTGGATACACTACCCCTATCCATCGGGTTAAGACCATGTGCACAGGTTTCAATGATTACTCGCGTCGACACGAGGATTCTACATAAAGGGTAAAGGTACCATAGCTAGAGCTATTGGTAAACACAATTAACAATATCACATATAGCATCAATAGTATGTATTTTAATAACAATAGTAGTTTGGCTTTCAACAATAACACAATGAAAGTGTAGATCCATAAAGAACACAAGTTAGGGTGTTTATCACAAAAAAATGTTCTCATCGGATAAGCAAAATAGTTTTGGACCAAATGTCCTTTGGCAACCCAAGCTTAACAAAGAAATCATGTTATAAAATGAAAATGGAAAGAACTTGGGTTTCAAAGCTCACAAAGGTTCACATATCAATATATCACATTCTTAAAGCACAACATGATGTTGTTCACATTTGTAACAAGAACATTGCGTTTATTCACACTTGTATCAAAAGCATTGGGTTTACTCACCTTAGGGTTCCTTTGCTCCTAGTACTCATAGTCCTCTTTGCACTTCTAAGGCTCCTCAAACTCTAACATAATATTTGATTTAATACTTAGTATTTATTTACTCATGATGTTCCTATCCCATAACTACCCATACACATATAGCATACACATTAGAGTTCACTCATAGGTGTACTCATCACTTGCACATATCACGTTGACTTAAAAGTCTTGCATACTTAGGCCTTATAGGCTCACATGAAAACACATTGCAATCATTTCTATAACTTTTTAAGGTCATCACATTATCATTACCTTAATATCAATTCACTTATCAATTATCTTAGTTCACTTTACACTCCCATACATGTCAACTTGACAATTAATCCTTCAAACATCATGCTTAACTCTTATGATCTCTTTCACTTCATTAACTCATAACCATATATTCATCATCAAGTCATCATGACATCTAGTTCCAAATTCCTCAATCACATTTGCATTCTAACCATAATATGATATTAAGATACCTTAAGTATACCTTAAGTATACCAAAACACATTTAAGCTTGTCTAGGATCATACCTTCAACTAACATGCAATTTCATCATTTATTATACATACATACATGTCAACAATCACCAACACACATCACATAAAATTTATAAACATTTAGACACAATGGTCCATGTAGGCCGAATGCATCTTTAAGGTGAAAACCAAATTCTTCTTCTTTTTGTGTTTTTCCGTCTATTTCAGAAATATGTAAAAACATGGTTTAAACCAAGATTTTTCATGTAAACATAACAAAAATTATTTTAGACCTCAAATCCATAAGAATCGTCCACTATTGGTGCCATTGATATATAAAAATTGAATCTTTTGCATTATAATGCACAAAACATGAGTTTTCTTGTTTTCGGTATTTTCCGGTCATTTCAGAAATATACAAACAGGTTGTTTGAACCATTATTTTTCATTCAATCATTGAAAATATTAGTTTAGAACACATTATCTCACAAATTGACAGCCATAGGTAAGGTTTATACAAAAAAAATTCTAAGTTCAAAGGCTCAGTGAAAAATCAAGAGTTTCCGCGCTTTTTGCGCATTTCGTTTATTTCAGCGATAAACAGACACATGATTCAAATCATTATTTTTCATCTAAACAAAACAAATATCACATTAGGACACCAATTCACACAAATCAGCAGCCATGTATTCATGAAAGAATAGAATTTTCAAATTTCCAAATCCTAACACGAAAATCTTGAATTCCTTTGTTTTTTGAAACTTTTCGGTCATCCCAGAAATATACAGAAATATTATTTCATGCAATATTTTTCATCAAAACAAATCAAAAATCAGTTTAGAATGCAAATAAACACAAATCGCCTGCCCCCCCCCCCCCCCTCCCCCCTCTTATGATGTCTATGCAATAAAATTGTGATTTTAAGTTATAGAATTCACCTTTGGAGAAATCTTGCGGAAAGAATCGTGTTTTCGGTAGAAAATAAATTTTCTCTCCCAAAAATTCACTCAAATGGAATTGAATCTGTAGAAATCAGTAATCAAATAATTCAAAATAATTTTCCCATAATTTATTTCATAGAAAACAGTTTAGAAATCGAAAGAGATTAAAAACTTACGATTACGGTCACGAAATTGCAAAATGGTAAGGTGTTTTCGATATTTTGGTAGAGAGAATTATTTTGAGAGGTTTTTCAGCCATAATACAGAAAGAATGAGGGAGTGGCTGCTGGAAAACCCTTGCTGGCCAAAAATTTGAATATATATTAGGGTTGGAGTGGAATTTCAACTATTACCCTTAATGAAATAAGTTAGGAGCATTTTTGTGTAGTGGGCTTTTGGGTATTGGGCCTTTTTCTTTAAAAATTTTGGCTGAAATGTTTAGAAACAAAAATAATATTTTTCTTTTTTAATTCTGGAATATTTCCCTCAAAATATTTATTTAAAAATATTTTTAAAATACCCATAAAATTATTTTCTGCTAAAAATTATTTTATGCATGAAAATTCATTTTATTTAAAATAAATTCTTTTATGCAAATGCACTTCATGTAAGTCATTTATTTTACAATAGCAATACATATTATGCATATTAAAATTAATTTAATATGCCACATACTCATCAATCACTTAGATCATAAACATTCACACAAGCACACACTTAACCTTATAGATTCTAATTCAAACAATTTATCACGAAAATTTCTAGGGTGGGTGTGGGTTGTTACACTAAAACTCCTAGGGTAGATGTGGGTTTTTATAGTTAGCTTTAGGAGATGTCAATTAGCTTTGAGGATGTATTAGTAAGCTTTTGGAGATGTTAGTTAGCATTAAGGATGAAATGTAATTACTCAGCTTATGCATGATTTTGTATGGCTATGGATAGTTGCACATGCATATATGTTTGTGCATAGATGATGCATGTTTATGTATGTATATTTCAATATTCATACACCTTTTATTTAATTTATATATTATGGATGATTTGTGATGATGTCTATAATGGTTGATTGCATAGGTGCAAGAGAATGGATTCACAATTTTACTTTGTCAATGCCATGAATACATTTTTCATATGATTTTTTTTTGCATCCATATTTGAACCCCTAATTTTGCACCCTCATCATACAACTACAACCTTAGCACTTGTTAAGTTCATCATGCTATGCGGAGTCGTTACAGTGATCCTAAAGTGACCAGTACTTCCTCTATGCATTTTGAAACATGCATGCATCATTTGTGCACTAGCATCTATACAATCATCTATAATAATGCACCATCATGCATAAGCTGAGCTAATAGCCTCATCGACATCTCTTAAAGCTGACCAGTACTTCATCAAAACTAACCAACACCTCCTAAAGTTGACCAATGTCTCTTTGAGGCTAAATGATATCTTTCCAAATCTAATCAATGAAGTGTAACTTCCAGAGTCCCTTTAATCTAAGTAAAGTTTTTTTAAGCCTTTTGAAAGGCCCAACCCCTCACATTTAGAAGCCCAAGTTTCTTTGGCGCAACAAAAATCTTGTCAAAATCTCTTGAGTTGACTCACTATAGGCCGAGGCTCTTCTTTTACTAAAATCTTTTTAGAATTTGTTGAGCCAACTTGCCATAGGTCAAGGCTCTTCTCCTATCCAAATCTTTTTCAGAATCTCTTAAGCTGACTCACCATAAGCTGAGGCTCTCCCTTTACTAATATCTTTTCAAAATTTATCAAGTTGACTCGCCATAGACCGAAGCTCTCATCTTATCAAAATATTTTTAGAATCTGTCAAGTCGGCTCGCCATAAGCTAAGGCTCTCCTCCTACAAAAATCTTTTCAGAATCTCACGAGCCGACTCGTCATAGGTCAAGGCTCTCCTTTTTCTAAATTATCTTATTTAAAATCATCTTCTACCCAAAACTGTCTAGAAATGTTCACCTAAACATCAATGTGGTTCCTTTTTCCATCTCTTTTATCAAAATCCATCAGCTCCACCCATAAATATCTAGAAACCATCACCTAGACATCCATTTGATTCCTTTCTCCATCTCTTTTAACCAAATCCATCAATTGCACCCATAAATGTCTAAAAATGGTTAACTAGACATCCATGTGATCCTTTTTCTATCTCTTTTATCAAATCCATCAATTTCACTCATAAATGTCTAGAAATGATCACTTAGATATCTATATGGTTCCACTTTTCTAGATCTTTAGCTTAAATTCGTTAATTCACCCAAAAATATCTAGCCACCAGCTTAGATATCCTTTTGGTCTATTTTCTCACTTCATTTATTAGCCATATTTTCCACCTATACATGTTTAGGAACAGTTGCTTAAACATCTCTGTGGTTCTTTTTACCATCTTTCTTTTTCAACCATGTTTCTCACCCAAACATGTCCAAGCACTGACCTAGGCATCGCTTTGGTTCCTTGTACTACCCCTTATTTTGAGTTCACTATCATTAGAACTGCCTTACAGATAAGACAATTCTGATAAGGGGAGAACTGTGAACCCTCAATTTTGTACCCTTATCATCCAATTGCAACCTTAGCACCTGCTAAGTTTAACGTGCTATGCAAAGCCGTTATAGTAGTGCCTCTGAAAGAAAATTTTTTAGCCTTTAATTATATTGCTACTAGACATCCAAATTTTTTAAACTTCATACCAATCAATCTCTAAAAAAAAATAAAAAAACTGCCATGTCAGCTGCCACATAACAACCCTGCGGTGCTACACCAGTTTTATGCTGTGCCATAGGTTCAACTTGCAACCTACTGCACTACTCTAGTGCGGTGCTATACTCCTCTTGTAATAACCCACACCTACCCTAGAAGTTTTCATTATCAGTTTGCTTGAATTTAGAACTATAAGGACTAAGTCTATGTTTTTGTGAAAATTCATGTGTTATGTGATTGATGGGCATGTGGCATGTTAGATTAGCTCTAATATGTCTAATATGAATTATTATAATGAAGCTCTAATATGTTTTTGTGAAAATTCATGTGTTAAGTGATTTACATGAAATGCATAAATATAAAAATATTTATTTCACATAAATTGAATTTTCATGCACAAAGTGATTTTTAAGCATAAAATAATTTTTATGAGCATTTTTTTTAAATATTTTTTTAGGGGGAATTTTAATAAAAATAATAACAAAAATATTTTTATTTTTAATAACCTATAATCAGCCTATAAAATAAATAAAAAGGCCAAATTTCCAAAAGCCCACCACACCAAAACACTCCTCACCTAGTTCATTAAGGGTAATCTTGGAAATTGCCTAAAAACCTAATTATTTATATCAAAAATCCGGCCAGCCCTACTAGTAGCAGCCATCATTCTATTATTCTTCATATTTCCAGTAGAAAATTCTCTCAAAATTATTCTCTCTACCAAAATTCACAAAATACCTTCAAACCTTGCGATTTCTTGATCGTATTTGTAAGTTTTTCTCTCCTTTCAATTTATTACTTGATTCCTATGAAAATAATCATGAGAAAATTATTTTGACCTAAATATTTATAGATTCTTATTGATTAAATTTGGTCTAGGTGAGTTTTTAGAAGAGAAAATAATTTTTTCTATAGAAAATACTAACCTTTTTACGCGATTTCTCTAAAGGTGAATCTTACAACTCAAAAATTAAATTTTCATGCATAAACATTACAAGGGGGGATGATTTTTAATTGCTTGTGTTCTAAATGGATTTTTGATGTGTTTAGATGAAAAATATCAAATTAAATCATATTTCTGCATATTACTGTAATGACTGAAAAGTTTCAAAAAACAAAGAAATTCATGGTTTTTGTCTTAGAAATTAAAAGTTGGAAAATTTCATGTGTACATGCAAGTATGGATACCAATTTATACATATTGGGATCTGATATTTATTGTGATTTAATGAAAAATAATGGTTTAAATCACGTGTTTACATATTATTGTGATGACAGGAAAGTACCGGAAACAAGAAAACTCATGGTTTTTCATCCTAAAACCTAAAGTTGGAAATTTTTGTGCATATGAATTTATATAGGTGCTGATTTGTCACATCCCAATCTTAGAGATATGACGGTCCTAGAACATGGGGAGACATAAGGTCACCCATGCCCGTAGAACCCACTTACATATAAACAAATCATGCCTAGGATCTTACCAAACTTCTTACAATAACTTGTTTTAAACATTTAGATGAATACCTTAAATTGCGGAAGTCTAAAATGAATCATTACATATAAAATTCATGAGGAAAGTAATATATATCAATAAGTATCAATCAACATTCCTGGAGCATCTAATGACAAGACTTCATAAATTAGTATTATTGATAACTTGGACAAGGAATTCCCTAAGCGAAGTAGAATACTTGAGCCATCACCTTACCTCCTCACATTTGCTCAACTGAAACCACACAAGGAAAAAGGGGGTAAGATAGATGATCTCAATGAGTAAACGATAAGGCACATACATATCACATATTCCTTTGGAAAGGAAACACATTACTTATACACATAGTTCATGATTTATAATTCATGAATCAGGTTGCAATTTAGCAAGGGTTCAATTTGGCAAGTTTGTAGAAATCACACTTATCACTTATAAAGAGTGAAGGCTATTGCTCTATCACTTGAACACTTTAAGGAGATGTGGCCTTATACCAAATTCCAACTCCTATCACTTATAAGGCGTGAAGCTGATCAAGCTCCACGGTTAGAACCGCCCCTTTCTAGCTGAGGTGGATACACTACCCCTATCCAATGGGTTAAGACCATGTACATAGGTTCTAATGATTACCCGCATCAGCACGAGGATTCTGCATAAAGGGTTAAAGGTACCATAGCTAGAGCTAATGGTAATCACAATTAACAATATCACATAAGGCAACAATAACATATATTCCAATAACAATAGTGGTTTAGCTTTCAAGCAAAAGATACAATGATAGTGTAGCTCCAGAAAGAATATAAGTTAGGGTGTCAATCACAAGAAATTCTCAATGGATAAACAAAATAGTTTTGGACCAAATGTCCCTTGGCAACCCAAGCTTGTCAAAGAATTTATATAATAATATTTTAGAATGGAAAGAACTTGGTTTTCAAAGATCACAAGGGCTTACATAATAATATATCACATTCTTATAACACAACATAATGTTGTTCATACTTATAACATGAATATGGCGTTTACTCACACTTGTAGAATGAATACGATGTTTACTCACCTTGGGGTTCCTTTGCTCCTAGTATACGTAGTCCCTTTGCACTTCTAAAGCTCCTTAAACTCTAACATAATATTTGATTTAATACTTAGTATTTATTTACTCATGATGCTTCTATCCTATAACTACCCCATGCACATATAGCATGCACATACACTTAGTCCACATATAGGTGTACTCGTCACTTGCACATAACACGTTGACTTTGAAAGTCTTGCATACTTTGGCCTTATAGGCTCGCTTGATATCACATTACAATCACATTAATACCTTTTTAAGGTCATCACAATATTATTACCTCAATATCATTTTACTTTAATAATCATCTTAATACACTTTATACTCCCATGCATGTCAACTTAACCATTAACCTTTCAAGTGTCATGCTTAACTCTTATGATCCTTTTTATTCAATTGTCACTTCATCAACTCAAAACCATGTATTTATTATCAAGTCATCATAACATCTAGCTCCATATTTCCCAATCATATTTGTACTCTAATCACAACATAAGGTTAAGATACCTTAAGTATACCATAATGCATTTAAGCTTATCTAGGATCATGCCTTCAACTAACATGCAATTTTATCATTTATTATACATACATACATGTTAATATTCATCAAAAAACATCACATAAAAATTATAAACATTGGGACAAAGAGATTTATGTAGGCCGAATGCATCACCAAGGCAGAAACCAAATTCTTCTTCTTTTCGCACTTTCCGTCTATTTTAGAAATATGTAAGAATATGGTTTGAATCAAGATTTTTCATGTAAACACAACAAAAATCATTTTAGAATTTAAATCCATATGAATTGGATACTCTTAGTGTTGTTTGTATATAAAAATTCAACTTTTGAATTATAGAGCATAAAACCATGAGTTTTCTTGTTTTTGGTATTTTTCGGTCATTTGAGAAATATGTAAACAGGTCGTTTAAACTATTATTTTTCATTCAATCATAGCAAATATCAGTTTAGAACACATCCATACATGATTCAACAGCCATAGATGGGATTTATACAAAAAAAATTCTAAGTTTAAAGGCTTAGGTGAAAAATCATGAGTTCTCGCGCTTTTCGTTCATTTCAGCGATAAACAGACACATGATTCAAATCATTATTTTTCATCTAAACAAAACAAATATCATATTAGAGCACTTTCTCATACAATTTGGCAGCCATATGTCCATTCAATAATAGAATTTTCCAACTTCCAAGTTCTAACATAAAAACCTTGAACTCCTTTGTTTTACGAAACTTTCCGATCATCACAGAAATATGCAAAAATATTATTTAATCTAATATTTTCCATTAAAACAAATCAAAAATCAGTTTAGAACACAACAATACACAAACTACCGCCCACCCCCCCCCCCCCCCTCCCAACCTGTGATGTTTATGCAAAAAAATTGTGATTTTAAGTTATAGAATTGACCTTTGGAGAAATCTCGCGGAAAGAATTGTGTTTTCGGTAGAAAATAGATTTTCTCTCCCAAAAACTCATCCAAACAGAATTAAATCTATAAAAATTAGTAATCAACCAGTTCAAAATAATTTTTCCATAATTTATTTCATAGAAATCATTTTAGAAATAGAAAGAGAAGAAAAACTTACGGTTACGGTCAAGAAATCGCGAAACAGAAAGGTATTTTCTTAATTTTGGTAGAGAGGAATATTTTGAGAGAATTTTTCTGCCAAGATACAGAAAAATATGGGGATGGCTGCTGGAACTCTATTCTGGCCAAAATTTAGATTATATATTAGGGTTTGGGTGAAATTTCCACTAATACCCTTAATGAACTAGGTTAGGAGGATTTTTGTGTAGTGGGCTTTGGGTATTTGGGCTTTTATTTAAATTTTTGGGCTGAATAAAATTAAAATAAAAGGAATATTTTTCTTATTATTTCTATAACATTTCCCCCAAAAATATTTATTTTAATTTTTTTTTAAAAATACTCATAAAATTGTTTTATACTTAAAAATTGTCTTATGCATGAAAATTCATTTTATTTAAAATAAATTTTTTTATGCAAATGCACTTCATGTAAATCATTTATTTCACAATAGCAACTCATATTATACATATTAAAATTAATTTAATATACCACATACTCATCAATCACTTAGATCACTAATTTTCACAAAAGCACACACTTAACCTTAATAGTTATAAATCAAGCAATTTATTATGAAAATTCCTAAGGTGGGTGTGGGTTGTTACATTCTCCCGCCGTAAAGAAATTTGTCCTCGAATTTAAACCCTTACCTATTTTCTCTTGAAAAGCTGAGGATGCTTTTGTCGCATCTCTTCCTTTGCTTCCCAAGTGCACTCATCTATCCCATGATTTCACCACTGAACCTTAATCATGGGTATCTCCTTATTTCATAGCTTCTTTACTTGTTGATCCACTATAGCGATCGGTGACTCCTCATAGGATAGTTGTTCATCCAACGTAATGTCTGGAGGTAAAAGAACGTGAGATGGGTCTGACACATATTTCCTTAGCATTGAGATGTGAAACATTGGGTGCACATATGCCAAAGTTGGAGGTAGGGCAAGTCTATAAGACACCTCTCCAACCTTATTTAAATTTCAAAAGGACCAATGAAATGAGGTGATAATTTCCCTTTCTTGCAAAATCTCATAACTCCTTTCATTGGAGAGACCTTTAGGAACACGTGATCTCCCACGGTGAATTGGACTTCTTTTTTGCTTAGGGTTCGCATAACTCTTTTGCCGACTGAACGCCATCTTCAGCTGATCTTGAATTAATGGTACTTTCTCGGTAGTCTCCTTAAGCAATTCGACATTTCTACATGCTTGTCTCCAGGTTCAATCCAACAAATTGGAGAACAACATCTTCTCCCACACAATGCTTCGTATGGCGCCATATCGATGGATGAATGATAGCTATTATTGTAGGCAAATTCAATCAAGGGTAAATACTTATCCCAGCTATCGCCAAAGTCCAAGACACATATCCTTAACATATCCTCGAGTGTGTGAATTGTTCTTTCAGACTGGCCATCTGTTTAAGAGAGAAACACTATACTAAAATCTAGTTGCGTTCCTAATGCTTCTTGCAACTTCTGCTAGAACCTTGAGGTGAATTGAGTCCCTCGATATGAGATGATAGAAATTGGCACTCCATGTAGTTTCACAATCTCATCTACATACAATTGTGCATAATGAGCTGCAGAATATGTGGTCTTAACTCCTAGAACTTTGTCAATCTATCCACTATGACCCATATAGAGTCATGTCCTTTGGAGATTCTAGGCAAACCAATAACGAAGTTCACAGTGATGCGTTCCCACTTCCATTCAGATAGTCAAATCTCTTGTAGCAATCTTGAGGGTCACTAATGTTCATACTTGACTTGCTGGCAAGTTAGGCAGGATGCTACAAACTTAGCCACATCTTTCTTTAATCCAGGCCACCAATAGTTAGCTTTCACATCATGGTACATCTTGGTAGTTCCAAGATGAGCACAGTAAGGTGTCTGATGTGCCTCCTTTAATATCCTTTCCTTTAGTCCATCCACATCAGGCACGCATACTCTATTCTTGCACTTTAAAATTCCATTGACTACCTCAAACTCAAAGTTCTTTCCTTCTCTCGTCTCATCCTTTAACTTCATCATGTATGGGTCCCTATCTTGTGAATCCTTTATTTCTTCCATTAACTTAGACCTTACTTTAAAATGAGCCAATAAAACTCTTGATCCTCCAATCTCCAGTTCCAATCCTTGATTAAACAATTCCTTTAGTTCCTTCACGATCGGCCTCTTTTTCACATCCACATGAGCTAGGCTTCCCATCGACTTTCAACTCAAGGCATCTGCCGCTACATTAGCCTTTCCAGGATGATAGAGAATCTGACAGTCATAATCCTTCAATAGTTCAATCCATCTCCTTTGTCTCAAGTTAAAGTCTCTTTGGCTTAAGATGTATTGAAGACTCTTATGATCTGTGTGGATCTCACACTTCGTCCCATACATGTAATGTCTACAGATCTTTAGAGCGAACACTTCTACGGTTAATTCCAAATCATGAGTAGGGTAATTCACTTCATGTCTCTTTAGTTGTCGTGATGCATAGGTGATGACTTTACCATTTTGCATCAAAACGCACCCAAGTCCTACTCTCAAAGCATCGCAATAGACAGTGAACCCTTCTTCTCCTTCTGGTAATGTCAAAACTAGAGTCGATACCAAACACTCCTTAAGCTTTTGAAAACTCCTTTCACAGGACTCTTCCCAATTGAGATTGAATTGCTTTCTCATCAACTTGGTCAATAGAGTTGCTGTCTTAGAAAAGTCCTCTACGATAATATCCCGCCATGCCTAAGAAACTTTGTACTTTTGAAACTGTTGTGGGCCTTGGCCAATTTGCGACTGCTTCAACTTTTTTAGGATCAACTTGAATCCCTTCCTTAATTACTACATGTCTAAGAAAGTTGACAGACTCCATCCAAAACTCATACTTGGATAACTTAGCATAGAGTTAGTGATCATGTAACGTTTGAAGCATGATCCTCAGATGTTCTTCATGTTCTTCTTTATTCTTTGAGTAAATTAGGATGTCATTAATGAATACCATCATGAATTTGTCAAGGAATGGCTTGAATACTCGATTCGTCAAGTCCATGAAAGCAGTAGGAGCATTCATCAAACCAAATGGCAAAACCATGAACTCGTAGTGTCCATATCTAGTACGGAAGGCAGTCTTGCAAATATCTTCTCCTCGAATTTTTAGTTGATGATAGCCAGACCTTAAGTCAATTTTGGAGAAGTGACCAGCTCCTTGCAATTGATCAAAAGATCATCGATCCTTGGCAATGGGTATCTATTCTTCATAGTGACTTTGTTAAGTTGACGATAGTCAATGCACATTCGGAACGAGCCATCTTTCTTCTTCATGAACAACACTGGAGTGCCCAATGGCAAACTACTTGGTCGAATGAAGCCCTTATTAAGTAGATCATGCAATTGCGTCTTTAACTCCTTCAACTTCATTGGTGCCATACGATATGGCAGTATCATTATACATTGCGTACTAGGTAGCAATTCAATGTTGAACTCGATCTCGCGATCAAGGGGTAATCTAGGTAAATCTTCTAGGAAGACATCCATGAACTCATCCACCACTAGAATGCTCTAGTCTCGAAATGCAGCTTCCTTGTCAGTGTCAATTACATGGGCTTAGTATGCTTGGCATCATTTCCTTAACATCCATCTTGCTCTTAAGGCCGATATCAAGTTCAGAGGATTCTCATTCCTATCTCCTTGGTATACAAACTCCTTCCCATCTCTAGTTTGAAACTCGATAAGTTTCTTTCTACAGTCGATACGAACTCTTTACTCATACAACCAGTCCATCCCTAATATCACATCAAATTCTAATACATCCAATTCTAGCAATACTACCAGAAGTGCTTGTCCATCAATGTCTACATCATAGCCCTTATACTCATACCTTACTTCCATCACTTCCCCTAAAGGAGTTGATATTACTAACGGTTCACTCATCAATTCCTTATCTATACCTAGGTACTTAGTAAAACAAGGTGACACAAAAGAATGGGTAGCACCATAATCAATTAAACATTTTATGCTAGAACTTTGGATGGGGATGATACCTGTGATGGCTATGTTTGAATCGCGAGCCTCTTGCTGATTTAATGCGAAGACTCGACCCTTGCCCTTACTTTTTGTCGTCGGTGCATTCCCAACCGCTAGTCCTTTGTCCTTGACTCCTTGTCCTTGCATTTGGAATGGCCTAGATTATGGTCATACTCTAGTCTCATTCTTTTGACTCCTTATATGAGGGCAATCCTTTATGAAGTGCCCCATTTGCCCACAATTAAGGCAAGCACTAGTATCTCTCCGGCAAATTCCAGGATGTTTCTTTCCACATTTGCTGCAAGTGGGAATTTCTTGGTTAGTTTGATTATTCTATAGTCCAGATGATGAAAATTCCTTCTTTGGTTCTCTTCCATTTCCATGTTGTCCCTTATGACTTTTGTTCTTATGCCTTTCCTTATGGTCTTGTTCAGCTTATTTGGCTCTCTCCGCCTTGTATCTTTTCTGCATGACCTTGGCCTTGTCTACGAGCTTGGTTAAGGTTGGAAACTTTGTTGCTGCCAATGAATTGAATAGAGGTGTGATCAGTCCTCTAAGGAAACATTGATGCGACTTGCTTTGGTAGGAATGATGTTGACAGTGAATTGACTAAGTCGGTTAAACTCCTTAGCATAATCTAACGCGGACATTCCTGGCCTTTGCTTTAGTTGCTTGAACTGCAATGCTCTATCTTACCTTTCTCCTTCTGGTAAGAACTAATTCATTACTTCTTGCTTAAACTCTACCCATGTAGGTGGGTCTACCTCGTAAAGTCATTCTTAAATATTCCTCTTATACCAATACCGAGCTTCTTTATTGAGTTGGAGTCCTATCAACTAGATTACTCGAGCATCTGAGCAAGATAAATGATGGACTAGCTTATCCATCTTATCCAAAAATTCATGAGGGTCATCTCCTTCCTCACCATAAAAGGTAGGCAGTTGCAGCTTCTTAAACTTCGCTAAGGTCCTCCCTTCTTCAGGTAGTCGTTTCCTCTCTCTTTGAGCAGATGTCACTACCGCAAGTGGCATAACTCCATTCCTTTCTTGAGTTGGTGGTGCTTCCCACCTTTGAGCTAGTAGCTCATCCAATTCCTTACGCAAGTCTCTCATTTCTTCGCGTTTGGCGTGCACTTCTTACGAAGATGCTTGCTTACTAGAGCCCATATTAGTGCCCTTGAGTTAGATCTTTCTCTTGACTATATACGTGCAGAGGCAGCATTCGATGTAGTGTTTGATATAACATCATCATTAGCCCCAAGGGATTGGGCAATTGTGCGAACCTTCTTATTGGGAGGCATTCTGTTTATCATAATAAGGGAATTTAGTACTAATCCCCTATCCTAACCCATTTAATCTCCCCCTTATCCTAGCACATATTATCATGCATTTACCATACCACATCACTAAGCACATGTCATGTATGAATTGCATATTACATAGTTTTACACATATCATATATCAAAATCAAGTAGCATATACCTCATAATATCACACCATATCATAATAATGAAAGAAATCATCTCATACTAGGTAACTAGGTAATCAAGGAAAATCATTCATATCATATAAAGTGCTATGTTGTTACGTCGATCATCATATCTACTCAGCCTAATTCTCGTGTCCACTCTAGAGCAATCAAGAGCGACATGGCCACTGCTGCCACGTCAGTAGCAAAGAAGATCTCTATCTTAATGGCAATTAGTTGAAGATGCAGACTTCACTGACGAGTAATCTCCTCTATGCTCAATAATCCCCAACCTGAGTTGCTTCATATCCTCTCTTAGTGCATGAATCATGACCTTAAGACATTGGTTTTCCTCCTTCAAGTATGAATAGTTATCCTCCAATTTTGAATCTTATTATAAACCCAATCAGGATCTAAGCATTGCTCAGGGTCCTCTTCGTCAGGGGTCTCCTCCTTCATGGGGCGAATCACAGTTACAACTTTCTCGAACATCTCTAGCCAAGTCCTTTTACAAGTCACATGGGGTGCTCTGGGTCACGGTCCTTGAGCAGGTGTAATCTTCTTGGTCATCCGTCAGAAGAATCATAAGACAAGCAAACAATAACGAGGATTACTAAAATCTACTAGGATTTCACGGAACTATGCTAGCGATAGACTGCAAGTGACATGATAGGAAAATTCCTATGCTCCAAGATTTTACTTAAGCAACTTATATAAAACAAACCTAAACTAGACTTTTAAAAACTATGGCTCTGATACCACATTTGTCACATCCCAACCTTAGAGATATGACGGTCCTAGAATATGGGGAGACATAAGGTCACCCACGCTCGTAGAACCCACTTACATATAAACAAATTATGCCTAGGATCTTACCAAACCTCTTACAATAACTTGTTTTAAACATTTAGATGTATACCTTAAATTGTGAAAGTCTAAAATAAATCATTACATATAAAATCCATGAGGAAAATAATATATATCAATAAGTATCAATCAACATTGCCGGAGCATCTAATGACAAGACTTCATAAATTAGTATTATTAATAACTTGGACAAGGAATTCCCCAAGCGAAGTAGAATGCTTGAGCCATCGCCTTACCTCCTCACATTTGCTCACCTGGAACCACACAAGGAAAAAGGGGGTGAGATAGATGATCTCAATGAGTAAACGATAAGGCACACACATATCACATATTCCTTTAGAAAGGAAACACATAACTTATACACATAGTTCATGATTTATAATTCATGAATCAGGTTGCAATTTAGCGAGGGTTCAATTTGGCAAGTTTGCAGAAATCACACTTATCACTTATAAAGAGTGAAGGCTATTGCTCTATCACTCAAACAATTTAAGGAGAGGTGGCCTTATACCAAATTCCAACTCCTATCACTTATAAGGCATGAAGCTGATTAGGCTCCACGGCTAGAACTGCCTCTTTCTAGCTGAGGTGGATAAACTACCCCTATCCAATGGGTTAAGACCATGTGCACAGGTTTCGATGATTACCCGCATCAGCACAAGGATTCTGCATAAAGGGTTAAAGGTACCATAGCTAGAGCTAATGGTAATCACAATTAACAATATCACATAAGGCAATAATAACCTGTATTCCAATAACAATAGTGGTTTAACTTTCAAGCAAAAGATACAACAATAGTGTAGTTCCAGAAAGAATATAAGTTAGGGTGTGAATAACAAGAAATTCTCATTGGATAAACAAAATAGTTTTGGACTAAATGTCCCTTGGCAACCCAAGCTTGTCAAAGAATTCATATAATAATATTTTAGAATAGAAAGAACTTGGGTTTCAAAGATCACAAGGGCTTACATAACAATATATCACATTCTTATAACACAACATAATGTTGTTCACACTTATAACATGAATATGACATTTACTCACACTTGTAGAATGAATACGATGTTTACTCACCTTAGGGTTCTTTTGCTCCTAGTATATGTAGTCCCTTTGCACTTCTAAAGCTCCTCAAACTCTAACATAATATTTGATTTAATACTTAGTATTTATTTATTCATGATGTTCCTATCCCATAACTACCCCATGCACATATAACATACACATACACTTAGAGTCCACACATGGGTGTACTTGTCACTTATGCATAACATGTTGACTTTGAAAGTCTTGCATACTTTGGCCTTATGGGCTCTCTTGATATCACATTACAATCACATTAATACCTTTTTAAGGTCATCACAATATTATTACCTCAATATCATTTTACTTTAACAATCATCTTAATACACTTTACACTCTCATACATGTCAACTTAACCATTAACCTTTCAAGTGTCATGCTTAACTCTTATGATCCTTTTTATTCAATTGTCACTTCATCAACTCAAAACCATGTATTTATTATCAAGTCATCATAACATCTAGCTTCATATTTCCCAATCATATTTGTATTCTAATCACAATATAAGGTTAAGATACTTTAAGTATACCTTAAGTATACTATAATGCATTTAAGCTTATCTAGGATCATGCCTTCAACTAACATGCAATTTTATCATTTATTATACATCAATACATGCGAATATTCATCAAAACATATCACATAAAAATTATAAACATTGGGACAAAAAGATTCATGTAGGCCGAATGCATCACCAAGGTAGAAACCAAATTCTTCTTCTTTTCGCACTTTCCGTCTATTTCAGAAATATGTAGAAATATGGTTTGAACCAAGATTTTTCATGTAAACACAACAAAAATCATTTTAGAATTTAAATCCATATGAATCGGCCACTCTTCGTGTTGTTTATACATAAAAATTCAACTTTTGAATTACAGAGCACAAAACCATGAGTTTTCTTATTTTCAGTATTTTTCGATCATTTCAGAAATATGTAAACAGGTTGTTTAAACTATTATTTTTTATTCAATCATAGAAAATATTAGTTTAGAACACATCCATACATGATTCAGCAGCCATAGATGGGATTTATACAAAAAAAATTCCAAGTTTAAAGGCTTAGGTGAAAAATCATGAGTTTTTGCGCTTTTCGCGCTTTTCGTTCATTTCAGCAATAAACAGACACATGATTCAAATCATTATTTTTCATCTAAACAAAACAAATATCATATTAGAGCACTTCCTCATACAAATCAGCAGCTGTATGTCCATTCAATAATAGAATTTTCCAACTTCCAAGTTCTAACACAAAAACCTTGAACTCCTTTGTTTTTCAAAACTTTTTGGTCATCACAGAAATATGCAAAAATATTATTTAATCCAATATTATTTATGCATAAAAATTGTGATTTTAAGTTATAGAATTCACCTTTGGAGAAATCTCGCAGAAAGAATTGTCTTTTCAGTAGAAAATAGATTTTCTCTCCCAAAAGCTCACCCAAACAGAATTAAATCTATAGAAATCAGTAATTAACCAATTCAAAATAATTTTCCCATAATTTATTTCATAGAAATCAGTTTAGAAATCGAAAGAGAAGAAAAACTTACAGTTACGGTCAAAAAATCGTGAAATGGAAAGGTGTTTTCTTAATTTCGGTAGAGAGAAATATTTTGAGAGGATTTTTCTGCCAAGATACAGAAAAATATGGGGATGGCTGCTGGAACTCTATTCTGGCCGAAATTTAGATTATATATTAGGGTTTGGGTGAAATTTCCACTAATACCCTTAATGACCTAGGTTAGGAGGATTTTTGTGCAATGGGCTTTTGGGTATTTGGGCTTTTATTTAAATTTTTGGGCTGAATAAAATTAAAATAAAAGTAATATTTTTATTATTATTTCTATAACATTTCCCCCAAAAATATTTGTTTTAAATTTTTTTTAAAAATACTCATAAAATTATTTTATACTTAAAAATTGTCTTATGCATGAAAATTCATTTTATTTAAAATAAATTCTTTTATGCAAATGCACTTCATGTAAATTTTTTATTTCACAATAGCAACTCATATTATGAATATTAAAATTAATTTAATATGCCACATACTCATCAATCACTTAGATCACTAATTTTCACAAAAGCATACACTTAACCTTAATAGTTCTAAATCAGGCAATTTATCACGAAAATTCTTAGGGTGGGTGTGGGTTGTTACATGATTCCTACATGTTCATGTTCTAAAATGATTTTTTTTATTACATGAAAAATCTTGGTTCAAACCATGTTTCTGCATATTATTGTAATAGACAGAAAGTGTAAAAAGGAAGAAGATTCAAGTTTTCTTTTTGATAGTGTATTCAGCGTACATTGGGATTTTTATTCCAATGTCTACAATTATTTTGTAATGTATTTTAATGATTATTGATATGTATGTATAAATGATAAATGGTTAAATTGCATGTTAGTTGAAGGAATAACTTTGGACAAGGCTAGAGGCTAATTGATATACTTAAGATATTTTAACCTTATGTTGTGATTAAAATATGAATGTGATTGAGTAATATGAAAATAGGATTTATGATGAGTTAATAATGAATTAATGATCTTGAATTAATGAAGAGATTGATTGAATGAATTGGTCATAAGAGATGAGCATGACATTTGAAAGGCTATTGATAAGTTGACGGGTATGAAAGTGTTAAGTGTACTAAGATGATTGTTAAAGCAAATTGATATTAAGATCATGAAATTGTGTTTGATTTGAGAAAAGTATTGGTATGAATTATAATGTTTTTTAATGTGAGCCTATAAAGGCTAAGTGTGCAAGACTTTTAAAAGTCAACATGTTATGTGCAAGTGATGAGTGCATTCTTATATGTAACTCTAAGTGTATCGAATGTTATATGTGCATAGGCTAGTTATGGGATAGGATAGCATGATGATTAAATAAATACTAAGTATTGAATTAAATATTATGTTAGAGTTTGAGGAGTTTTAAAAGTATAAGGGCTGCGAGTACTAGAAGTAAAGGAACCACAAGGTGAGTAAACATTATATTATTGTTATAAGTACAAGCTATCATATTATGTGATCCTTGATATTCTTAAAACCCAAGTTTTTCCCTACTTTCAAAATGGAACTCTTTGATTTCTTTATTAAGCTTAGGTTGCTAAAGGACAATTGGTACAAAAATCATTTTTGTTTATCCAATGATAATACCTTTGTGATTATTGCCCTAACTTATATTCTTTATGGAACTACACTATTCTTGTATCTTTTGTTCAAAAAATTAAACTGTTATTACTATTGTGATACATGTTATTGTTCCTTAAGTACTATTGTTATATATGATTGCCATTAGCTCTATCTATGATACCTCTAAACCCTTTTTTATAGAAATCCTCATACCGATGCGGGTAATCATCGAAACTTGTGCACACGATCTTAACCCAATGGACAGGGGTTGTGTATCCACCTCAACCAAAAGGGGTGGTTCTAGCTATAGGGCCTAATAGGCTTCATGCTTCTGTATATGATAGGAGTTGGAATTTGGTTTGATACCACCTTTTCTCTATGTGTTTGAGTGATTATGGCAATAGCCTTCACTCTATGTGTTATGTGTTATAAGTGTGATTTCTGCAAGCCTTGCTAAATTGCAAACTTTGATTCATGAACTGTAAATCATGAACTATGTGTTATAAGCTATGAATTTCCTTTTTAAAGGAATATATGTCGTTGTATGTGTTATATTACTTAGTCATTGAGATCATCTATCTCATCCCTTTTCCTTTGTGTGGTTCTAGGTGAGCATTATAAGGAGGCAAGGTGATGGTTTAAGAATTCTACTTTGCTTGGAGGATTCCTTGTCCAAGTCTTTAATAATACCATGCTACGATGAGTTCTTAGATGCTCCCAGAATTTTTATGGGATTTTTATTTTAGAATATTATGTTGGAGAAGTTACTTGGAGTCTTTTTATTAGTTTATTATAAACTGTATTAAAGTATATTTTAACTTTCACAAATTTAAGGTTTTTCCTTTACAAAAAAGGTTTTATTAAGTTAATGCATAAGGTTCAGTATGATCCTAGGCAATGATTGTATGTTCTAAAGTGGGTTTTATGGGCATGGGTGACCTTATGTCTCCTCATGTTCTAGGACCGTCATGTCTTTGAAAATGGGATGTCACAAAGGTGGTATCAGAGCTGTAGTTTTTAAAGTCTAGTTTAGACTTGTCTAATTATAGGGTTGATTAAGTATAATCCTAGAGCATAGGAATTTTTCCTGTCATGTCATTGTAGTCTATCGCTAGTATAGTTTCGCAAAATCCTAATAAGTTATAATAGTCCTTTGTTATTGTTTGTTTGTGTGCCTTATGATTTTTTTGTCAGATGACCAAGAAGATTATCCTTGCTAGAGGATCACAATCTAGAGCATCGTGTGTGGCCTGCAAGATGACATAGAGAGAGATGTTCAAAAGGGCCATACCTGTGATCTACCTGAAGAGAGAAAAGACTTTTGACGAGGAGGACCCTGTGGAGTGTCTAGGTTATGAGTGGATTTAGAGTAAGATGCAAAGGTTTGAAAGAGACTATTCGGAACTGATGTTAGAAAATCAATGTCTTAGGTCCATAGTGCATGCTCTGAGAAGGGACGTGGAGAATAGGCATAAGGCTGAGAGAGTTGAGTGTGCTGAATAAGAACAAAAGAGTAGGCATAAAAGTAAGGGTCATAGAGGCCAGCATGGGAGGGGAGGAGAAGGTCGCAGAAAGGAATCTTCACTTACAACTTCAACATCTATAAAGAATAATGGTCAATCAAAGCAGCTTCATGCCTATGGCCAATGTGGCAAGAAACACTCTAGAGTTTGCTAGAACACCTTTGGCGCATGTCTTAGATGTGGTCAAATGGGCCACTTCCGCAAGGATTGCTTATAAAAGGGAAATTTAGGAAATGTGACCTTGACACCTCTACCATATGGACCATTGCAACCTCAAGGGCAAGGAGCCAAGAATAAGAGACATAATTAAGACTCCCATTAGTAGATGGTAATAATTAGCTTAGGGGCATAGGACTTATATGATACAAATGGTATTATTTGATTACTTAGTGTCTTAGTATGGGTTGATTCTATGAAATGATTGACTTTAGATGATAGAAGAACTCATTATGTTATAAGTTATGTGTTACATGATTAGGATACTTGATACATACCATGATACATGATATATGCTAGGTGATAAGTGTCCTATAATGTGATATTATATGATAGGTGCTAATGTTAAATGCATGATAAGTATGATATTTTGATAGTGGGGTTAAGTGGATTAGAAAGAGAAGTTGACTAAGTTTTGATCCAATTTAGATTAATGATTGATGAGTATAATGTTATGAGGTATAAAATGCTTACGTGTTACAATGGTTTGATAGATGAATTATATGGAGTTATTAAATATTAATTGTGATTGATGCCATAAGAAGAGAAAAGATACTTAGTAATGATAAGTAAGAGAATGAAACAAATTAGTTACATTATATATACGTAAGTATACAGTATGAAGTAAATGAAGTATATTAAGGAATTTGTGGCTTAGATACTACCATATAGACTAGAATAATAAGAAGGCTAGGAATTTCTCTATCACTTATGTTAATATCAAGTATAGTCAAAGCAGGAATATTAATCTAGTTTGATTTAAAAAGAAGAAGGTATGATTCCCATTCGAAATTCTAGTGTAAGATGCTTGATTGATTATGGTGCTAAGCATTCGTTTGTGCCTCTAAGTTTTGCTAAGAGTTTTAATAGAGATAAAGAATTATTGAATGAACCTTTAGCAGTGTCAACTTCTTTAAGAGAAATGATGGAAGTAAAGTTTGTGTTTAAGGACTGTGAGATAGACATTGATGGATAGAAACTTCCTATGGAGTTATTGGAACTTGATGTACAAGAATTTGATGTGATCTTAGAAATGGATTAGCTATATAAGCATGGAGCTCATATTAACTATAGAGAAAAACAAATAGAATTTCAAGCTAAGGATGGGGAGAAATTTATGTATCAAGGAGATATATATGATTAAGGTCTACTAATGTAATCATGGAATGGATGAGTATACTTAGGAAGCCAAGGAAGGGATGCGGTAGAAGCATTCCCAGTTTTCGAGAACATATGAGTAAGTATTGAAATTCGGGGATGAATTTCTTTTAAGAGGGGGAGACATAAAATGATAAGTATTCTCAGACTTGTAATGATGATAAAAGGATAAGTTTGATGCTAGTAGAGATTCTTTAGTGATGAGATTCCTTTAAGTATATAGGCTGTGACCAGAGTATAAGGATTTGAACTATTATAAAGTAATAGAAGTTAAGGCCATATGAACTTTAAATTTAAGGATCTATAAGGACTTGGTCTATGAGGGTATAAAATGATTTAATTCAAAATTTTAAATGATTTTAAGATAAAACATTCTAGATTTGAATTGATTATATACTTGTGTCTAGTATGTCTGTTGATGTGATGTAAAATGGTATGGATTTAGTGTTATTTCAGGTGCATTTTAGTTACTTTTTAGGTTTATGCTTAGTATATTATAATGCATTTTGTGTTTTATTCCCTTAATATTTATTCTACTAATATTTTCTCAAGATTTCTCCTTAACCTGATGGTTTTGAGAGTATTTTATAAGTTTTAGTAGGTTATGGGAGGTATTGGAGGTTCCTAGAAGAGTCAAATATAAAAAGAAAGCAAAGTTTGAAATTCACTAGTGCCAAGTCATCACCAAGTGTGCTAACTCGGCACTAATGGTTGCTGTGCTGAGTTGTTGAGTGGAGGGTGAGTTGGTGCCAAGTCGACACACACCAAAAGACAAGATTCTTCACAAATAGTCTGTAATGTTTTGGTCATAACATCCTTTACACAATTTGGATTAAAATGATCCAAAAGGGTATGAAAAGCTAATAAAAAGGCCTACAACTTTCATGAAGACCTTGAAGTCTAATTTTGCTGTCTGAATTAACTGAAATGCCCTTGAAATTTCTAAAGCAGTTATTAGGTGACTTTTCACAAAGTGTTGTATTTTTTTATGAAATGTTATGACTTTTAACTATTCAAAGCCTTTAAATAGTTGAAGTTTCTTCTGTAAAAGGGATCTAGAAAATTAGAATACAAAGTATAGAGTATTTTATTAAAAAGAAAAAGAGAGATCTTACAAGTTTTAGCACTTTTAAGTACAACACTTTGGGAAACTATTCTTGTATCAAGGCTTCTAATCTTGAAAAGTGCTAGTAAAAGATTTCTATAACTTTTCCTTACTTAATCTATTTTATTTCTTTGATGATTGAATGTTTAATTTTCTTTTTATAAGATATCTAACAATGCATCAAGGCTAAAGTACTTGTGGTTAGAATTGCAATGCAAATTTAGTCTATGAACTTCATTTTGATATTTTGCTAATGAATGATTGATTTGGCTTCAATTAAGTTCTAAATAGTTGTTATATATGCTTGATCACCATATGTAATATGTTAGTTAAGAATTTGCAATGAGAATTGGGATTCTTAGTGGAAAAGTAATTGATGTCACTTAAGTTAAAAGATTAATTAGAATCTACTTCTAAAGGGATAAAAAGAATTAACATTGAACTTCATGGTTTTTGTTTACATTTACATTGACATGAGAATGTGTGTAAGTCTATTCAAAAATACCTTTAGTTGACTTAGAGATAAGCTTTTAACAATTTCAGGTTAATTCTCCAATCAACTCATTCATAATCTTATTTTATATACATGTTAAAAGTTCATTGATTTAAATTTAAATTATAATTCTAACCTGTTCTCTTTCTAGAAATTGTTTAATAATTTTGAATTATTTAGATATTAGTGATTTGTAGTTAAATTAGTAGTTAATTAGTTACTCAAACTCCAATTATTCTTTGCCTATTCAACTTATTATTTGTTCGGTTAATAATAAATTCATCATTTTTCCTAGTGTTTGACCCCTTGCTCATCCTATATTTAGTCATAAGGGCTAGGGTATATAAATTTGCCTATATCAAATTTGGCGCCATTGCCGGGGAATTTTGATAAGAATTTTTATTAACTTAGGATAAAGAAAGGTTGTTTTAGGCTTTAATAAGATATTAATTTTTTTAAATGAGACGTACTTGTAGTTCCACTAGTATTATATCTTTTAATCCTGAAATTGAATGAACTTTTCATCTATTATGCAAGAATCAAAATTTACAAAAATTAAAAGAAAAGAGACGAGTAGAGATGGTCGAAAGGAGAACTTTGGTAGACTTTGCTATGCTTAATGTTTCTGAACATTCAGGAGGCATAGTGGCACCGACCATTGCTAACAACAGTTTTGAAATCAAGCCTAGCATCATTCAAATGATACAAAACAATCAATTTGGAGGCTTACCCAGAGAGGATCCGTATGCTCATATTCTTACTTTCCTTAACGTATGTGCAACCTTCAAAATTAATAACATTCCAGATGATGCTATAAGGCTTAGATTGTTTCCTTTCTCAGTAAGAGACAAAGCACAAATATGGCTTTCTAGTTTGCCAACTAATTCCATCACAACATGGGATCAGTTGAAGTAAGCCTTTCTTCACAAATACTTCCCACCCCACAAGACAGTGAAACTTTGCAATGAAATTAGTACTTTCAAGCAAGGCAAGAATGAGACACTCTATATGAGTTGGGTGAGAATTAAAGAACTTTAAAGACAATGTCCTCATCATGGGTTGCCCGATTGGATGATTCCTCAAATTTTCTATAATGGGTTGACTGATGATGATAGGAACATTGTCAATGCAGCCTCGAGTGGAAAATGGATGAACAAAACTGCCTTGGAAGCAATTACTCTATTGGAAGAACTTGCATCTCAAGGATATATGGGCGACGACACAACTTTGGTAAGAGGTAGGGGAATTCTTGAACTTGATAGTATTAATATTTTGAATGCTAAAGTTGATGCCTTCATAAAGCTAATAAGCAAAGCACAAATAAATTCGGTGGAGAAATCTACATTGAATTGTGAGTTATGTAGTGATCATCACTCATACTATGAATGCAACTTAAGGACCAATGAAGATGTGAATTACATGCAAGGAGGTTTCAACCAAAGGTATGGACCCAACCCAAACAATTATAATTTTCAATGGAAGAATCATCCTGGTTTTCCTTGGTCTAATCCATCATCTCAACTTAACCCCCCATTCAACCCAAACACTAAACCACAAAATCCACTCGATTTTCCTATGAAACCACCCCAATCTTCTTTTAATTCCCTTCCAGCAAAGTCTAATTTAGAAACCCTTATAGAACAATTTATTGGACAACAAATCGCCACAAATAAACAAAATGAGGAGCAATTCAATCAACTCAACTCTAAATTTGATCAAATTGCTACTCATAATCGCATCCTTGAAACACAAATTGTTCAAGAAGCATCTTCTATTTCCAAATCTATGGGAAAACTTCCTAGCCAACAAGAATTTCTATAAAAGAATCTTATCAAGTAATTACTTTGAGGAGTGGAAAGGAGATTGGTGATTCATCTGATAACAAAGGTAAGAAGGTAATATCTAATGATAAATTTGAAACTCTCAATAGTAAGGAGGATGTTGCTAAAAATGATTCTAATAACAAGAAAAATGAAAAGGAAGATATTTTTAATTCTAGCAATGAACCTAAAATTGATTTGAAGGAAATTCCCTTTCCCCAAAGATTTGTTAGGCATAATTTAGATAAGCAATTTGGTAAATTCCTTAATCATTTAAAAGAAATTACTGTTACTATACCTTTTATGGATGCTATTAGAGACATGCCAGCATGGGGTAAGTTTTTAAAAGATATCATAAACCATAAAAGAAAACTTGAGGATTGTGTTTTAGTTTCATTAATTGAAGAATCTAAGGCTATGTATTCTAAAATTCCTCCCAAACTCAAAGACCCTGGTCGTTTCACTGTTCCTTGTATAATTGGTGAATCTCACTTTGATAAAGCTTAGTGTGATATTAGTGCTAGTGTAAGTCTTATGCCATATTCCATTTACAAGAAACTTAATTTAGGAGATCTAAAACCCACCAATATATCTCTTTCCATAGCTGACAAATAAATTAAATATCCAATTGGTATATTAGAGAATGTTCCAGCTAAAATTGGAAAATTTGTAATTCCTGTGGATTTTATTGTATTAGAAATGGAAGAGGATCCTGAAATCCTAATTCTTTTAGGAAGACCATTTTTGAGAATCGCAGGAGTAGTAATTGATATGAAAAAAGGTAAGATCACTTTAGAGGTAAATGATGAAACTATGGTATTTGATGTATTTAGGATGGTAAAGAATACACCAATATAAACTATTAATATGGTTGAGTTAGTTGATCTAATTGAAGAATGTGTTAATGAAGTGATGCATGAATGCATTGGACAAGAACCTATGTTAACTTGTTTAACACAAGAGGAAAATGGTAATATAGAGGTGAAAGCTTGTATGAAACTCCTAGAAGCAACTTCATATCTTAATTTGCATAGGGCTTCAAGGTACGAACCATTGCAAAAAGAAGATGATGTCAAGAATGAAAATCTTGTACTCAAACCTTTACCTTCCTCTCTAAAGTACACATTTCTTGACTCTAATTCTAATTTCCCTTTTATTGTTAATTCTTCTTTACCAATTGAAAACGTTGAAGCATTGTGTAATGTTTTGTTGAATCATAAGGGTGTTATTGGTTATTCCATTAATGACTTGAAAGGTTTAAGCCCAAGTATATGCATGCATAGAATTTCTTTAGAAGATGATGTAAAACCTTCCATTGAAGGTCAAAGGAGGCTTAATCCCACACTTAAAGAAGTAGTAAGGAAAGAGGTAATTAAATTACTCGATAATGGAATCATATACTCTATTAGTGATAGCAAATAGGTTAGCCTTGTCCAAGTTGACCCTAAAAAGGGTGGCTTAACGGTTGTTAAAAATGAATCAAATGATATAGTGCCCACTAGAACTATCACGAGATGGCGTATGTGTATTGATTATAAAAAACTTAATAAAGCAACAAAGAAAGACCATTTTCCTTTACCTTTTATTGATCAAGTCCTTGAGAGATTAGCAAATTTCTCTTATTTTTGTTATCTTGATGGTTTAAGTGGTTTTTACCAAATACCTATTCATCCCGATGATCAATCAAAGACCACATTTACATGTCCATATGGTACATTTGCTTTTAGGCGTATGCCTTTTGGACTTTGTAATGCACTGGCCACATTTCAAAGATGCATGTTTTCTATTTTTAGTGACTTAATAGATGATTGTGTAGAGGTTTTTATGGATGATTTTAGTGTTTATGGAACTAATTTTTCCAATTGTCTAGAGAATCTTTCCAAAGTGCTTGACAAGTGTAAAGAGCATGGACTAATGTTAAATTGGGAGAAATGTCACTTTATGGTGCAAGAGGGAATCGTCTTGGGTCATAGAGTATCAAATAAGGGCATAGAAGTTGATCAAATCAAGATTGGGGTCATAGCCAAATTGCCTCCACCAAAATGTGTCAAAGATGTGAGGAGTTTTTTAGGACACGCAGGGTTCTATAGAAGGTTTATTCAAGACTTCTCAAAGGTTGCCAAACCATTGTGCAATTTGTTAGCAAAGGAAGCACCTTTTGACTTTGATGATGCATGTTTGGAAGCTTTTGACAAACTCAAGAAGGCTCTTATAATGGCTCCGATTTTGCAACCACCTAGTTAGGACTCACCGTTCGAAATTATGTGTGATGCAAGCAACTTCGTTGTGGGGGCTGTTTTGGGACAAAGGAAGGAAGGCAAACCTTGTGTGATCTATTATGCAAGCAAGCTCTTGGATGATGCCCAAGTCAACTATACCACAACGGAGAAAGAACTTCTTGCCATTGTATATGCTTTTGACAAATTTAGAGCATATCTTGTTGGTCAAAAAGTAATTATCTATTCAGATCATGCTGCTCTCAAATACCTTTTAAGCAAGAAAGATGCTAAGCCTCGGTTACTTAGATGGATTTTAATGCTTCAAGAATTTGATTGGGAAATTAAAGACAAAAAGGTTAGTGAGAATCTAGTTATGGATCATTTGTCAAGAATTAATTTGGAAGATTTAAGAAAGCAAGATGATGGGGTGCCTATCAATGAGACATTTTTGGGTGAACAACTTCTCCAAATTGCCACAAAAGAGATATCTTGGTTCACCGACATTACCAATTATATTGCAAGTCGAATTTTACCCTATGACATGGATTCTAGAAAGAAAAAGAAGTTTTTACGTGATGCTAAGTTCTATTATTGGGAAGAGCCACTCTTGTATAAAAGATGTGGTGATGGATTGATTAGAAGATGTGTTCCTCAAGATGAAGTTCAAGATATTTTGAAACATTACCATTCCATGGAAGTTGGTGGACATTTTGGCGCATCTAGGACAACATTTAAGGTACTTCAATGTGGTTTTTGGTGGCCTTCATTATTTAAGGATGCTAGAAATTTTGTTCTTGCATGTGATAGATGCCAAAGAACGGGAAACATCACTAAGAAACATGAAATGCCTATGAATGGTATCTTAGAAGTAGAAATTTTTGATGTATGGGGTATAGACTTTATAGGACCTTTTCCAAGCTCTGTTAGTAACAAATATATTCTTGTAATGGTAGATTATGTTTCCAAATGGGTGGAAGCAATTCCATCTATTACTAATGATGCCAAGGTAGTTAAGAAAATGCTTAAGAAGACTATATTCCCAAGGTTTGGTACCCCAAGGGCTTTAATTAGTGATGGGGGATCTCATTTTTGTAACCACATGATTGAATCATTATTGAAGAAGTATGGGGTGACTCATAAAATTGCAACTCCATACCACCCTCAAACTAGTGGTCAAGTAGAGGTTAGTAATAAAGAACTTAAGTAGATTTTAGAAAAAACGGTTTCTTCTTCAAGAAAGGATTGGGCATTAAAACTTGGTGATGCCTTATGGGCTTATAGGACGGCTTTCAAGACTTCCATTGGTCTTACACCTTACCAATTGATTTATGGGAAATCTTGTCATTTGCCGGTGGAATTACAACATAAGGCTTATTAGGCAACGAAGGCTTTGAACTTAGATTTCAAGAAAGCAAGACAAAAGAGGCTTCTTTAATTAAATGAATTGGAAGAGTTAAGGATAAATGCTTATGAGAATGCCAAGATTTATAAGGATAGAACCAAGCAATGGCATGACAAGCATATTCATCATAGGGAGTTTCATGAAGGACAACTTGTTTTATTATACAATTCAAGGCTTAAACTCTTTCCCGATAAGTTAAAATCAAGATGGTCGGGTCCTTTTAAAATCATCAAGGTTTATCCTCATGGTGCGGTTGACATTGAAAATTCACAGGGGGAAATTTTTAAGGTCAATGGTCAGCATTTGAAATCCTATGTTGTTAGTGATCAGATGGGTAATGAAAATAGTTCACAATTAGAGGTTTGGGGACTACTTGGTGAATCTTCGGGTAAATATGATTATAAGGTAAAGTATACACCACCACCTAGTTTAAGCATTCCTATTGAATCCATCGAACCATCAGGTTGGGGAAAAAAATTTGATGCTATTGACAATCAAGGAACAAAGAAGGTTCATACCCTACACTCCCAATCTTAACTTGGAATTAAGGTATGATCAAACTATAGATTTTAGATTTAGCAAGGTATGATACTTACATATTTAGTTTATTTCTATTCTATTATATTATTTGTTTTCATAATTTTTCTTTTGTTTTTTCATAGAAATTGCATTTCATTCTTATTTAAAATTTAATTTATAAAAAAAAAGTGACACAGAAATTCATTGGTGCCGATTTGACACCCTTCAACTGAGTTGGTGCCGAGTCGGCACCAATGGTTGCTGTGCCAAGTTGCACCCTTCGACTGAGTTCGTGTCGACTCGGCACACATGATACATGTCCCAAAAATTCAAAATTTTGCAACTTTTCAATTGCTAGGCCATTGACTTCAACTTTGTTGTTTTTAGATTCAAACATCACTATGAAAGAGCATATATTCCTTAAGTGTCTCTTGGGAAGGGACATGAAAAGACTACACAACCTTATCTCTTTATAGTTAGTTTTTCTTTTTATAAACTTCTGCATTCTTTTCTTTTTGTATTTCCATTTCACTCTTTATTTATCATATACACTCTTTCTTTATCTCCCTCTCTCTCACGTTTTTCTCTCTCACTTCTCATCTTCTCCAAGCTTTAGTTTTTTTTTTTCCATCTTTCTTAACCAAAACCCATTCCTTTTATCTTTCAAAAATTACTTTACAAGATGGGCTCATCTTCAAGGGGTAAGGAAGTTGCACAAGAGGAGGAAGATGTTCTGGATATAGCACCACTATATAGAGTACCATTTCTGATTTTTGAACAATGGGAAGGAAAAAGGTATGACGAATGTCTTAAATGAAATGTTGTTGGTTCTAGGTTTCTTTCTTTTGATGTTGTTAGTAAAATGGGTTTTGATGAAATTTTGAAGAAATTTCTTAAACAAATAGGTCTTAAAACTTTGGTTTCTTTAGAAAAGGACACTTATGTGCAACTAACACAAGAATTTTATTGTACTTTGAAATTGAATGATAATGATCCTCACTTGTTAGATTTTCGTATGCTAGGAAACCCATATCAATTGACTTATAATTTCATGAAAAAAGTGTTTGGCTTTTCTAAGGATGGAGTTTTTGAAATCCCTCGTGATTAGCATGCTAGTGAATATTGGAATGAATTAATCGATTTACCTCAATTTGATCTTAAGAAAGGCCATGCCATGTTCATTAAAGATCATAAATTGTGGCTTTTGCATAAAATTCTTGCATGTCTTGTGTTTGGTAAGTCGGAAGGAAATAGAGTCTCTATCCAAGAAATTTATTTGATGTGGTGTATTAGCATGAAAAAGCAAATTTGTTGAACTTATTGTATTTTTAATAAGTTACTTGAATGTGCTAATAATAAAAGTGGTCCTTTGACTCATGGTTATATTATTACTTCTATTGCTAATGCTCTTAAAATTTCATAAGCTTCTTTAGATTCCATGAGAGTGGTGAGTATGGTTCTCCTTACTAAATCTGCTTTCACAAAAGGTGAGGTTATTTATCCTAACTTTAATTTAAGACATGCAAAAGATAGATCATGTTGGGTAGGAGTAGAGAAAAGTGAAGAGAGTAGCAAAGAAAGTGAACATGAAGCTCAAGGTGACGAACAAGGTGTTAATGTTAGTGGTACATCTACTACTACTCCTGTTGAAGTCGGTGGAGGAAGTTCTCAGGTGTCCCCCAACATGGCTATTTGGCAACAAATCCTTCAAAATCAACAAGCTATGAATACACAATTGGGACGCATGGATGTTAGGCAACAACAACTAGAGAGGCAACAACAAAGACTAACTTACAAGATGGATCAATTTTTTGTTAGCAGTGGATATCAATTTGATTCTCCGCCCCCTTCACCACAAGTGGATTGAAAGATAAGCATTTCTAGCCTTTCTCTATTTTTCTTTAATCTATGTTGCCTGTTTGTCTGTGTTTTCTTCTTTTTAGGACACATTGGGGGCAATGTGTACTCTAAGTGTGGGGGAGGTTATATCTTGTTTAGTTTTTTTTGTTCACCCTATTTTATAAGTTTATAGGATTTAGTGTTCATGATCTATGCTATGATGCATCACCTCAAAATATTTTGAAATTTTTGAAGACACCTTCTAATTTTATATGATATAGTTCTAGTTTGGTTCATTATAACATTAAGGGTTAGAAACATTTAAGAATTGACTTATGATCAACTTCCCTTGCCTTAGTTGATTACATGAACTTCTTGTATAGGCTTGAGGGTGATTTATTTGTCTTTGTTTATATCTTGAGAAGTTTTAATTAATTTGAACTAATGAATGCTTGCTTAAGTTTTAAGGGATTTTATTTTTATTTTAGAGGAAATTAAAGTTAATGCATACCTATGATCAGTCAATAAAGGATGAGGAATAAATAAAAATAAAAATAAAAATAAAAATAAAAATAAAAATAAAAATAAAAATGAAATGATATATAAATTCCGAGTAAGTCGTGTACATTTGTGTTTGCTCCACAATTGTATTCGTTCAGAAAGGAATTTATATATGAAATAATTATGAGGTATATTCAATAAAAAAAAATCCATACATGGCGAAAGTGAATGAGTAAGTCGTGCATGTTTGAGTATGCTCCTTAAATGTGTTCGTTTGGAAATATTCACTTTTGTCATTCTATAACTTTTCCTTAAAAAAAAAAAAAAGAGACAAATTTTCCAAAAATGCCTTGAGATTGATTATGGGTATGTATGCTTTCCTTTTTCCTCAATTATTTGAATAGTTCCCTTTTGACTTGAGTTTGTAATCAATTGAATGAACTTGATAAATTCCCTTTATAATCTTTGACAAACAATCACCTTATTGCTTATATTAGTTGTATCAACCTTTTTTGTAGGCTTGTGGAGTTGTTTATGAAACTCTTCTTCTTTATTTCTTTTCTTTAGGGTATGATGACCCTTATTAGTGCTTTAACATTTGAATAAGAAGGAGTAATTTTTATGATTATGTTTTTCCTTTCAACTTATGAAATTGCTTGAGGGCAAGCAAAGTCTAAGTGTGGGGGAGTTTGATGTGATGTGAAATGGTATGGATTTAGTGTTATTTTAGGTGCATTTTAGTTACTTTTTAGGTTTATGCTTAGTATATTATAATGCATTTTGTGTTTTATTCCCTTAATATTTATTCTACTAATATTTTCTCAAGATTTCTCCTTAACCTGATGGTTTTGAGAGTATTTTATAAGTTTTAGTAGGTTATGGGAAGTATTGGAGGTTCCTAGAACAGTCAAATATAAAAAGAAAGGAAAGTTTGGAATTCACTAGTGCCAAGCCATCACCAAGTGTGCTGACTCAGCACCAATGGTTGCTATGCCGAGTTGTTGAGTGGAGGGTGAGTTGGTGCCGAGTCGGCACACACCAAAAGACAGGATTTTTCACGAATAGTCTGCAATGTTTCAATCATAACTTCCTCTACACAACTTGGATTGAAATGATTCAAGAGGCTATGCAAAGCTAATAAAAAGGCCTACAACTTTCATGCAGACCTCAAGGTCTAATTTTTCCATCTGAATTGACTAAAATGCCCTTAAAGTTTCTAAAGCAATTATTAGGTGACTTTTCACAAAGTGTTGTATTTCTTTATGAAATGTTATGACTTTTAACTATTCAAAGCCTTTAAATAGTTGAAGTTTCTTCTGTAAAAGGGATCTAGAAAATCAAAATACAAAGTAGAGAGTATTTTATTAAGAAGAAAAAGAGAGATCTTACAAGTTTTAGCACTTTCAAGTACAACACTTTGGGAAACTATTCTTGTATCAAGGCTTCTAATCTTGAAAAGTGCTAGTAAAAGATCTCTATAACTTTTCCTTACTTAATCTATTTTATTTCTTTGATGATTGAATGTTTAATTTTCTTTTTATAAGATATCTAACAATGCATCAAGGCCAAAGTACTTGTGGTTAGAATTGCAATGCAAATTTAGTCTATGAACTTCATTTTGATATTTTGCTAATGAATGATTGATTTGGCTTCAATTAAGTTCTAAATAGTTGTTATATATGCTTGATCACCATATGTAATATGTTAGTTAAGAATTTGCAATGAGAATTGGAATCCTTAGTGGAAAAGTAATTGATGTCACTTAAGTTAAAAGATTAATTAGAATCTACTTCTAAAGGGATAAAAAGAATTAACATTGAACTTCATGGTTTTTGTTTACATTTACATTGACATGAGAATGTGTGTAAGTCTATTCAAAAATACCTTTAATTGACTTAGAGATAAGGTTTTAAAGATTTCAGGTTAATTCTCCAATCAACTCATTCATAATCTTATTTTATATACATGTTAAAAGTTTATTGATTTATATTTAAATTGTAATTCTAACCTGTTCTCTTTCTAGAAATTATTTAATAACTTTGAATTATTTAGATATTGGTGATTTGTAGTTAAATTAGTAGTTAATTAGTTACTCAAACTCCAATTATTCTTTGCCTATTCATCTTATTATTTGTTCGGTTAATAATAAATTCATCATTTTTCCTAGTGCTTTACTCATCCTATATTTAGTCATAAGGGCTAGGGTATATAAATTTGCCTACATCATCTGTCTGTGTGCATCGAGTCTTGCTTTGCGAAATCATACATCATGAACTGCATCAAGCATTGCATTAAGGTTACATTTTACATGCAAAAATTGAAAATGTTTTGATTCTTATAAATGATTCTATGCAGTTTTGAAAATTTAATAGTTTTGAATATACCTAAGAGAGATTTGAGTCCTCTGGATGAGAAATATTTTAAGGCATTAGATGCAATAATGTTCAATTAAGGTTACTAGAAAATTTTATAGTAATCTTTAGTACGGGAAGAATTTTTATTGAGATAACCTAGAATGGCATAAAAGTGGAAAGATATAAGTGTTGCATAGAGATTTCATTGAATAGTAATGGTATTAGAAGGATTATTATTTAATATGGATAAGTTAAATGATTAGGAATGTGAAGTATTGTGAGATATAAGTGGAAAACCTAAAGTGAGATGATATTACGAGCAAAATGTATAAAAATTATGAGGCATTAGGTAATTAAGTCATGATAATGATGTATATGTTATACAGAAAGAGAGTAAGTCTGAAATAGTTATAAGAAGTTTATGTGGGATTATAAATTAATAGAATGCAAGTTTGTTTGGGATATGATATATAGGAATGTTTGTTAAGTTTAGATATGTTTTAATTGATAAATGATAAGAGTGTGGAAATTGAACATTAGCAAGGTATTAAACATGAAAATATTTATTAAGGTTATAATATATTAAGTAATAATTATTAATATGGAAAGAGGATTATCAAATATCAATTGGAGTTATTAATTTGAAATTATTTGTTGGATTTTTATATGACTAATGTGATAAATAATGAATAGAAGAGGTGATTAAGGTATTAGTATAGATGTTAATAACAATAGAGATATAAGGAAAAGAAATGCTTGGGATTATATTTGATTGAAGGTGAAACTAAAGGTCCTATTACTTTGTTTAAGGTTAAGGGATACAAAAATTATTAAGGATTAGTTTAAGATTTGTTTGAATAAGATATTAACATAGGAGTAGCTTAAGTTGAAGGTTTATCAATGTGATTTTTGATAGATTGTGAGTATGTGCCTTACTGTATTCTATATGTTAATTGTAGTTAGATATTGTGTTTAAGTGGCCCAGCAGAAGCGTGGCGGAGAAGTTAAGCAAAGTGTGGGGGGAAGAATGTAACAACCCACACTCACCCTAGGAGTTTTCATGAGCAATTTGCTTGAATTTACAACTATTAAGACTAAGTATGCGTTTTTGTGAAAATTCATGTGTTATGTGATTGATGGGTATGTGGCATGTTAGATTAGCTCTAATATGCCTAATATGAATTATTATAATGAAGTAAGTGATTTACATGAAATGCATAAGTATAAAAATATTTATTTCACATAAATTGAATTTTCATGCACAAAGCGATTTTTAAGCATAAAATAATTTTTATAAGCATTTTTTTAAATGTTTTTGGGGAGAATTTTAATAAAAATAATAAAAAAAATATTTGTATTTTTAATAAACTATAATCAGCCCATAAAATAAATAAAAATGCCAAAATCCCAAAAGCCAACTACACCAAAATACTCATCACCTACTTCATTAAGGCTAATCTTGGAAATTGCCCAAAATCCTAATTATTTATATCAAAAATTTAGCCAGCCCTAGTAGTAGCAGCCACCATTCTATTATTATTCATATTTCAAGAAGAAAATTCTCTCAAAATTATTCTTTCTACTGAAATTCATAAAATACTTTCAAACCTTGTGATTTCTTGATCGTATTCGTAAGTTTTTCTCTCCGTTCAATTTATTATTTGATTCCTATGAAACTAATCATGAGAAAATTATTTGAACTAAATATTTACTATTTATTATTGATTAAATTTGGCCTATGTGAGTTTTTAGAAGAGAAAATGATTTTTTCTACCGAAAACACCAACCTTTCTATATGATTTCTCCAAAGGTGAATCCTACAACTCAAAATTTAAATTTTCATGCATTAAAATTACAAGGGGGAAATTTTTATATGCTTGTACTCTAAATGGATTTTTGATGTGTTTAGATGAAAAATATCAAATTAGATCATATTTTTGTATATTACTGTAATGACCGAAACGTTTTAGAAAATAAGAAAATTCATGGTTTTTATCCTAGAACTTAAAAGTTAGAAAATTTCATGTGTACATGCAAGTATAGTTGCCAATTTATACATATTGGAATTCTAAACTAATATTTGTTGTTATTGAATGAAAAATAATGATTTAAATTGCGTGTTTACATATTACTGTAATGACCAGAAAGTACTAAAAACAAGAAAACTCATGGTTTTTCATCCTAAAAACTAAAGTCGGAAATCTTCATGCATATGAATCTATATAGGAGCCGATTCCTACATGCTCATGTTTTAAAATGATTTTTATTTTGATTACATGAAAAATTTTGAATCAAACCATGTTTCTGCATATTACTATAATAGACGGAAAGTGCGAAATGTAAGAAAATCCAGGTTTTCTCTTTGTTAGTGTATTTGGCCTACACTGGGATTCTTATCCCAATGTCTAAATTTTTGTGTAATGTATTTTAATGATTACTGATATGTATGTATAATGATAAATGGTTAAATTGCATATTTGTTGAAGGAATGACTCTAGACAAGGCTAAAGGCAAATTGGTATACTTGAAGTATCTTAACCTTATATTGTGATTAAAATGTGAATGTGATTAGGTAATATGGAAATAGGATTTATGATGAGTTAATAATGAATTAATGATCTTGAATTGATAAAGAGATTGATTGAATGAATTAGTCATAAGAGATGAGCATGACACTTGAAAGGCTATTGATAAGTTGACATGTATGAAAGTGTTAAATATAGTAAGATGATTGTTAAAGCGAATTGATATTAAGATCATAACATTGTGTTTGATTTGAGAAAAGTATTGGCATCAATTATAATGTGTTTTCGTGTGAGCCTATAAAGGCTAAGTGTGCAAGACTTTTAAAAGTCAACATGTTATGTGCAAGTGATGAGTGCATTCCTATATGCAACTCTAAGTGTATCGAATGTTATATGTGCATGGAGTAGTTATGGGATAGGATAGCATGATGATTAAATAAATACTAAGTATTGAATTAAATATTATGTTATAGCTTTAGGAGTTTTAGAAGTACAAAGGCTATGAATACTAGGAGCAAAGGAACTACAAGGTGAATAAATATTATATTATTATTATAAGTACAAGCTATCATACTATATGAACCCTTGATATTCTTGAAACCCAAGTTCTTCTCTACTTTCAAAATGGAACTCTATGATTTCTTTGTTGAGCTTGGGTTGCCAAAGGATAATTGGTCTAAAAATCATTTTTGTTTATCCAATGATAATACCTTTGTGATTATTGCCCTAACTTATATTCTTTCTCGAACTACATTATTCTTGTATCTTTTGTTTAAAAAGTTAAACTTCTATTGCTATTGTGATACATGTTATTACTGCCTTAAGTACTATTGTTATATGTGATTGCTATTAGCTCTAGCTATGGTACCTCTAAACCCTTTTATGCAAAAATCCTCGTGCTAATGTGGGTAATCAATGGAACTTGTGCACATGGTCTTAACCCAATGGATAGGGGTTGTGTATCCACCTCAACTAAAAGGGGCGGTTCTAGCTGTAGGGCCTAATAAGCTTCATGCTTCTATATATGATAGGAGTTGGAATTTGGTTTGATGCCACCTTTCCTCTATGTGTTTGATTGATTATGGCAATAGCCTTCACTCTATGTATTATGTGTTATAAGTGTGATTTCTGCAAGCCTTGCTAAATTGCAAATTTTGATTCATGAACTATGTGTTATAAGCTATGATTTTCCTTTCTAAAGGAATATATGTTATTGTATGTGCTATATTGTTTACTCATTGAGATCATCTATCTCACCCTTTTCCCTTTGTATGGTTCCAAGTGAGCAATATGAGGAGGCAAAGTGATGACTTAAGCATTCTACTTTACTTGAGGGATTCCTTGTCCAAGTCCTTAATAATACCATGCTACGATGAATTCTTAAATGCTCCAGTTATTTTTATGGGATTTTTATTTTAGAATATTATGTTGGAGAAGTTACTTGGAGTCTTGTTATTATTTTATTATAATATGTATTAAAGTATGTTTTAACTTTTGCAAATTTAAGGTTTTTCCTTTGCAAAAAGGTTTTATTAAGTTAATGCATGAGGTTCGGTACAATCCTAGGCAATCATTGTATATTCATTAGTGGGTTTTACGATCGTGGATGACCTTATGTCTCCCTATTTCTAGTACCTTCATGTCTCTGAAAATGGGATGTGACACCTCTGGCGGGGGTGGTCCCCTTCTGTGGGAAAAATGTCCAAAATATCCCTCTAACCCAATTTCTAGCCATACTCCTCATTGTCTTTTCACTTTTTCAATTCCTAAACTACTCTCACCCAATTTTTCTATAAATACCCCTTCCATTCTTTCATTTCCCACACCCTTTGAATTTGAGTTGATGGCTATCCTAAAATTGCTCTCTTCTTCTCCCTCAAACCACTCTCTAATTAATTAATTAATCTTTTTAATTAATTAATTATCTTACCCTAACCAAGTTAATTAATCTTTTTAATTAACTATTTTTTAAATTAAAATTAATCACTTAATTAATTAATTAATTAATTAATCTTTTTAATTAATTAATTAATCATTTTAATTAATTAATCCATCCACGCATCCATTACATCACATTAATTAGTTAATTAATCATTTTAATTGATTAATTAATCTCTCAATTAATCCAATTACTCGGTCTTTATAAAATGGAACTTCGGTCCAGTAAAACTCTCCATCCTCCAAAAACAAAGGTATCAGCCTTTTCCTCTCTCCTATAAACCCAAATCAAATCAAACAATCTGATCAAACCCTAAACGTCCCCACTTAATTGTGGAACAAACTGAGTGGGTTTTGATCCCCATTCAATGGGGTACATAGGTACGTTTGGAATTTAAATCTAAATCTCAAATCCAAATCCCAATCAATCTCCTTTCCCCTTTTTAATTAATTTAATTTGTGGATATTTCATTTTAATTTTCTCATTGCACTCATACCATGCTCATGCATTAATCATGATATTATAATTGTTATATAATATTTGTCATACATGAAATTAATTTTTAAGTCAAACTTAACTTAAGAGTCAAATTTAGATTATTTAAAATCAAAAACCTAGTCCCTGAACTCAAATTGGTTTGAAGACTAGTAATTTTTATCCTTGGGCAAATTAATTGAAAATTAATGAATTGGAGTCAATTGGGTTTTTTCTTATTTTTCCCATTTAAAATAAATTAGGGTGGCAACTCCTAAAAATCATTTTCAAAATCAACCAGTCCAAACCCAAGAGTTCCATCATAAGACTAAACCTAAATGAGCATTATGATTCCCTCTAGCGGACCAAGCTAGTGCTTGGGCGAGGCCTCACACTTGGCGACTCCATTGGGAACTAATTGCTACCTTTTTTTTAAATAAAAAGGAAAATAAGAGGATTACTATTTGATTTAGGAAAAAATTTTCCAAAATAATCTCCATTTATCTCATTAAGTATAATTTGACTTTCATACATCACTTTATATAACAAACGCTTCTTGCCTAACCTTAACTTTGGGAAAACTTTTAGATGGTGACTAGCATTGGTTTGGCAACTCTCTTTGAGTATGTTAGGAGATAACGAAAGCATTCCACCTTGCGATGAATCCCCAATCATTTTAGTGGTGTAATGATCAATTAGTACTGTTGGACCCACACAAGGCTCTTTGCCTCACATGTGGTTAGTTATGCTCTAGTGGGATGGGGACCCTTAATCGAACCACCCTTCACCTTTGTGCATGTAGTCGCCCTAGCATTGACTCTATGTTCCATGTGCTATAATAATGGAGATATTTATGTATATACCTATGAAAAATTTTTCAACATACATCATGACATTACCATGCATACATAACATGAAAGGTAAACTCTCAAACACCTCAAAGACCCAAACTGGTGGTCCATTACCCCAAAACACCTCACATACTCACCCTGTCAACATGTAAATCTAGTGACTAGCTACATGGAAGGAATCTTTTTCTTAACACTCCTTCCCTTTTTTTCTTCATAACTTTGTATTCTTACCCGTTTTTCTATTTTCTGTTTCCAAGGTATCAATGGCCAACACCTCCAGCTCTTTCGATCAAGATGAAATGAGCACCTTTTTTGCCAACCTCCTTAAGAAACAAGAGGAGATTTTCTAAGCTGCACTCACTACCGCCTTTAAGACCCAAGCTGACACTTTCATCCAAGCTCTCAATACCCAGTCAGCCACTTTCACTAATGCTCTTAACTCCTAACACCAATCCATCATTAATGTGGTCAAGGAAATGACCAATGCTACAATCACTCCCACTGTTGCTCAGCTTGCTTTTGCTTAAGCCAGAATCAGCCACACCCCTACTCCTACTCCCCTTATTATCGATCTTACTAATAAAGAGAAAGCACTTGAAACTCCAACCTCTCTTGCCGTGGATTTGAATGCAACCACTCCCTCTCCCACTATGAATCCTTTTCAAAGTGGAGATTTCTCTAGCTTTCTCGAAGCTAATAAATTGATGGAGGAAATTGAAATCATTGAGAGAACAATCAAGAACATCAAAAAGCATGAAAACATGATAAATGTCAACTCTTTTGCACTCTTCCTAAATGCTAGAGTTCTACCCAAGTTTAAGATGCCCGTAATGGATAAATTCAATGGACCAACTTGCCCTAAGACCCACCTTAAGATGTATAATGAGCTCTTTGCTCAATTATTCCAATAATCTTTAATCGGGGTTGCCGTTAAATGGCTCTTAGATCTCGATCAGAACCATAAGAAAACATGGGATGACATTTGCAATGCTTTTGTCAAGCAATACCACTATAACGTTGAGGTGGATGTCACCCGCCAAGATCTAGAAACCATTAAACAAAGCCAAAGGGAGTCCTTCATCGCATTCCTTACAAGGTGGAAGGCGAGAGCAGCCCAAATGGTGAACTGTCCATCTGAAGTAGAGCAAATTGACATCATTGTCAAGAACCTCCTACTCCAGTACCAAATGCATCTGCAAACTTAATGCCTCCCTAACTTCAAAGCTCTCATTGCCACTACTAGTAAGATAAAGGATTTGATCCAATCAGGATAAGTTAAGAATGAATCCTCTAGCTTAAGATATTATAAGAACAACAAAAACACTAACTCCACCACCCAAAGAGGAGAAGAAATAAATGCTATCTCTTGACACCAGCTAATGAGGTTAGATAGAAGAGTTTTCTCTGAGTTAGGCATGCCTCTAAGCACTATCCATAAGAAGGCCTTAGAAGCCCATCTTATCGAGCCTCTAGAGCCAATAGCACCTCCAAATCCCTTGCCCAAAGGCTATAATGGTAACGAGCATTGTGACTATCATGGAGGGCTAGGGCATAAAATTGATGCTTGCAAGGCTCTAAAGCATAGAATTCAAAACCTCATTGACAATGGAGATATCATTACTCCCAAACCTAAAGTCTAGCACCATCACTAATCCTCTTCTAAACCACTAACTCACCCAACCGTCTCAAGCTCTACCCAATAACCAGTATTTTGAAAAGAGTGCTAACGCTGCTGTGCCCCCTCCAAGTCTTCTAAGTCCATGTCCAGGTCATTTGAGTCTGTGTTTAATTCACCTGAGTCTGAGTCTAAGTTGGAATGTTTTGAGTCTATTTTCTATTAAATTTTTCTTTGAATTTGAGTCTATCAAGTCTTGCCCTTTTGATTCTATATTTTGCCTTCTAGGCTTATCCTTTAATGTACTCATGATGGGACTTTTATTAGCAATAAAGAGTTTGAACTTTCTGATTTACTTTAATTTTTTCTGATTCGTCTTTAAATGTGACATCTTAAAAAAAAAAAGGAAAAAGAACAAAAAAATGAAAAATACAAAAAAAATGGTGAAAAAGGCAAAAGCATTAATTAGTTATGGCACAGAGGAAAAAAAAATCCCAAATCCCATACATTGTATTTGCATGGCAATAGTGGAAAAACTCATGGACTATTCTATATAAGACAAGATAGGGATGATCTAAGCATCATAGTTCATGAGATCCCTACCTACATACACAAGAAACTTGTCAAAGAAAAGTTATGGAGAATGAAGATAGAATAGACTGAAAGGTATCATGATAAGCTGAATGCCGTCGAGGAAAAGAGAATTGATACTCTATACAAAATTTAGGGTTATCAATGGAGACTAGCCAAGCACTTCAACTAAAAGATGAGAGACAAGGGTTCACAAGAAGGAAATCTAGCTCTAGGAGAAATTCTTGATCCAAGAGGAAGTTCAAACTAAACTTAGCTAGATAATATATGCTCAAGAAGATCCTATCTAATGGAGGCACCATCTTTATAGATATGGACAGAAGCAAATTCTCTAATCTTGGCAACCTGGATTAAATGAAATGATACATCATCCAAAGATGACATTTGCATTTCATTTCTATTTTTCATGCATATGTAATTAGAACTACATAGACCTAATTCTCCTTAAAAGAAATGACTAACAGAAAAGTGATATAAGGGATACATAGGCAATCTGACTTGGGTGCAATCCAAATCATAATACAAAATATTTTGTTTGCATTGCATTCTCATTTTCTTTATGCCTAGCACATCATTCACTTGATTCTTTTACCTAAACAAAAAAAAAAGAAAAAAAAAGAAGAAAAAAGAAGAAGAAGAAGAAGAAGAAGAAAATAATGCTCTAAGCTGCGGCTTAGGCAAAAATTAAAAGTCACATCCCAACCTTATGAGATACGACGGTCCTAGAACATAAGGAGACATAAGGTCACCCACGCCCGTAGAACCCATTAACATATAACAATCCTACCTAGGATCATACCGAACCTTCTTCATTAACTCATTTAAAACATTTAGATAAATACCATAATTTGTGGAAGACTTAAACTAAATTGTTACAAATAAAATCCATAAGGAGAATAATATAAATCTCTATGAGTATCAATTAACATTCCCGGAGCATCTAAAGACAAGACTTTATAAATATAGTATTAATGATAACTTGGACAAGGAATTCCCCAAGCGAAGTAGAATGCTTAAGCCATCACCTTGCCTCCTCACATTTGCTCACTTGGAACCACACAAGGAAAAGGGGTGAGATAGATGATCTCAATGAGTAAACAAAAAGGCACATACATTATCACATATTCCTTTGAAAGGAAACACATGGCTTATACACATAGTTCATGGTTTATAATTCATGAATCAGGTTGCAATTTAAGCAAGGGTTCAATTTAGCAAGTTTGCAGAAATCACACTTTATAACACTTATAGAGTGAAGACTATACTTAATTCACTCAAAACACATCGAAGAGAGGTGGCCTTTGCCAAATTCCAACTCCCATCACATAGAAAGCGTCTAGCTGATCAGGCTCCACGACTAGAACCGCCCCTTCTAGTTGAGGTGGATACACTACCCCTATCCATCGGGTTAAGACCATGTGCATAGGTTCCGATGATTACCTGCATCGGCACGAGGATTCTGCATAAAGGGTAAAGGTACCATAGCTAGAGCTATTGGTAAACATAATTAACAATATCACATAAGGCAACAATAACATGTATTTCAATAACAATAGTGGTTTAGCTTTCAACAATAATACAATAAAAGGGTAGTTCCAGAAAGAATACAAGTTAGGGTGTCATTCACAAAAAGTTCTCATTGGATAAACAAAATGGTTTTGGACCAAATGTCCTTTGGCAACCCAAGCTTAACAAGAAATCATATAACAATATTTAAAATAGAAAGAACTTGGGTTTCAAAGATCACAAAGGTTCACATATCAATATTTCACATTCTTAAAGCACAACATGATGTTGTTCACATTTGAAATAAGAACATTGTGTTTACTCACACTTGTAACAAAAATATTGTGTTTACTCACCTTGGGGTTCCTTTGCTCCTAGTACTCCTAGTCCCCTTTGCACTTCTAAGGCTCCTTAAACTCTAACATAATATTTGATTTAATACTTAGTATTTATTTACTCATGATGTTCCTATCCCATAACTACCCATGTACATATAACATACACATACACTTAGAGTCCACACATAGGTGTACTCATCACTTGCACATATCACGTTGACTTAAAAGTCTTGCATATCTAGGCCTTATAGGCGCACATGAAAACACATTGCAATCATATCAATACCTTTTTAAGGTCATCACATTATCATTACCCCAATATCAATTCACTTGTCAATTATCTTAGTTCACTTTACACTTCCATACATGTCAACTTAACAATTAATTCTTCAAACATCATACTTAACTCTTATTATCCCTTTTACTTCGTTAATTAATAACCATATATTCATCATCAAGTCATCATAACATCTAGTTCCATATTTCCCAATCACATTTGCATTCTAACCACAATACAATATTAAGATACCTTAAGTATACTTTAAGTATACCAAAATGCATTTAAGCTTATCTAGGATTATACCTTCAACTAACATGCAATTTGATCATCTACTATGCATACATTCATGTCAACAATCACCAAGACACATCACATAAAATTTATAAACATTTGGACACAATTGTTCATGTAGGCCGAATGCATCATTAAGGTGAAAACCAAATTCTTCTTCTTTTTATGCTTTCCGTCTATTTCAGAAATATGTAAAAATATGGTTTGAACCAAGTTTTTTCATGTAAACATAACAAAAATCATTTTAGAACTTAAATTCATAAGAATTGGCCACTATTGGTGCCATTAATATATAAAAATTCAATCTTTTGCATTACAGTGCACAAAACATGAGTTTTCTTGTTTTTGGTATTTTTCGGTCATTTTAGAAATATGCAAACAGGTTGTTTAAACCATTATTTTTCATTCAATCATTGAAAATATCAGTTTAGAATACATTCTTTCACAAATCGACAGCTATAGATAGGGTTTATACAAAAAAATTCCAAGTTTAAAGGCTTAGGTGAAAAATCATGAGTTTCCACGCTTTTCGCGCATTTTGTTTATTTCAGCGATAAACAGACACATGATTCAAGTCATTATTTTTCATCTAAACAAAACAAATATCATATTAGAACATCAATTCACACAAATCGGCAGTCATGTATTCATGAAAGAATAAAATTTTCCAATTTCCAAATCCTAAAATAAAAATAATTTCGGCTAAAAGGATTTAAAAATAAAAATAATATTTTTCTTATTAATTATGGACATTTCCCTCAAAAATATTTATTTAAAAATATTTTAAAAATACCCATAAAATTATTTTATACTTAAAAATTGTTTTATGCATGAAAATTCATTTTATTTAAAATAAATTCTTTTATGCAAATGCACTTCATGTAAATCATTTATTTCACAATGGCAACACATACTATGCATATTAAAAATAAATTTAATATGGTACATACTCATCAATCATTTAGATCACAAATTCTCACACAAGCACACACTTAGCCTTATTAGTTCTAATCAAGCAATTTATCACGAAAATTCCTAAGGTGGGTGTGGGTTGTTACATTCTCCCTACCTTAAGGAAATTCATCCTCGAATTTAAACCCTTACCTAGTTACTCTTGAAAAGCTGAGGATGCTTCTGTCGCATTTCCTCGTCCGCTTCCTAAGTGCATTCATCTATCCCATGATTTCACCACTAAACTTTAATCATGGGTATCTCCTTATTTCTTAACTTCTTTACTTGTCGATCCACTATAGATATTGGTGACTCCTCATAAGATAGTTGTTCATCTAATGTAATGTCTGGAGGTAAAAGAACGTATGATGGATCAGACACATATTTTCTTAACATGGAAATGTGGAACACTGGGTGTACATGCGCCAAATTTGGAGGCAGGGCAAGTCTATAAGACACTTTTCCAACCTTATCTAAGATTTCAAAAGGACCAATGAAACGAGGTGATAATTTCCCTTTCTTACCAAATCTCATAACTTCTTTCATTGGCGAGACCTTTAAGAACACGTGATCTCCCACGGTGAATTGGACTTCCTTTCGCTTAGGGTCAGTGTAACTCTTTTATCGACTGAATGCCTTCTTCAGTCGATCTTGAATTATTGGTACTTTCTCAGTGGTCTCCTTAAGCAATTCAGGCATTTCTATATGCTTGTCTCTAGGTTCAATCTAACAAATCAGAGAATGACACCTTCTTCCATACAACGCTTCGTATGGTGCCATGCCAATGGACGAATGATAGCTATTATTGTAGGCAAATTCAATCAGGAGTAAATACTTATCCCAGCTACCACCAAAATCCAAGACGCACATTCTTAGCATGTCCTCAAGTGTCTATATCGTTCTTTCAGACTAGCCATTCATTTGAGGGTGAAACGCCGTGCTAAAATCTAATTGTGTTCCTAGTGCTTCTTGCAACTTTTGCCAGAACCTTGAGGTGAATTGAGTTCCTCGATCAGAGATGATAGAAATTGGCACTCCATGTAGTTTCACGATCTCATCTATATATAACTGTGCATACTGACCTACAGAATAAGTGGTCTTAACTCCTAGGAAACGGGCAGACTTTGTCAATCTATCAACTATGACCCATTTAGAATCATATCCTTTGGAGGTTCTAGGTAATCCAACAACGAAGTCTATAGTGATGCGCTCCCACTTCCATTCGGGTAGTTGAATCTCTTGTAGCAATCCTGAGGGTCATTAATGTTCGTACTTGACTTGTTGGCAAGTCAAGCAGGATGCTACAAACTTAGCTACGTCTTTCTTCAATCCAGGCCATCAATAATTGGCTTTCACATCATGGTACATCTTGATAATTCCAGGATGAGCGCAGTAAGTGTCTGATGTGCTTCCTTCAATATCCTTTCCTTTAGTCCATCCACATCAGGCACACATACTCTATTCTTACACTTTAAAACTCCATTGACTATCTCAAACTCAGGATTCTTTCCTTCTCTCATCTCATCCTTCAACTTCATCAAGTATGGGTCTCTATCTTGCACATTCCTTATTTCCTCTATTAACTTAGATCTCACTTGGAAATGAGCCAATAGAACTCTTGATCCTCCAATATCCAGTCTCAATGCTTGATTAAACAATTCCTTTAATTCCTTCACAATCGGCCTTTTTCTCACATCCACATGGGCTAGGCTTCCCATCGACTTTCGACTCAAGGCATCTGCCACTACATTTGCCTTCCCGGGATGATAGAGAATCTGACAGTCATAATCCTTCAATAGTTCAATCCATCTCCTTTGTCTTAGATTGAGGTCTCTTTGGCTCAGGATATATTGAAGACTCTTATGATCCGTGTAGATCTCACACTTCATCCCATACATGTAATGTCTCCAGATTTTTAGAGCGAACACTACCGCAGCTAATTCTAAATTGTGAGTAGGGTAATTCACTTCACGTCTCTTTAGTTGTCGTGATGCATAGGCGATGACTTTTCCATTTTGCATCAAAATGCACCCAAGTCCTACTCTTGAAGCATCGCAATAGACCGTGAATCCTTCTTCTCCTTCAGGTAATGTCAAGACTGGTACCAATACCAAACACTCTTTGAGTTTCTGAAAACTCTTCTCACAGGACTCTTCCCAATTGAACTTAACTTATTTTCTTGTCAACTTGGTCAATGGGGCTGCTATCTTAGAAAAGTCTTGTACGAATCTACGATAATATCCTGCCATGCCCAAGAAACTTCATACTTTAGAAACTATTGTGGGCCTTGGCCAGTTCGCTACTACCTCAACTTTCTTAGGATCAACTTGAATTCCTTCCTTGCTTACTACATGTCCAAGAAAGTTGACCGACTCCATCCAAAACTCACACTTAGATAACTTGGCGTAGAGTTGGTGATCACGTAACATTTGAAGTACGATCCTCAGATGTTCTTTATGTTCCTCTTTATTCTTTGAATAGATCAGGATGTCATCGATGAATATGATCACAAACTTGTCAAGGAATGTCTTGAAAACTCAATTCATCAAGTCAATGAAAGCAGCAGGAGCATTTGTCAAACCGAATGGCAAAACCGTGAACTCGTAATATCCATATCTAGTATGGAAAGCAGTCTTGCAGATATCTTCTCCTCAAATCTTTAGTTGATGATAGCCAGACCTTAAGTTAATCTTGGAGAAGTGACTAGCTCATTGCAGTTGATCAAAAAGATCATTGATCCTCGGCAACGGATATCTATTCTTCATAGTGACTTTGTTAAGTTGACGATAGTTGATGTATATTTGAAACGATCCATCTTTCTTCTTCATGAACAACACTGGAGCACCCCATGGTGAACTGCTTGGTCGAATGAAGCCCTTATCAAGTAGGTCATGCAATTGCATCTTTAACTCCTTTAGCTTTATTGGTGCCATACGGTATGGCGGTATCGATATCGGTTGCGTACCGGGTAGCAATTCGATGTTGAACTCGATCTCACGATTAGGGGGTAATCTAGGTAAATCTTCTGGAAAGACATCCATGAACTTGTCCACTACTGGAATGCTCTTATCTCGAATGGCAGTTTCTTTGTCAGTGTCGACTACGTGAGCTAGATACGCTTAGCATCCTTTCCTTAACATCTGCCTTACTCCTACAGTCGATATTAAGTTCAAAGGATTCTCATTCCTATCTCCTTGGTACATAAACTCCTTCTCGTCTCTAGTTTGAAACTCGACAAGTTTCTTCCTACAGTCGATACGAGCTCCATGCTCGTACAACCAATCCATCCCTAATATCACATCGAATTCTAGTATGTATAATTCTAGCAACACTACCAGAAGTGTTTGTCCATTAATGTCTACATCATAACCCTTATACTCATACTTCACTTCCATCACTTCCCCTAAAGGAGTTGCTATTACTAACGGTTCACTCATCAATTCCTTATCTATACCCAAATACTTAGCAAAACAAGGCGACACAAACGAGTGGGTAGCACCAAAATCAATTAAACATTTTGCACTAGAACTTTGGATGGGGATGATACCTATGATGGCGGTGTGCGAATCGTGAGCCTCTTGCGGATTTAATGCAAAGACTCAACCCTTGCCCTTATTCTCTGTCGTCGGTGCCTTCCCAACCGCTGGTCCTTTGTCCTTGACTCCTTGTCCTTGCATTTGGAATGGCTTGGGTTGTGGTCATATCGTGGTCCCACTCCCTTGGCTCCTCATCTGAGGGCAATCCTTTATGAAGTGCTCCATTTGCCTACACTTAAGCCAAGCGCCAGTATCTTTCTGACAGATTCCAGGATGTTTCCTTCCACATTTGCCGCATGTGGGGATCTCTTGCTTAGTTTGATAGTGGAGACTCCTTCCTTTGCTCCCCTTCATTTCCATGCTATCCTTTATGACTTTTGTTCTTATGCCTTCCCTTATAGTCTCGTTCAGCTCATTCGACTCTCTCCACCTTGTATCTCTTTTCCATGACCTTGGCCTTGTCTATGAGCTTGGCTAAGGTTGGAAACTTGGTTGCTGCCAACAAATTGAATAGAGGCATAATCAGTCCTCTAAGGAAATGATTGACGCGACTTGCTTTGGTAGGAGCAATGTTGACAGCGAAATGACTAAGTCGGTTAAACTCCTTAGCATAATCCGACACAGACATTCCTGGCCTTTGCTTCAGTTGCTCGAACTGCAGTGCCCTATCTTGCCTTTCTCCTTCTGGCAAGAACTAATCCATTACTTCTTGCTTAAATTTTGCCCACGTAGGTGGGTCAGCTCTATAAAGTCATTCTTCGATATTCGTCTCATACTAGTACCAAGCTTCTTTCTTGAGTTGGAGTCCTACCAACTCAATCACTTGAGCATCTGAGCAAGATAAATGACAGACTAGTTTATCCATCTCATCTAAAAATTCATGAGGGTCATCTCCCTCCTCACCATAAAAAGGTAGGTGGTTGCAACTTCTTAAATTTCGCCATTGTCATTCCCTCATTAGGTCGTCATTTCCTCTCTCTCCGAGTAGGTGTCACCACCGCAGGCGGCGTAACTCCATTCCTTTCTTGTCGGTGGTGCTTCCCGCCTTTGAGCTCGTAGCTCGTCCAGTTCCTTGCACAAATCTCTCATTTCTTCGCGCATGGCGTGCACTTCTTACGAAGTCGCTTGCTCACTAGAGCCCATGGTCAATGCCTTCGAGTTGGATCTTTCTCTTTATCGTATAGGTACAGAGGCAGCATTCAATGCGGTGTCTGATATAACATCGTCATTAGCCCTAATGGATTGGGCGACTGTGCAAACCTTCTTCTTAGGAGGCATTCTGTCTATCATAACAAGGGAATTTAGTACTAATCCCCTATCCTAACCTATTTAACCTCCCCTTTATCCTAGCACACATTATCATGCATTTACTATGTCACATCACTAAGCACATGTCATATATAAATCACATATCACATAGTTTTGCACATATCACATATCATAATCATATAGCATATATATCATAATATCACACCATAGCATGATCATAAGGAAATCATCTCATCCTAGGTAACTAGGCGATCAAAGACAATCATTCATATCACATAAAGTGCTATGCCGTTACATCGATCATCATGTCTACTCAACCTAATTATAATGTCCACCTTCCAAGCAATCAAAAGCGATATGGCCACTGCTGCCACATCGATAGCAAAGAAGATCTCTATCTTGACGGCAATTAGCTAAAGATGCAGACCTTACTGGTGAGTAGTCCCCTCTATGCTCAACAATCCCTGACATGTGCTGCTCTATATCCTCTCTTAGTGCTTGAATCATTACCTTAAGACGTTAGTTTTCCTCTTTCAAGTACAAACAGTTATCCTCTAATTTTTGAACCTTACTATATACCCAATCAGGATCTAAGCGCTCCTCGGGGTCCTCTTTTTCGTTAGGGGTCTTCTCTTTTATAGGGTGAATCACAGTTATAACTTTCTCGGGCATTTCTAGCCAAGTCCTCTTACAAGTCACATGGGGTGCTCTAGGTCGCGGTCCTCGAGCAAGCACAATCTTCTTGGTCATCTGCCAACAGAATCGTAAGGCAAGCAAACAATAACAAGGATTACTATAATCTACTAGGATTTCATGGAACTAGGCTAGCAATAGACTGCAAGTGACATGATAGGAAAATTCCTATGCTCCAGGATTTTACTTAAGCAACTCACATAAAACAAGCCTAAACTAGACTTTTAAAAACCTGGCTCTGATACCACCTTTGTCACATCCCAACCTTATGAGATACGACGGTCCTAGAACATGGGGAGACATAAGGTCACCCATGCCCGTAGAACCCATTAACATATAACAATCCTGCCTAGGATCTTACCAAACCTTCTTCATTAACTCATTTAAAATATTTAGATAAATACCATAATTTGCAGAAGACTTAAAGTAAATCATTACATATAAAATCTATAAGGAGAATAATATAAATCTCTATGAGTATCAATTAACATTCCCGGAGCATCTAAAGACAAGACTTCATAAACATAGTATTATTGATAACTCGGACAAGGAATTCCCCAAGCGAAGTAGAATTCTTGAGCCAACACCTTGCCTCCTCACATTTGCTCTCCTGGAACCACACAAGGAAAAGGGGTGAGATAGATGATCTCAATGAGTAAACAAAAAGGCACATACATTATCACATATTCCTTTGAAAGGAAACACATGGCTTATACACATAGTTCATGGTTTATAACTCATGAATTAGGTTGCAATTTAAGCAAGGGTTCAATTTAGCAAGTTTGTAGAAATCACACTTTATAACACTTATAGAGTGAAGACTATACTCAATTCACTCAAAACACATCGAGGAGAGGTGGCCTTTGCCAAATTCCAACTCCCATCACATAGAAAGCGTGTAGCTAATTAGGCTCCATGGTTAGAACTGCCCCTTCTAGCTGAGGTGGATACACTACCCCTATCCATCGGGTTAAGACCATATGCACAGGTTCTGATGATTACCCGCATCAGCATGAGGATTCTGCATAAAGGGTAAAGGTACCATAGCTAGAGCTATTGGTAAACATAATTAACAATATCACATAAGGCAACAATAACATGTATTTTAATAACAATAGTGGTTTAGCTTTCAACAATAATACAATGAAAGTGTAGTTCCAGAAAGAATACAAGTTAGGGTGTCATTCACAAAAACCTCTCATTGGATAAACAAAATGGTTTTGGACCAAATGTCCTTTGACAACCCAAGCTCAACAAAAAATCATATAACAATATTCTAAATAGAAAGAACTTGGGTTTCAAAGATTACAAAGGTTCACATATCAATACTTCACATTCTTAAAGCACAACATGATGTTGTTCACATTTGAAACAAGAACATTGTGTTTACTCACACTTGTAACAAAAACATTGTGTTTACTCACATTGGGGTTCCTTTTCTCCTAGTACTCGTAGTCTCCTTTGCACTTCTAAGGCTCCTCAAACTCTAACATAATATTTGATTTAATACTTAGTATTTATTTACTCATGATGTTCCTATCCCATAACTACCCATGTACATATAACATACACATACACTTAGAGTCCACACATAGGTGTACTCATCACTTGCACATATCACGTTGACTTAAAAGTCTTGCATATCTAGGCCTTATAGGCGCACATGAAAACACATTGCAATCATATCAATACCTTTTTAAGGTCATCACATTATCATTACCCCAATATCAATTCACTTGTCATTATCTTAGTTCACTTTACACTTCCATACATGTCAACTTAACAATTAATTCTTCAAACATCATACTTAACTCTTATGATCCCTTTTACTTCGTTAACTCATAACCATATATTCATCATCAAGTCATCATAACATCTAGTTCCATATTTCCCAATCACATTTGCATTCTAACCACAATACAATATTAAGATACCTTAAGTATACCAAAACGCATTTAAGCTTATCTAGGATCATACCTTCAACTAACATGCAATTTCATCATTACTATACATACATTCATGTCAACAATCACCAAGACACATCACATAAAATTTATAAACATTTGGACACAATTGTTCATGTAGGCCAATTGCATCATTAAGGTGAAAACCAAATTCTTCTTTTCATGCTTTCCGTCTATTTCTGAAATATGTAAAAACATGGTTTGAACCAACATTTTTCTTGTAAACATAATAAAAATCATTTTAGAACTTAAATTCATAAGAATCAGCCACTATTGGTGCCATTAATATATAAAAATTCAATCTTTTGCATTACAGTGCATAAAACATGAGTTTTCTTGTTTTCAGTATTTTTCGGTCATTTCAGAAATATGCAAACAGATTGTTTAAACCATTATTTTTCATTCAATCATTGAAAATATCAGTTTAGAATACATTCTTTCACAAATCAGCAGCCATAGATAGGGTTTATACAAAAAAATTTTAAGTTTAAAGGCTTAGGTGAAAAATCATGAGTTTCCGCGCATTTTGCGCATTTCATTTATTTCAGCGATAAACAGACACATGATTCAAGTCATTATTTTTCATCTAAACAAAAAAAGTATCATATTTGAACATCAATTCACACAAATTGGCAGCCATATATTCATGAAAGAATAAAATTTTCCAATTTCCAAATCCTAACACGAAAACCTTGAATTCCTTTGTTTTTCAAAAGTTTTCGGTCATCACAGAAATATGCAGAAATATTATTTCATGCAATATTTTTCATCAAAACAAATCAAAAATTAGTTTAGAATACAAACAAGTATAGATCGCCCCCGCGCCCCCCCCCCTCCCCCCCCCCCCCCCCCCCCCCCCCCGCCCATGATGTTTATGCACTAAAATTGTGATTTTAAGTTATAGAATTCACCTTTAAAGAAATCTTGCGGAAAGAATCGTGTTTTCGGTAGAAAATAAATTCTCTCCCAAAAATTCACTCAAACAGAATTGAATCTGTAGAAATCAATAATCAAATAGTTCAAAATAATTTTCCCATAATTTATTTCATAGAAAACAATTTAGAAATTAAAAGAGAATAAAAACTTACGATTACGGTCACGAAATCGTGAAATGGTAAAGTGTTTTCGATATTTCAGTAGAGAGAATTATTTTGAGAGGTTTTTCTGCCATAATACAGAAAGAATGAGGGAATGGCTGCTGGAAACCCTTGTTTGGCCGAAAATTAGAATATATATTAGGGTTGGAGTGGAATTTCCACTTTTACCCTTAATGAATTAGGTTATGAGCATTTTTGTGTAGTGGGCTTTTGGGTATTTGAGCTTTTTCTTTAAAAATTTTGGCTAAAAGGATTTAAAAATAAAAATAATATTTTTCTTATTAATTTTGGACATTTTCCTCAAAAATATCTTTTTAAAAATATTTTAAAAATACCCATAAAATTATTTTATGCTTAAAAATTATTTTATGCATGAAAATTCATTTTATTTAAAATAAATTCTTTTATGCAAATGCACTTCATATAAATCATTTATTTCACAATGGCAACACATACTATGCATATTAAAAATAAATTTAATATGCCACATACTCATCAATCATTTAGATCACAAATTCTCACACAAGCACACACTTAGCCTTATTAGTTCTAATCAAGCAATTTATCACGAAAATTCCTAGGGTGGGTGTGGTTTGTTATATTAAAGCATAAAAGATGTCTCATTTAATGATGATCACATTTTGCAAAATACAAACTGATCATTTTGACAAAAAGGATAGCCCTTTTAATGTCCTCTATAGCTTATCCTATTTCTTGTAGTCCTATCAACCTGCATTTATTTTAGATAAAAAGCAAAAAAGGTTGTGTCTAAAGTCATATTCTAGCCAGTCTTCCTCTACCTCCTACAGTGTACATCTCTCATGTCCTCATCAAAATCAAAGTTTGTCATAATCTCCTCAAATAGGTACACCCTCCTCTAGATCTCTGTAGTTCTTTTTGCCGCAGTAGTAGAAGTATCAACAAAATTAGAATTGCTCACCACAGCAGTATTGAAAACCCTCTCTTAAGTACTAGTAATTCTGAAACTACTCCCAAAAATACTCTTCTACAATTCAGAAGATGTAGTCCTCATTTCTACCTTAAATGCAATAGTCCTTCTTTGAACCTCCAATGTAGTGTCATCCTGTTCTCAATGCAATCACAATCTCCTTTATTACTACCATTGTAGTTTGAGTCACTACTGTAACCTGTGGTGTTACACTTCCAATAGATCCCTGAGTCTCCTTCAATGATTGAGTCACTTCTCTATTTATACTGCAGTCTTCTTACTACTAGTGGCTCCTCGTACAGTCTCTCTTTTCTCAGTTGTGCCACTCTTTATTCCTTTCAGTAGGGCAGCCTAGTACTCTTTCTCAAATAGCCAAACCACCTTTATCAATCACCTATCATACCTCTTCGTGGTCCAAAGTGAAATCCTAAAATAAACAGTATGATAACTTCTCAGCCAGCCATCACCTGATAGCTATGGCAATGGGAGTTATGATATGTACAGACTCTAAGAAAGAAAAACTGAGGGCACATCCTGAGTCTGCCTCGTCTACCTCAAGACCCTTATCCCCTAGTGGAAAGTCATTCAATCTAAGCCCAACAAGCAAACCACTCGACACCAATGGCCCCCAGTCATGAGAAATCTAATCTTTTACCATTGACAGTGCTAAAAATGTGTTCTCTGAGGGCAAACTGCAAACAACCATCCTATTCAATTTCTAATTGAGTCTCAATAAAACGTGTGCAGACTGAAAAGTAAGGGTCACCACCCAAAAATGATCTATCAACCACACTTCCAAGATAACCTAAAACCTAAACCAGACACTTATAAAGCACCCCCTAATAGAAAGGTTAAGAATAGATAAATTTTCTCACTTGGTGAATAACTGGCAAGACAGTTCATCTTTCTAAATCCTAAACAAAGCAATGAAGGATCATTAGTTTCTTTGCCAGCACAGCTCTAACCACAAAATGCCTTTGTTCCATCTACTACTCTAGCATCACCCTAATGAACAAACTCGTGTTTGATACTCAAACAGAAAATCAAGGCCCTCATGTTGAGCCTCTGCCCCTCTCATATCTCCTTGGTCACTGATGTGATGTAAAATGGTATGGATTCAGTGTTATTTCAAGTGCATTTTAGTTGCTTTTTAGGTATATGTTTAGTATATTTTTATGCATTTTGTGTGTATTTCCTTAATATTTATTCTACTAACATTTTCTCAAAGATTTCTCCTTAACCTGATGGTTTTGAGAGTATTTTATAAAGTTTTAATAGGTTAAGGGAAGAATTGGAGGTTCCTAGAAGAGCCAAGTATAAAAAGAGAAAGCAAAGTTTGAAAAGTACTGGTGCCGAGTCGGCACCCTTCAACTCAGTTGGTGCTAAGTTGGCACCAATGGCTACTGTGCCGAGTTGATTGAAAGGAAGATGAGTTGGTGCCGAGTCGGCACACACCAAATGACAGGATCCTTCATGAATAGTCTGCAATGTTTCAGTCATAACTTCCTCTACACAACTCGGATTGAAATGATTCGAGAGGCTATGGAAAGCTAAAAAAGAGGCCTAAAACTTTCATGAAGACCTTAAAGTCTAATTTTGCCATCTGAATTGACCAAAATGCCCTTGAAGTTTCTGAAGCAGTTATTAGGTGACTTTTCACAAAGTGTTGCATTTCTTTATGAAATGTTATGACTTTTAACTGTTCAAAGCCTTTAAATAGTTGAAGTTTCTTCTGTAAAAGGGAGATAGAAAATCTAGAAAATTAGAATACAAGTAGAGAGTATTGTATTAAGAAGAAAAAGAGAGATCTTACAAGTTTTAGCATTTTCAAGTACAACACTTTAGGAAACTATTCTTGTATCAAGGCTTCTAATCTTGAGAAGGACTAGTAAAAGATTTCTATAACTTTTTCTTTGCTTAATCTATTTTATTTCTTTGATGATTGAATGTTTAATCTTCTTTTTTATCTAACAATGCATCAAGGCTAAAGTACTTGTGGTTAGGATTGCAATGCAAATTTAGCCTATGAACTTCACTTTAATATTTTATTAATGAATGATTGATTTGGCTTCAATTAAGTTCTTAATAGTTGTTATATATGCTTGATCACCATATGTAATATGATAGTTAAGAATTTGCAATGAGAATTGGAATTCTTAATGGAAAAGTAATTGATGTCACTTAAGTCAAAAGATTAATTAGAATCTACTTCTAAAGGGGTAAAAAGAATTAACATTGAACTTCATGGTTTTTGTTTACATTTACATTAACATGAGAGTGCATGTAAGTCTATTCAAAAATACCTTTAATTGACTTAGAGATAAGCTTTTAAAGATTTCAGGTTAATTCTCCAATCAACTCATTCATAATCTTAATTCATATACATGTTAGAAGTTCATTGATTTAAATTTAATTTGTAATTCTAACCTATTCTCTTTCTAGAAATTGTTTAATAACTTTGAATTATTTAGAATTTAGTGATTTGTAGTTAAATTAATAATTAATTAGTTACTCAAACTCCAATTATTCTTTGCCTATTCATCTTATTATTTGTTCGGTTAATATAAAATTGCTCCAAATTCCCTAGAGTTTGACACCCTACTCACTCTGTACTTAGTTTTAAGGGCTAGGGTATAATATTTTACATCACATCAGTCACCGAGATCATGGAACTTCTCAATCACAGTGGTCAAATTCACTTTACTATCACTAACCATCATCTAGCATGCAACATCCTGAGATAAGTCCCAAAACCTCTTGAAAAATCTAGGAGATGCCAAACTCTAAGCTCTGGCACTGCCAGAGCTACCTTAGGATTGCAGCCAAGCCATAGTACCGAATTCCTCTAGAATAGGTACAGTTCTTCCTCAGCAATACCAAAATAAAAACCATAGGCCATCGAATTCTAAAACTTGAAGCAAGCCCTCAGAAACATCTCAATTTCCTCGTAATGCCACCATAACAACTATTCTATACCAAACCAAGTTGAGTTCCTCAAACTTATCGAGTTTTTTTTCAGTCTACAAATGCATGTATATGCAGATGCAAAAGTCATAAGAAAAGAATTGCATTCACAAAGCAAATATGTGAATCCACCCTCATGCATCTATGCAATTATCCATTACAGGCATCATCACAAATCATGCATGGCATAGAAGTCAAATAAAAGGTCTATGAATTTTGAAACATGCATGCATCATCTATGCACCAGCATCTATGCAATCATGCACCATCATGCCTAAGCTGAGCCAATATCTACACCAACATCTCTAAAAGCTTACCAGTGCTTCCTCAAAACTGACTAACACCTCCTAAAGTTGACTAGTGTCTCTTTAAGGCTAAATGATACCTTTCCAGATCTAATTAATGAAGTGTGACTTCCAGAGTCCTTTTAATCTAAGTAAAGTTTCCTTTAAGCCCTTTGAAAGGCCCAACCCCTCACATTTAAAAGCCCATGTTTCTTTGGTGCAACCAAAATCTTGTCAAAATCTCTTGAGTTGACTCCCTATAGGCTAAGATTCTTCTTTTACTGAAATCTTTTTAGAATCTATTGGGCTGACTTGTCATAGGCCGAGGCTCTCCTTTTACTAAAATCTTTTCAAAATCAGTTGAGCTGACTTGCCATAGGCTGAAGCTCTCCTCCTTTCCAAATCTTTTTTAAAATCTTTTAAGCTGACTCACCGTAAGCCGAGGCTCTTCCTTTACTAATATCTTTTTAGAATTTATCAAGCCAACTCACCATAGGTCGAGGCTATCATCTTATAAAAATCTTTTTAGAATCTGTCGAGCCGACTCGCCATAAGCTAAGATTCTCCTCCTACACAAATCTTGTCAGAATCTTGCGAGCAGACTCACCATAGGTCGAGGATCTCTTTTCACTAAATTATCTTGTCCAAAATAATCTTCCACCCATTAATGTCTAAAAATAATCACCTAGGCATCAATGTGATTCCTTTTTCCATCTCTTTTATCAAAATCCATCAACTCCTCTCATAAATGTCTAGAAACTATCACTTAGACATCTATGTGGTTCTTTTCTCCATTTCTTTTATCCAAATCCATCAACTGCACCTATAAATGTCTAGAAATGATCACCTAGACATCTATGTGGTCCTTTTTCCATCTCTTTTATCAAATCCATCAATTTCACCCACAAATGTCTAGAAATGACATTTAGACATCTATATGGTTTCACTTTTCTAGATCTTTGACTCAAATCCATTAATTCACCCAAAAATATCTAGCCACCTGCTTAGATATCCTTTTGGTCCATTTTCTTGCTTTCATTTATTAGCCATATTTTCCACCGATAAATGTTTAGGAATAATTGCTTAAACATCCCTATGGTTCTTTTTATCATCTTCCATTTTCAACCATATCTTTGACCCAAACATGTGCAAGCACCGACCTAGACATCACTTTAATTCCTTATACCATCTCTTCTTTTGGGTTCACTATCATTAAAACTGCCTTATAGATAAGACAATTTGATAAGGGGGCAATTATGAATTCTTAATTTTGCACCCTCATCATCCAGCTGTAAACTTAGCACCTATTAAGTTTAACACGCTACGCAGAGTCGTTACAGCAGTGCCCCTAAAAGAAAATTTTTTAGCTTTCAGTTATATTGCTACTAGACATCCAAATTTCCTAATCTCCATACCAACTAATCTCTAAAAAAAAAAAAGAAAAGCTGTCATGATGCAACCTTGTAGTGTCGCACTAGGTCTGTATGGCACTGCAAGTTCAACTTGAGGCCTACTGCACTACTCTAGTGTGGCACTACATAGGCACTGTGTAACAACCCATACCCACCCTTGGAGTTCCGTGACAACTTACTTGATTTTAGGCTATTGTGACAAAGTGTATGCTTATATGAAAATTCATATGTTATCTGATTGATGAGTATGTGGCATGTTAGATTAGTTCTAACATGCAAAATATGAATTATTAATGTGAAATAAGTGATTTATATGAAGTGTATAAGCATAAAATGATTCATTGCATACAAAGTAAATTTTCATGCACAAAGCGATTTTTAAGCATAAAATAATATTTATGGGGGGATTTCAATGAAAATAATAAGAAAATTATTTTATTTTTAATTTGTTATAATATGCCCATAAATAAAATTAAAAAGCCCAACTCACCAAACCCCAACACACCAAAACACTCATAACCTAGCTCATCAATGGCAAACTTATAATTTTGCCAAAACCCTAAAAATAAAACCTAAATTTTAGCCAGCCCTATTATGGTAGCCACCATTCTATTTTCCATCAGATTTTTATAGAAAAATTCTCTCAACCGAAATTCACAAGGTGCCTTCAGACCTTGCGATTTTGTGATCATTTTCGTAAGTTTTTCCTTCCTTTCAATCTACTATTTGATTTTTATGAAACTAACCATGAGAAATTCATTTGGGATTGTATATTTACTATTTTATTGATGTTTAATTTGGCCTAGGTGAATTATTTGAAGGAGAAACCAATTTTTGACCATAAACACAACTCTTTCTTTGCACATCCACCAAAGGTGAACCCTAAAACTCAAAGTTGGAATTTTCATGCAACTATATAAGGGGGGCAGCCAATTTTCTTATTGATGTGTTCTAAACTAATTTTTGTTATGTTTAGATGAAAAATATTGGTTTGAATCATGTTTTTGCATATTATTGTAAAGACCGAAAAGTACGAAAAGCAAGAAAATCTATGATTTCCATCCTAAAAACTAAAATTTGGAAATTTTCATGCATATGTTTTCAAAGGGGTGTTGATTCCTATGTATATGTATTTTTTTATGTTTACATGAAAAATATTGATTTAAATAATGTGTTTGCATATTACTATAATGATTGAAAAGTGTGAAAAGCAAGAAAATCCATGGTTTCCATGAAATATATGCATTCGACCTATATAGGCATTTTGATTCCAATGTCTATAATTTTTACATGATATATTTTAATAAGTGCTCACATATGTCTATGAATGATATTTAATTACATGTTGGTTGAAGGAGTAACTCTAGATAAAGTCTAGAGAGGTTCGGCCTACCTTGGGTTTTCAAAAACCAAATTGATATGTTTTGATTAATATGTGCATATGATTAAGTGATATTGGAAATAAGTTCTATGATGTGTTAATTGTGAATAAATTACCTTGAATTGACTATGAGATGGATTATGTGATTTGGTCAAAAGAGATGAGCATGACTCTTCTAAGGATACTTGTTTAGTTGACATATATGGAAAGTGTTAAGTGTACCAAGTTGGATGTTAAATTGAATTGGTATTAAGATCATAATTTATTATGTTTGGCTATAGAAAAGTCTTAGCATGAGTTTTTATGTGTTTTCCATATAGGCCTAAGAAGGACAAGTGTACAAGACTTGAAAGTCAACATATTATGTGCAAGTGATGAGTGCACTTTTAAGTGCAACTCCAAGTATATGTGAATGTTATATGTGCATAGGGTAGTTATGGGATAGGATAGCATGATGTTAAGCAAATGCTAAGTACTAAATTATAACATATGTTAGTTCTTAAGGATTATTAGAAGTTCAAGGGCTATAAGCACTAGGAGCTAAGGAACCATAAGGTGAGTAAACATTATGTTCATATTATAAGTTATCATGATATGTGAACCTTTGAGATTCTTAAAATCCAAGTTCCTTTCTATTTTCAATTTTAAATTATATGATTTCTTTGTTAAGCTTAGGTTGCCAAAAGACAATTGGTCCAAAACCATTATTATTTATTCAATAATAAGAAAGAACCTTTGTGAATGTTGCCTTACCTTACATTCTTTCTAGAACCACACTGTTGTTTATCTTTTGCTCAATAAGCTAAACTTCTATTGCTACCATTTTACATGTGATTTTATTATTCAATGCTATTGTTACCTCTCCTTTATGTTTCGAGTGGACAAGGCAGCAACCTTCACTCAATATTTATGTTATGAGTGGACAAGGTAACAGCCTGCTACCTTCACTCTATTTATATATTATGAATGAATAAGGTAGTAGCCTTCACTCTATATTTATGTTATGAGCGAACAAGGTAGTAACCTTCACTCTATATGATATGAGTTATAAGTTTGATTTCTGCAAAACCTTGCTAATTTGCAACCAATGAACCATGAACTATAAATAATGAATTATGAATCATGACCTATGAGTTATATATTATGAGCCCCTTTTTACGGGATATTTGTTATCATATAAGCTATTATTTACTCATTGAGATCATCTATCTCACCCCTTTTCCTTGTGTAGTTCCAGGTGAGCATTATGAGGATACAAGGTGATAGCTCAAGTAATCTACTCTGTTTGGGGGATTTCTTTGTCTAAGTTTATTAGCATGTTATGATATGAAGAGTCTTTTCTTTAGATTCGCTGAAAGTCCTTGTTGGAGAGTTTTTTTTCTAGAATATTGTTCACTTGATAATTTATTTAGAGTCTTAAAGGTTATTTTTCTTATGGATTGCATTTAAAGTATTTTTAAAACTATTCTTTCGCTAGTTAAAGTTTTCTTTATTATTGGATATTTAAATTAATGCATGATGTTTTGGTACGATCCTAAGTAGTGTTTATATGTACATAAGTGGGTTTTATAGGGGTGGGTGACCTTGTGTGTCCCCATGTTTTAGGACCATCATATCTCCAAAATTTGGATGTGACACACTGGTGCAGGTGGTCCCCCTTCTGTGCGGAAAAACGTCCAAAATACCCATCTAACCCAATTTTCAGCCCTACTCCTCATTGTCTTTCCACTTTTTCAATTCCTAAGCTACCCTTACCCACTTTTCCTATAAATATGCCCCTCCATTCTCCCATTTCCCATACCCCTTGAATTTGAGTAGATGGCTATCCTCAAATTCCTCTCTTGTCATCCCTTCAACCACTCTCTAATTAATTAATTAATCTTTTTAATAAATTAATTATCTTACCCTAATCAATTTAATTAATCTTTTTAAGTAACTAATTTTTTTAAATTAAAATTAATCACTTAATTAATTAACCTTTTTAATTAATTAATTAATCACTCTTTTCTCTAAAATCAAATTAATCCTTTTTTTAATCCACCCCTCATCCAAATTAAGTAATTAATCATTTTAATTAATTAATCCATCCATCTATCCATTTCATCACATTAATTAGTTAATTAATCATTTTAATTAATTAATTAATCCCTCAGTCAATCCAATCACTCAATCTTGATAAAACGGAACTTCGGTTTGATAAAACTCTCTGCCTTCCAAAAGCAAAGGTATCAGGCTTTTCCTCTCACCCACAATTCCTAATCAAATCAATCAATATGATCAACCCCTAAACCTCTCCACTTAATTGCGGAATGAACTATGTGGGTTTTGATCCCTATTCAATAGGGTACGCAGGCACGTTTAGAATATAAATCCAAATCTTAATCAATCTCCTTTCCCCTTTTTAATTAATTTAATTTGTGGATATTTTATTTTAATTTTCTCATTGCACTCATACCATGCTCATGCATTAATCATGATATTATAATTGTCATATAATTTTTGTCATACATGAATTAATTTTTAAGTCAAATTTAACTTAAGAGCCAAATTTAGGTTATTTAAAATCAAAAACCTAGTCCCTAAACTCAACTTGGTTTGAAGACTAGTGATTTTTATCCTTAGGCAAATTAATTGAAAATTAATGAATTGGAGTCAATTGGATTTTTCCTTAATTTTTCATTTAAAATAAATTAGGGTGGCGACTCCCAAAAATCATTTTCAAAATCAACCAATCTGAACCCTAGGGTTTCATTATGAGACTAAACTCGAATGAGCATCCCGATTCCCTTTAGCATACCGAGCTGTTGCTTGGGCGAGGTCTCACACCATAAAGCCATATTTCAATCACTATATGCATTTATGGAATGAGAAACTCAAGAAAACAAAGAAGATTAATTTAGGTACATTTTAGCAATGCTAACACTATAGGGAGTGGAGGTTGATTGAGATTTTGTGAGGGCTTGCTTTAGGTTTTTGGAATCTGATGGCCCATGTTTTTTGTTTTGATGCTGCTAAATAGGAATCATGCCCTACCTTTGAGAAGTTCAATGCTATGGCTTGGTTGTGACCTAAAGGCAGCTATAGTGGTGCCATAATTTAAAGTTGGGCACTTTTGAATTTTTCAGGTGTTTTGGATTTGCCTTAGCATGCCAGAAGCAAGATGGTTATTGATAGTTAGGTGAATTTAACTGCTATGATTGAGAAGTTTCATGATCTTAGTGACTAGGGAGATATGAGGGGCATCGACTCAAGATGAGGGCCTTAGTTTTCTATTTGATAGCTAGATATTTGTTTTCCAACTTTATAGGTTAGGGTTGATGCTAGAGTGGCAGATCGAATGTTATAAATGAAGCAAAGCCATATTATGGCTAGGGTTATTTTGGCCGAAACACTATTGAGTCTGAATTACTTTATTCAAGGTTTGAAGTGATGGACTATTTCTTAGTTGTTCTCTATGTGAGGAAAATTTATTTGTTTTTACCCTTCCTATTAGGGGTGATTATGGGGGTTTGATTTCAAGTAATTAGGTTGTTTTACAAATGTTGTTGATAGATCATTTTTAGGTAGTGGCCCCTACTTTTCAATACCATACATGCCCTATTAAGAGTTGGTTAGAGATCATATAGGATTGTTATTTATAGCTTGCCCCGAAGGACATATTTTAGCGCTACTAATAGTAAGAGAACAGATCCATGACCAAGGGCTATGGGTATCTCGTGGTTTGCTTTTTAGGACTAGCTTGAATAACCTTCTACCAGCAAATGAGGGTTTTGAGGCAGATGGGCAGACTTAAGATTTGCCCCCTAGTTGTTCCTTTTTTAGAGTCTGCATGGATCATAACTCCTATTACCAGAGTTATCAGGGTAGGTTGGCTGAGGAGTTATCATGAAGTTTATTCTAGAATTTCATTTAGGACTATAGAAAGGTATGGTAGGTGGTTAATGAAAGTGGTTTGGCTAGTCGAGAGAGAGTATAAGGCTGCCCTACTGAGGAAAATAGAGGGTGATGTAACTAAGGAGGGAGAGACAGTAAAAGTGACTGTAGGGACATAGGGGATTTCTAGGTCAATAGAGGATACTAAGAAAACTAATAAGAGTTTGATACTATAGGTTGCCTTAGTGACTCAGATTGCAGTGGTGGTGATAGAGGAGACTATGACTATAATGAAGTGATAAGGTGACACTACAGTGGAGGTTCAGAGAAGGACCATTACAGTTAGGGCAAAGAGGAATATTGTAGTTTCTTGAGTACAAAGGAGGATTTCAATTGCCATAGTAGGGAGCAACTTTTAAGTTACTACCATGCAGAGGAGGATTTTTAGGAGCAATTTTAGAACTGTTGTACTCAAGAGAGGGTTTTCTAACACTATTGCAGTGAGCAGGTCTAATTTTGCTAGTATTTTTACTACTGCAGCAGAAGGAGCTATTGAGACCAGTAGGTGGGGTGTGACCATTTAAGGAGATTATGGTGAAATTTGATTTTGATGAGGGCATGAGAGATGTGCATCCTAGGAGAAAGAGTAAGACTAGGTAGGCTAAGACTTCAGACATGACCCTTTTGCTTTTTGTTTAGGATTTTTAATTTTTTATACACCAATAAGTTGATAAGAACTATAGATGACATCGAAAGGGCTATCCTTTTTATCATGATGATGGGTTGTATTTTTATAAAATCTAATCACTATTAAAGAGACATCTTTTATTTTTGCTCTAATTTCTGCCTAAGTTGCCTTTTTGAGTTTTCAACTTAGTGAGCTCTTTCTTCCTTTTTCTTCTTTTTTCTTTTTAGCTCTAATTTCTTCTCGAGCTGCCCTTTTGAGTTTTCAACTCGATGAGCTTGCTCTAACTTCTGCCTAAGCGATCCTTTTAGGTTTTCAGCTTAGAGAGTATTTTTCTTTTCTTTCTTTTTCTCTTTTTTTTTAATTTTTTGTTTAGGCAAAAATAATTAAGTGAATGATGTATTAGGCACAGTGAAAATGAAAATGTGATGCAAATAAAATATTTTGTACTATGTTTAGACTGCACCCAAGCCAGACTGCCTATGTATCCCTTATAATCATTTTCCTTTCATTCATTTTTCTCATTATTTTAGGGAGAATCAAATCTATACTGTATTGATTACATATGCATGAGAACAAAAATGAAATGCAAATGTCATCTTTAGACAAAGTATCACTTCAGCTGATCCAGGTTGTAAGGATGGGAGAATTCATTTCTACCTACGTTTATGAAGATAATGCCTCTGTCAGATAAGATCCTCTTAAGCACACATGGTCTAGCCTAATTCAACTTGAACTTCCTCTTAAATCATGAATAAGAGTTTGGATTTCTTCCAAAACTAGATTTTCTTCTTGCAAACCCTTGTTTTTCACCTTCTTATTGAAGTGTCTGGTTGGTTTCTATTGATAGAGAGCATCCATTCTTTGTTCATTAATGGCATTCAACTATTCATGATACCTTTTGATGCACTCTATTGGCTTTCTCTCATTACCCTAATAGTGCATACTTGCATTTTAATAGGGAGAACAACCTCCACATCATAACTAAAGCATATGGGTTTGCTCTTGTAGAAGTTCAAATGATGGTTTTGTATTTGTATAATGTAGCAGGCAAATGTTCATACTAATCTTTATGTTTCAAGGTAGTCTTTTGCATAATGATCTTGACAATCTTGTTGGTAGCTTCAACTGCCTTATTAATCTGTGGCTGGAAAGGAGAAGTGATGTTGAATACCTTATTTTTGGAGTAGGTAGATTTAGAAAATGGGAGCAATTATATGTGATTATCTTGAAAGGGGTTCTAAACTAATAAAGGATATTGGTTTGAATGAAGTATGCCACCTTTTTTGCATTCAAGACCTAATATGGCATCGCTTCTATCCACTTTGTGAAGTAGTCCACAACTACCAAAATGTACTTATGCCTGCTGGAGGATTTTAAAGAGATTCTCCTAATGACATCTATCTCCTAAGTGAAAAAAGACCATGGAATTACTATTAGGTTTAAAGGACCAAGGGGTCGATTATGCAGTTTAGCAAATATCTAACACTTATGGTATTCTTGTACATACTTTATGCAATCCTTGCTCATAGTTAGCCAAAAGAAACCTTGGTTTGCTATTTTTTAGGCCAAGCTATCCCATTCATATGTGAGCTCTCTTCTCCTCTATTGACCCATTCCATAATCTCCTATACTTTTTCTTTAGTCACATATCATAAGTGAATGTTATCCTAGGCTCTCTTATACAGCACATCACCATTTGTTATGAAATCAGTGGCAAATTGCCTTAGAGTTCTTTAGTATGCTTTAGCGGTCTTTTTTGGGTATTCTCCATTCTAGATATAGTCGAGGATGTCCCAAAACCAAGCCTTAATATCAACTAGCTGAAGATTCATGCAAATGATATAATGACAACAAGTTTATGTATCTTATTATCACTTATGTCTATCATTGAGGCTAAAGTGGCTAAGGCATTAGTGAGTTAACTCTTCGCTCTTTAGATCATTCAGACATTGACAGTAAGGGACTAAAAGCTCTTCTTTTTCTCTTCCACCAGCCAATGGCTTAGGAGACACCATGGATCTCCAAGTATTCCATTCTTATGTTGATGGCCACCTCTGAACTAGTTATACATGCTTCATATTCTACCTCATTGTTGGTTATCTCTTCTTTAATTTTCACATAATGGTCTACCTTCATTCTTCTCAACTTTTGCCTAACCGGCTTCATATATTCATAGGTTGAGATACTATAGACTACGATGCTCATATCAACTCACACTATATCCCCAAGCTCCTATGCTAAACAATCAAAGAATTTGTGAACATTTTCAATGAGTACTTGTATGTCATGATATACAAATGCAATGGATATTATTTTAAACTTTTCATTTGTGCCATAATTAATCGATTTTTTTGCCTTTTTCATTTTCATTCTCATTTTATTTTTTTATTTTATCTATTTTTTCTTTTCTTTTTTTTATTCTTTTTAAATGTCACATTCAAAGATGAATCAAAAGAATTAAAGTGAGCAAAAATTTAAACTTTTCATTACTGATAAAAGTCCCATCATGGTTTACATGGGTACTAAAAGATAAGTCTGGAAGATGGGTTATAGATTTAAAAAGATAGGACTTAACAAACTTGGATTCTTAAAAAAATACTTAATAGAAACATACTCAACAGACTTGGGTGATTGAGACTCTAACTCATATGACTCAGATATAGAGTTGGATAGACTCTAAGGACTTAGATAGAGGCATAGCAAGGTTGGTGGTTTTCTTAAAATATCAACTTCTAGGTGGAGCTTGAGATGATTAGATGAATTCAGTGATTCGAAAGAGGATTAGTTGCAATATTGGGCCTTGGCCTAAGGGCAATGATGTCTCTATTGTTGATGAGATTCTGAATTCTATGTCTCAAGCCTTACATGCATCGATTTTGTGTCTTACTCCTTGGTGGTAGTCATAGTACTTATGAGCATTGTATTTCTTGGGAAAGGGATTAGGAGGTGTTTTTGGCTCTAAGGACTTGACAAGGTGAGCTTCTAAAGCTCTTTTTATAGATAGTGCTTAGGGACATTCCCAATTTAGAAAAGGTTCTTCTTTCCAATCTCAAGGACACTGACTACTGATAGTAGATTCTTCTTTACTCTCCCATTCAGCAAAGGTGAGGGGAGTGTAGTTGTCACTCTTCTTGCACCTTTTCTCCATTATAAGAATTTATTTTGCTATGTTGCACTTCAAGACTTTCTTAACAATGGGTGAGGTAGGATTTTCATTACTTTGAAAAGGATTCAAAGAAAGGGATAGGTTAGTGCCAGGGATTAACGACATGGTTAGGGCCATAATGGTTGTCACATCCTAACTTTAGAGATATGACGGTCCTAGAACATGGGGAGACATAAGGTTACCCACACCCGTAGGACCCATCTATACATATGCTATTCATGCCTAGGATCATACCGAACCTCATACAATAACTCATTTAAAACATTTATATGAAAAACTTTAGTTGCGAAAGATAATAATTAGATACTTCACATATAATCCATAAGAAAATAGTATTTATAATCCAGTTGAAATCTTAACAAAACATGTCAAATAAAGATCAAAATAATTATTCTTGGAGCGTCTAATGATAACCCTTCAAATCATAGTATTATTAAAGACTTCGGATAATGAATTCCCTAAGTGGAGTATAATGCTTGAGCTATCACCTTGCCTCCTCATACTGCTCACCTGGAACCACACAAGGAAAAAGGAAAAAGGGTGAGATAGATGATCTCAATGAGTAAACAATATAGCACATACATTAATACATAGTCCTTTGAAAAGGAAACTCATAGCTTATACACATAGTTCATGATTTACAATTCATGAATCAAGTAAACATTTTAGCAAGGCTTTCAATTAAAGAAGTTTGCAGAAATCACACTTATAACATATTGAGAGTGAAAGTTATTGCTCTATCACTTGAACACATAGAGGAGAGGTGGCATTAAACCAAATTCCAACTCCTGTCACATGAAGAGCATGAAGCTAATCAGGCCCTATAGCTAGAACCACCCCTTTCTAGCTAAGGTGGATACACTACCCCTATCCATCGGGTTAAGACCATATGCGCAGGTTTCGATGATTACCCACATTGACACGAGGACTTTTGCATAAAGAGTTAAAGGTACCATAGCACTTAAGGCAATAATAACATGTTTCACAATAGTAATATCAGTTTAATTTATTTGAATAGAAGATACAAGAATAGTGTAGTCCCAGAAAGAAAATAAGTTAGGGTAATTATCACAAAGAATTATCATTGGATAAACAAATGGATTTTGGACCAATTGTCCTTTGGCAACCTAAGCTTAAAATAGAGATCATTGAGTTCATTTGAAATAGAAAAAAACTTGGGTTTCAAGAATATCAAGGTATACATAACATGATATCACATACTTATAACATAACATAATGTTACTCACACTTGCAACATGAACATAGTGTTTACTCACCTTGTGGTTCCTTCGCTCCTAATTCACGTAGCCCTTGGACTTCTAAGACTCCTTAAGCTTTATCACAATATTTAATTTAATACTTAGTATTTATTTAACCATGATACTATCCTATCCCATAACTACCTCATGCACATATAACATTCATATACACTTAGAGTTGCATATATAAGTGAACTCATCATTTGCATATAACATGTTGACTTAAAAGTCTTGCACACTTAGCCTTTTTAGTCCCATATGAAAAAACATTATAACTCAAGTCTACACCTTTCTAAGGTCAACACAATATCATTATCTTAATATCAATTCACTTTAAAAATTATTTTAGTACACATAATACTTTCGTATATGTCAACTTATCAATAGCCTTTCAAGCATCATGCTTATCTCTTATGACCAATTCCTTCAATCAATCTCTTCATCAATTCAAGATCATTAATTCATTATTAAGTCATCATAAAATCCATTTTCATATTATCCAATCACATTCACATTCTAATCACAACATAAAGTTAAGATACCTTAAGTATACTAAAGTGCCTCTAAGCTTGTCTAGTGTCTTCCCTTCAACCAACATGCAATTTCACCATTTATCATACATACATACATACATGTCAATAATCACTAAAATACATCACATAAAAATTATAGATATTGGGATAAAAATCCCATGATAGGCCAAATGCATCATCAAGGGAAAAACTGAATTTTTCTTACTTTCGCACTTTCCATCTATTATAGTAATATGTAAAAACATGGTTTGAACCAAGATTTTTCATGTAAACACAACAAAAATCATTTTAGAACATTAATCTACATGCATCAGCAGTAATAGGTATATCTCATACATGAAAATTCCAATCTTGGGTTTTAGGATGCAAAACCATGAGTTTTCTTATTTTTGGTATTTTTCGGTCATTATAGTGATATATAAACTGATGTTTTTAACCATTATTTTTTATTTAATCACAGCAAACATCAGTTTAGAAGATCCTCATGTATTAATCGGTAGCCATAAATAATAATTATACAAGAAAATTCCAAGTTTTAAAGGTTAGGATGAAAATCATGAGTTTTAGCGCTTTTCGTTCATTACAGTAATAATTAAACACATGATTTAATTCATTATTTTTCATCCAAACAAAACAAATATTAGTTTAGAATATTTAACATCACAATTTGGAAGCCATAGACTTATCAAACCATAGAATTTTCCAACTTTCAAGTTCTAGAACAAAAACCTTGAATTTCCTTGTTTTCTAAAACTTTTTGGTCATTACAGTAATATGCAGAAATATGATTTAATCTAATATTTTTCATCTAAACAGATCAAAAATCCATTTAAAAATCAATCATGCAAGAATTGCCCCACTTGTAGTGTTTACGCATAAAAATTTCAATTTTGAGGTGTAGGATTTACCTTTAGAGAAATTGCACGAAAAGATTTTATGTTTTCAGCAGATAATTAAATTTCTTTTTCAAAAACTCATCCAAATAGAATTAAATCTATAAAAATCCATAAACAACTAGTTCAAAAAAAAATTCTCATAATTTATTTCACATAAATCAGATAGGAAATTCTTAAGAAAGAATTTTAGGTATTTAAATATAGGATTTTGGCCAATTTCCACTAATACCCTTAATGAGCTAGGTTAGGAGAATTTTTAGGTAGTGGGCTTTTAGGTATTTGGGCTTTTTATTTAAATTAAGGGCTGATTATGGATAATTAAAATGAAAACTTTTTTTTTATTATTTTCATTTAAATTTCCCCTAAAACATTTATTTAAAAATTATTTTAAAATACTCATAAAATCATTTTATACTTAAAAACTGCCTTTATGCATGAAAATTCATTTCATTTAAAATAATTTATTTTATGCTAATATACTTCATATAAATCATTTATTTCATAATAATAACTCATATTATGCATATTAAAAATTAATTTAACATTCCACTTGCTCATCAACACATAGAACATAAATTTCCATAAAAGCACACACTTAACCTTAATAGTTCTAAATCAACCAAATTGTCATAAAAATTCCTAGGGTATTTGTGGATTGTTACATTGGTATTAGTGGTTGGGATTGGCAATGTGAGGTTATAGGTCAGGTCAATGGCAAGGCTATAATGGCCATGGTGTTTCAGATTGGCAATGTGAGGTTATGAGTAAGTTAATAGTAAGAGTACTGTTTGCAGACTTAGCTTGGTGCATTATTTCCCTTACTTCATGGGTAATGAGTTGACGTTACAGGTTTAAGGCATTAGTGAAGCCAATAGTGAGATGGATTAATGTATTGCTAAAATTGGCTTATTGAAAGGTTAAAGCCTGGTTGAAATTAGCTTTTTGAGCATCATGGGCAGAGGTAAGTATGGCTTAGAAATTTTTCTTTTACTTTTTAAGGATGTTGGTGAAAAATGTGTTCATATTGTCTCAGTTGAAAGGGTTGGCCATAGGTACCTTTAAAAAAAAAAGAGAAAAGAAAGGGTAAGAATTTATATTTGGAAAGGACAAAAGGTATATAGATCCAATGGTATGTCAGGAAAAGGATTCCCTTTGTGCTTGGTCACCGGATTGGGGATTTGGTAGGTGTATGGTTATGTGTTTAGGGTGATGGACTACTGGTTTCGGTGTTTGAGGTGTTCAAACTTTTATTGTCAAGTTTCTTATGTCGCATATACATGACAATGCATGATGCATGCCGAAAAATGTTTTATGAGCTTATGCATGAATGTCTCCATTATTATGGCACATGGAAGCTAGGGTCAACACTAGGGCAATTACATACACAAAGGTGAAGGGTTGCTTAGTTAGGGGTCCTCATCCTAATAAAGCATCAATATACCTAATCATATATGAGGCAAAGACCTTACATGGATCAAATAGTACTAATTGCTCATTATAGCACCGAAATGATCAGGGATTCATCATGGGGTGGAATGCTTTTGCTATTTCCTAATATACTTAAAAAGAGTTGTCGAGCCAATGTTATGCACTATCCAAAAGTTTTCTTAAAGTTAAGGTTAGACAATGAGCCTTTATTATGCATAGTGATGCATCAGAGCTAATTTAAACTTAACAAGCCAAATACAGATTTTTGTTTGGAAAAGATCCAACCAAATAATGATCCTCTTTTTTTTTTTTTTTAGCCAATTTAAACTTAACTAGCCATATGAAGTTCTAGATATGATTAAAGAAGCCACTGAGAAAGTGCAGATTATTCAAGAAAGACTGAAAACTCCTTTTAGTCGCCAGAAAAGTTACGCTGATCCAAAAAGGAAGGATGTCCATCTTATGGTAGGTGACCATGTCTTTTTTAAAAGTCTCCCCCATGAAAGGAGTAATGAGATTTGGCAAAAAGGGGAAATTATCCCCATGCTTCATTATAACTTTTGAGATTCTTGACAAGGTCGAAGAAGTTTCATAATGATTAGCATTGCCTCTAGCATTAAAACATGTACATCTAATTTTTCATGTGTTAATATTAAGGAAGTACATTCCTAATTCTTCGCATGTGCTGCAACTGCAATTGATAGAGATTGACAAAGACCTTTCGTATAAAAAGGTTCTGATTGCTATAATGGATCAACAAGTGACGAAGCTTCAAAATAAGGAGATACCAATGGTCAAAGTTTAATGGCATAACGACAATGTGGAAGAATGCATATGGGAAAACGAAGATGACATGCTTTGGAAATATCTACATTCATTTCATCATTAATATGTAAGCTCTTTTAAAAATTTAAGAACAAATTTTTTTAAAGAAGGTAAAATGTAATAACCAAGGATTTCATAACTCATTCTAGTTATTAATGATACTAGAAACTAGACCTTTGAATGTTAGCATAGTATAGAAATAATAAGGGAATTGGTTACAAACTTTAGGAGATCATTTGAAATATTTGCCTAGTTTGTGATTTTGTTATAATTAATTATGCTCTAGTGAATTAAATAGAGCTCATACGATAACTTATGGGGTATATGAAGAAGATAGAGAGTACAATTTAGAAAGTTAAAGTGAAAGAAAAGAAAGAAATTAAAAAGGAAATATTTTAAGTATGTTAATGGGATTATAGGCTTGTTAATGGGACTTGGAACATCTAAGCCCAAGCCTAACAATGGTGGCTAGCCAATGGGCCAAAGGTTGAAGGAAACATCAAGCCTATTAGTTAGAATGCAAGCCCAACAAAAATCTGATGTAGCACTAAATTTGACTTGTAGCCACCAAAGTTGACCTAAGTCAAATCCTTAACCAAGTTGAATTTTTAATCTTCCTACAAAAATGACTAGATGCATCCTTTCAGCATTTCAATGCCTCATGATGAACATCACTTGAATTGATGAAATATTGGCCATCTAAATGAAGTAGAACATAGCCATCCATTAAGATCAAATCTTAGCCATTGGATTAACCTTGATCAAATCCATACCATCCAATCCATCATATATATATATGTAAATTCATTTTATGTGCACCATTTACAAATCTCTACACCAATAGCTTCACAATAACAAAAAAGAATTTTCTCTACCCCAACATCAATAAAGACCTAAGCAAACCAAAATCTCCTAAGGTGAGAAATCATCTTTATGCTTTCCTTTTTATCTTCTAGGTATGATTTTAGCATTTTAGTTGCATAAAATTTCTCCTACACCATATACATAAATTTCGACCAACTAAAGGTATGCATACATAAGATATAGTTTTAGATGTTCTTAAATGAAATATGGAGATTTGGCTAATGGATTAAAGGATTAATGTAAAGATAGGTAAAAAAAGCATGAAAGTCACCTAAATATACTGGGTGTTGAATTTGGCCAAGATGGGAGATGATTAAGGAAGTATTCTAAATTCTAATTGAATGCGTCTATGGTTAAAATGATTTGAAAGTGTTAAAAAGAATTTTGAAAACTTGATTCAAGACTTGGAAATCCTGTGGCATAAACTTAGTTAAAAGGAAAACTTAGTGTTCTAATATTAGATATTGATAATTGAATAATCACATAGGTTTTATATATGTTAATTTCATATTTCTATAACTAATTTAAAGTTTTGGTGAGAAATCATAAGTTGTCCCTAAATTTGACCTAAATTGGACAAATTAGGGTTCTTTTGAATAAGAATGAATTAATTTAAATAATTAGTGGGAATTGATTTTCTAGGTGTTAATTTGATGAATCAATGGTTAATTTAAGGATTGGAGAGAAAATTAATAGTTTTCCCTAAATTACAGGGTTTATGGATCCATTTGGGAATTATGATATTTAAACTTGAATTCATGAAATTGAATAAGGAATTTAGCTTAGAAATGATTAGAAATAAGAATAAGTATGAATATAACATTATTAATACACCTCTATTGTGAGTTGAAATAGTGACACAAGTACAAAATAGATAAATTATGACTAGTAACATTATTGATTACTAATTGATATGTAATTAAAATAATATGGTGTAGAACCTCAAGGTAAGGGTAAGGAAATTGCTCAAGATCGTCAAAGATACTAAATTAATCAAGAGTGAACAATAAATTGGAGCAAAGGAGTTAAGGTGAGTACTTAATAGTATGATGTAATTTTGCCATATTATTTGCAAACCATTTCTTGAACTACCATCTTTTGACATGTATCTTAAAGTGACATTGAAAATATGTTTGCCCATTGATTGTTAAGCCTTTGGAAATTCATATCCTTCTTATATGATACTTGACTATAATGAGCCTCCTATATTGGTTCTATGTTGTGCCCAATGATAAGAATGATTGATATGCCAAACTATTTTCCATTGAATTTCTAACATAGGCCTTGTATATGTCTTTCATTGATACCCCTGATTAAGCATAAATAGTCTCTAGTGTGAGGAAATACATCAGACCTTGTGCACTTAATATAAACCTATGGATAGGATGAGAGTACCCAACTTCTATTAAAGGGGAATGCCTAACCGCAAGGCTCAATCAGTCTTGCATAGTGTGATGCATGTAAGTGAGCAAGGCTTAGGCTGCCACTCTTTAATATTCATGTGAGGGAATTTTATGCTTTTAAGACATTATTATTTCTGCTAAAATGTATTCTAAAACTAAAATATCCAATTTTGATTAACATCACTCCATTGCTATCTTGAAACTATCTAAGTGATAACATCTTATATTGTCTTTATATTATGTCATATTATTATATACTCACTAAGCTTGTCTCATTCTATAGTTGTTTAAAATTTTTCAGGTCAAGGTGACTCATTAGCAAGGTAAATTCTGAGCTATGCTTCTCCACTTGGGAATTACTTTGCTAAATTGCCATGTTTTGAGTTTTTAATATGTTTCTTTGAGGATAATCGATCTAGAGCTCCATGGTGTTTAAAAGGGTTAGTACTAAATGTACGAAATTGAAAAGTATTATAAACTAAGGGTAGTACTTGTTATTTATATAATTATAGTAGTAAGTAAGAAATGTATGGATTGTATAATATTTGAATGATACTTCAACCTATGATTATGAAATGGCATTAAAGTGTAATGCATATAAGTGAATGGACAAAGTAATAATGGAAATGATAAAGAGTAAATAGGGCTTGGATATTGGGATATGTTATAATATAGAACATGCTAAATGTTGATAAGTTCGATGGGGTTCTACAGAATTAGGTGACCTTATGTCTCCCTAAACTCTAGGACCGTCACTGCCTAGAATTTGGGTGGTGACAAAGCTGCTCTGCATTGGTATCATATTTAATCTCTAATCTTACAATTTGTTTGGTAATTCATGTTTTCTTTTTAATTTGTTTTCAATTTTGGTATGTGATTTGTTATTCTAGTTTTGGCTTCTTTGTTGCTGTAACGAGTTTATCCATGATTTACTTTTAATTTTATTGCCAGTTTTTAGTAAATGAAATGGTCTTTGTTTGGAAAGGTTGAATCGATTTTGTGAGTTAATTTTGTTGGTCTAGTGGTTTATTTTATCTTTTGATTTTTATGGTTTGAACTATTTTAGCACTGGTCTGGTTGTTATTTTCCTAGTCCTTGTTGGAAGGAAATGGTTTTGTTTTGACTTGGTTATTTGTCTTTTGATCTCTGAAATTGGTGGTGGTGCTTGAAATGTAGGTGAGTGATTGTTTGAGCTTCATTTTAGGTTCAAAAAAAAAAAGGCAAAAATAGAATGGATCTGGTCTTTTCTATGTGTTTGTTTCAACTTAAAGGGGTTAAGGGATTGTGTTCTTGTTTTTTCCATGGATCAATGTTTAACTTAAGGCTTCATTTTTTACAAGTAATGCATTATGGATAAATTGATAAAATAGATTATTAATACATAAGTCTGATTCTTTCTTGGTTATTTGCCTGTTGATCTCTAAAATTAGTGTTGGTTTTTTAAAATAAGTAGGTCTAGTATGTGATTTAATTGACCATTGAATTGAATACATGGAGCCATAGTTTAAAATTTAAGCTTGGTATTTTTATGAATATCTATATATGTTATAATCTATTTCTTTCATATTTGATAAGGGTCTAGAATTTTAGAAGCAAAAATAGGTTTGATATTTTGATATACTTATTGTTGTGTTTTAAAAAGGGCTCTACAATTCCTATGGTATAATTGCTTAAATTTAGAAATTGGAAATGGTTTGAGTATTCCAAATTTGAAAATTTGAAAATGAAAGAATAGGTCAATCTCTTTTATGTTTTGGCTTATAGACCATTATGAACTCTTAATTTTGCACCTTCATCATACGACCATAGTCTAGCACCTGCTAAGTATCACATCCCAATTTCAAAAACATGACGGTCCTAGAACATAGGGAGACATAAGGTCACCCATGCTCATAGAACCCTCTCATACATATACAATTACTACCTAGGAATCGAACATCATGCATTAACTTTATAAAACGTTTTTGTAAAGGAAAAACCTTAAGTTGCAGAAGTTAAAAATATGCTTTAATATAGTTCATAAGAAAATAATAATAAGACTCCATGTAAACTCTCCAACATAATATTCTAAAATAAAGTTTCCATAATAACTCCCAGAGCATCTAAGGACTAATTATAGTATGGTATTATTATAACTTTGACGAAAAAATTTCCTAAGTGGAGTAGGTAGATAAGTGATCACCTTGCCTCCTCATATTGCTCACCTGGAACCACACAAGAAAAAGGGGGTGAGATAGATGATCTCAATGAGTAAACATGTCACATCCCAACTTTGGAGACATGACGGACCTAGAACATGGGGAGACATAAGGTCACCCACGTCCGTAAAACCCACTTATACTTATACAAATACTGCCTAGGAACATACCAAAAACCTCTTACATTAACTTAAATAAACCCCTTTTTTTTTAAAAAAAAAAACCTTAAGTTATGGAAGCATAATTAAAATATACTTTAAACATAATCCATAAGGAAATAATATTTATAATCCAATTAAAACCTCAAAGGATAACATTTCAAAATAAACATCCAAAAATAAATATTCCCGAAGCGTCTAAGGATAACTCTTCATAACATATTAAACTAATTTTCTTAGACCAGGAATTCCCCAAGCAAAGTAGGATGCTTGAGCCATCACCTTGTCTCCTCATAATGCTCACCTTGAACCACACAAGGAAAAAAGGTAAGATAAATGATCTCAATGAGTAAATAATAGCGATTGTACAATAACACATATCCCTTAGAAAGGGCTCATAGCTCATAACTTACACTTCATGATTCATAGTTTGCAATTTAGAAAGGTTTGCAGAAATCCCACTTATAACACATAGAGTGAAGGCTACTGCCATAATCATTCGAACACATAAAATGAAGGCTATTGCCATAATCACTCGAACACATAACACATAGAGTGAAGGCTATTGCCATAATCACTCGAACACATAGCCGATAATTACTCGCATCAATACAAGGAGCATATAGCCAATGATTACTCACATCGGTACAAGGAGCACATAGCCGATGATTACTCGCATTGGTACGAGGATTTCTGCATAAAAAAAGGTTAAAGGTACCATAGCAAAAGCTTATGGTAATCATATACATAACAATAACATTTAAGCCATCAATAACATGTATCCCAATAGCAACAGTAGTTTATTGTTTTGAACAAAAGATATAAGAATAGTGTAGTTCCAGAAAGAATATAAGTTACGGTAATAATCACAAGAAATTCTCATTGGATAAACAAAATAGTTTTGGACCAAATATCCTTTGGCAACCCAAGTTTTACAAAGAAATCACTTAATTAAATTTTTGGATAAAAAGAACTTGGGTTTTAAAGATCGCAAAGGCTTACATAACAATATATCACATTCTTATAACACAACATAATGTTGTTCACACTTATAACATGAACATGGTGTTTACTCATACTTATAGAAAGAATACGATGTTTACTCACCTTAAGGTTCCTTTGCTCCTAGTATACGTCCCTTTGCACTTCTAAAGCTCCTCAAACTCTAACATAATATTTAGTTTAATACTTAGTATTTATTTAATCATGATGCTCCTATCCATACACTACCCCATGCACATATAGCATATACATACACTTAGAGTCCACATATAGGCGTACTCATCACTTGCACATAACCTATTGACTTTAAAAGTCTTGCATACTTAGGCCTTGTAGGCTCACATGAAAACACATTACAGTAATGTCAATACCTTTCTAAGGTCATTATTAATTCACTTTAACAATCATCTTAATACACTTTACACTTCCATACATGTCAACTTAACAGCTAACCTTTCAAGTGTCATGCTTAACTCTTATGATCCTTTTTTTCAATTATCACTTCATCAACTCAAAACCATGTATTTATTATCAAGTCATCATAACATCTAGTTCCATATTTCCTAATCACATTTGCATTCTAATCACAATATAAGGTTAAGATACCTTAAGTATACCTTAAGTATACCAAAATGCCTTTAAGCTTATCTAGGATCATACCTTCAACTAACATGAAATTTTATCATTTATTATATATACATGCATGTCAATAATCATCAAAACACATTACATAAAAATTATAAACATTGGGACAAAAATATTAAGGCAGGCTGAATACATCACCAAAAGGAAAAATTAAATTCTCTTTCTTTTTGCACTTTCCGTCTATTTCAAAAATATGTAAAAACATGGTTTGGACCAAGATTTTTCATGTAAACACAACAAAAATCATTTTAAAGTATTAATTCATGCGAATCAGCCACATTTAGTATTGTTCATACATAAAAATTTAACTTTTGGGTTATAGGGTACAAAACCATGAGTTTTCTTATTTTCGGTATTTTTTAGTCATTTCAGAAATATATAAATAGGTTGCTTCAACCATTATTTTTCAGTCAAACTCAGCAAATATCAGTTTAAAATATGTCCATGCATGATTTGGCAGCCATAGATAGTATTTATACAAAAAAAAATTCCAAGTTTTAAGGCTTAGGTGAAAAATCATGAGTGTTCACGCTTTCCGGGCTTTTCGTTCATAACAGCAATATACAGACACATGATTCAAATCATTATTTTTTATCTAAACAAAACAAACATCATATTAGAATGCTATCTCACACAAATCAGCAGCCACATATTAATTTAATAATAGAATTTTCTAACTTCTAAGTTCTAGCACAAAAACCTTGAACTCCTTTGTTTTTTGAAACTTTTCGATCATCACAGAAATATATAAAAATATAATTTAATCCAATATTTTTCATCAAAACAAGTCAAAAATCAGTTTATAAACTATTGATTCACAAATCGCCCCCCTCTAGTGATGTTTATGCATAAAAATTGTGATTTTAAGTTATAGAATTCACCTTTGGAGAAATTTTGCGGAAAGATTTGTGTTTTCAGTAGAAATGAGATTTTCTCCCCCAAAAACCCACCTTACAGAATTAAATCTATAAAAATCAATAATCAACCAGTTCAAAATAATTTTTCCATAATTTATTTCATAGAAATCAATTTAGAAATTGAAAGATAAGAAAAACTTACGATTACAGTCAAGAAATCGCGAAACTGAAAGGAGTTTTCTTAATTTCAGTAGAGATAATTATTTTGAGAGAATTTTTCTGTGAAAATACTGGAATAACAGAGTGTGGCTGCTGTCTAAACTGATGGGGGCCGAAATTTTGCTAATATATTAGGGTGTTGGGTGAAATTTCCAAGTTTACCCTTAATAAGCTAGGTTATGAGTGTTTTAGTGTAGTGGGCTTTTAGGTATTTAGGGTTTTTATTTAATTTAGGGGATGATTATGGGTAATTAAAAATACAATATTTTTCTTATTATTTTCATTAAAATTTCCCCAAAAACATTTATTTAAAAATATTTTTAAAATACTCATAAAATTATTTTATGCTTAAAAATCGCCTTTTTACATGAAAATTCATTTTGTGAAAAATAAATTATTTCATGCTAATGCATTTTATTCAAATCATTTATTTCACAATAATAATTTATATTAGGCATATTAAAATTAATTTAACATGCCTCAAACTCATAAATCACGTCACACATGAATTTTCATAAAATCAAATATTTTGTCACAATAACGCTAAATTCAAGTAATTTGTTACGAAAACTCTTAGGGTAGATGTAGGTTGTTATACAACATAGCTTAAACAATAACATATATTCCCTTAAAAAGGGCCCATAGCTTATAACACATAGTTTATGATTCACATTTCATGATTCATAACTCATGGTTCAAAGTTTGCAATTTAACAAGATTTGCAGAAATCACACTTATTACTTGTGAGTGAAGACCCTACTCAATTCACTCACATACACTGAGGAGATGAGGCCTCAAGAAAAATTCTAACTCCCAACTTGTAACTTGTAAAGAGTCATGAAACTAATCAGGCCTTATGGTTAGAACTACCCCTTCTAGCTGAGGTGGATACTATGCCCCTATCCATTAGGCTAAGACCATGTGCATAGATTTCGATGATTACTCACATTGGTACGAGGATTTCTGCAAAAAAGGTTCATGGGTACCATAGATATAGCTAATGGTAATCACTTAAAACAATAGCATTTAAGAGTGTAATCACATGTAACATAATAGTAATAGTAGTTTAACTTGTTTGAACAAAAGATAAATAGCAGTGCAGTTCTAGAAAGAAAGTAAGGGCAAATACTCACAAAGGTCATTTATCATCATTGGACAATCAAAAATGGTTTTGGATCAATTGTCCTTTGGCAACCCAAGCTTAACAAAGAAATCATATAGTCATAATTAAAGATAGAAAGAACTTGGGTTTCAAGATATCAAAGGTTCATAATACATGATACTTGTACTTGTAACTTGAAACATAATGTTTACTCACCTTGTGGTTCCTTTGCTCCTATTACTTGTAGTCCCTTTTGAACTTCTACTATTCCTCAAGCTCTAACATAATATTTAATTCAACACTTGGAATTTATTTAATATGATGCTATCCTATCCCATAGTACTCAATGCACATATAACATTCAATACACTTAGAGTTGCATATAGAAATGCACTCATCACTTGCATGTAACTCATTAGCTTGTAAAGTCTTGCACACTTCGCCTTTATAGGCCCACATGGTATCACATAATAACTCAAAATAAGACTATTCTCAAGTCAAACACAATATATCATGATCTTACTATCAATTCAATTTAACATTCAACTTATTATACCTAACAATTTAACTTATCAAGTAGCGTTTCAAGTATTATGCTTATCTCTTATGACCAATTCATACAAGAAATCTCATCATCTATTTAAGATCATTAATTCATTATTAACTCATCATAAAATCTATTTTCATTTTACTTAATCATATTCTCATATTAATCACAACATAGAGTTAAGATACCCTAAGTATACCAAATTGCCTCTAGGCTTGTTTAGAGTCATTCCTTCAACCAATATGAAATTTAATCATTTATCATTCATACATATGTGTCGATAATCATTAAAATACTTATATAAAAATTATAGACATTGGAATAAAAATTCCTAAGTAGGCTAAATGCCCTATTCAAGGTAAACTTGAATTTTCTTACTTTTCGCACTTTCTGTTTATTACATTAATATGAAAAAACATAGTTTAAACTAAGATTTTTCATGTAATCAAAACAAAAATCATTTTAGGAAACTAAACCATAGGAATCAACACCCATATAGATATATATGCAAGAAAATTTTTTAACTTTATATTTTAGGATGAAAACCATGCTTCTATCTTATTTCTGGTACTTTCCAGTCATTACATTAATATGTAAATGCATGCTTTAAATCATTATTTTTTATCCAAACATAAAAAAAATCAGTTTAGGATATAAAATCATACAAATTGGTAGCCCCTAGGGTTCATACACATGAAAATTTCTAATTTTAAGTTCTAGGACAAAAACCATGAATTTTCTTGTTTTTCAAAACTTTTCGGTCATTACAATAATATACAAAAATATGTTTTAAATCAACATTTTTCATCTAAACATAACAAAAATCCATTTATAATGCAAATATGTACAAATTGGTAGCCCCCCTTGAGTTTATGCATGAAAATTTCAATTTTGAGTTTTAGGATTCACCTTTAAAGGATTCACGTAGAGATGTTGTGTTTTCGATAGAAAATTATTTTCTCTTCCAAAAACTCACCTAGGCCAAATTTAATCAATAAAAATCAGTAAATATTCAATTCAAAATAGTTTTCTCATGATTAGTTTCATAGAATCCAATAATGAAATGAGAGAAAAACTTACGAATATGGTTAAGAAATCACAAAGTTTAAAGGTATTTTGTGAATTTCAGTTAAGAGATTATTTTTGGCAAAATTTTCTATAGAAAATATGATGGAAAATAGAATGGTGGTTGCTCCTCTAGGGCTGACCAAATTTCCTCTTAAAATATGTAGGTTTTGGGCAATTCTAAGATTATCCTTAATGAGCTAGGTTAGGAGTGTTGGTATAGTGGGCTTTCGGGAATTTATGCTCTTTATTTAATTTATGGGTTGATTATAGGTAATTAAAAATGAAATATTTTTCTTATTGTTTTCATTAAAATTTTTCCCAAAATATTTATTTAAAAATATTTTAAAAATGCTCATAAAAATTATTTTATGCTCAAAAATTGCTTTGTGCATGAAAATTCAATTTATGTAAAATAAATATTTTTATGCTAATGCATTTCATATAAATCACTTATTTCACCATAATAATTCATATTATGCATATTAGAATTAATCTAACATGCCACATACTCATTAATCACGTAACTCATAAATTTCATAAAAGCACTTACTTAGACCTAATAGGTCTAAATTTAAGTAATTGGTCATGAAAACTCTCAGGGTGAGTGTAGGTTATTACACTAAGTTTAATGCGCTATGTAGAGCTGCTAATTTTTTAGCCTTCAAGAACATAAGTATCTAGACATTCCACTTTTCAACATGGACCAACATCAATCTCTAAAAAAAATAATAATAAAAGGTTGGCACGTGGCAGTTGCAAGACAACCCTGAGGCTTTGTAACAATGGTTGCGTGGTATTGTAGTTGCTACTTGTAGCAAGCCATAGGAACCTATTGTGATGCCGCACAATGACAGGTGTAACGCCACACCAGTGTCTGCATGGTGGTTCCCCTTTTTGCCCTCCAAAATTTTGATTTTACCCTCAAATCTGATTTTTTTCAGCATTTCCAACCCTACCCCTCCTTCTCTTTTCACTTTTCCTTTTCCTAAACTATCCCTCACACCATTTTCCAATAAATAGATCCTCCATTCCTTCATTTCTCTTCACACCTTGAATTAGTATAATGGCTATCTACTAATTCCCTTCTTCTTCTCTCTCCGATGAATATCTTTAATTAATTAATTAATCATTTTAATTAATTAATTACTCCACTCTAATCTAAGTTAATTAATCCTTTTAATTAACTAATCATCTTTTTTTAAATTAAAATTGATCACTCAATTAACTCATTAATTAATCATTTTAATTAATTAATCACTTTTTTAAAATCAAATTAATCTTTTTTTTAATCAATCCACCCTTCATCCAAATTAATTAATTAATTATTTAAATTAATTAATCCATGAATCCATTTCATCAGATTAATTAGTTAATTAATCATTTTAATTAATTAATTAATTAATCCTCAATCAATCCAATCCTTCGGTATCGATAAAACAGAACCTTGGTCCAGTAAAACCCTCTATCCAACTTGAGTAAAGGAACAACCTTTTCCTCATCAATCCAACCCTAAACCAAAATTAATCTAATTAATCTCCAAACCCCTCCACTTAATCATGAATGAACTACATAGATTTTAATCGCATTTAATAGGGTACGTAGGCAAGTTTGAAATTTAAATCCAAACTTCAAATCTAAATCCCAATCAATCTCCTTTGCCTTTTTATTTTTCAATGTAATTAGTGTATTCAGTTGATTTAATTGTTTGGGAATTAAGGAGCGATTATATGGTTTCCCTAGAATCTATACGAACTAGAGGAAACACTCTCCTTAATTTGTGGATATTTTACTTAATTGCTTTTTAATTTTCTTATACATTTATATTATACTTGTCATTTAATACTAGTCATCCATTAAATTACTTTTCAAAGTCAAACTAAACTTAAGAGGCAAATCAAAATTATTCAAAACCAAAAACCTAGTCCCTGAGCTCAACCTGGTTCGAGACTAGTAATTTTATCCTTTGATAAATTAATTAAAATTAATAAATTAGAGCCACAAATGGGTTTTTTCTTAATTTTTCCATTTTAAAAATAAATTAGGGTGGCGACTCTCAAAATCACTTTTCAAAATCACAAAATAAATTTTTTGAAATGATAGTCATTCCAATTATGAGCAATAAAGTTCATTCCATAACCTCCTTAAATATCGCTTGCCTTTCCTCAAGGCAATTTCCTAAGCGAGGGAAGGGTGTTTAAGCGATGTCTCATAGTTAGCGACTCTACTTGGGACTAGTTACCACTTGTGAACCCTCAAATTTGCACCCATAGGATCCAACCACAATCTGACACTTACTAAAATTAATGTGCTATGCAGAGCCTGTACAACAATCCCACTAGCCGGGGGTCAAGGGGGCAGTGCCCCTTTGAAAAATAAGTTTCCTGAATCTTCACCTTCAAACAACTAGCACTCGATTACAAAATCATAGAATCAAATTGGGCTCAAATCGGATCAAAAATAGATGAGAATGGGCCAAAAAATTAGGTGTGGTAACCTGCGGTAACTTACAGCTAGCTGCAGTAACTACAACCACTGCTGCAGTTGCTGTAGGTTCCTTACAGTAGCCAATTAGCTGCTACATTAGGCGCTACAGTTTCCGCAGAGTGCTCTACGATTACCGCAACCCGTGATCGATTATCACAGTGCTTTTTCCTACTTTCCACACCGAAAATCCACTCTTTTGAGCCTTTAGAGTTCCCCTATAAATATTGTGCACCTCCTAACAACTTCAACATACAATTACATGCTTATATACTCTCTATAAAGCTTTCTAAACCCTATTTCTAAGCCTCATAATCATTCAAACCTTATTTCTAAACCTCCTAATCTCTAAAACCCCATTCCAAAACTTCTTCCATCACCTAAAATCTTATTCATAAGTTTTCTAATTATTTCAAAACCCTATTCATAAGTCTCCTAATCACCTCAAACCATATCTCTAAGCTTTCTAATCAAGAAAAGGTGCAACTCAAGTTATTTCTTCTAAAGAGAATTCTTGGTACTCAAGTAAAGGTGTGATCCAAGTCCCTCTAAGAAGAATTCACTCTATTCAAGAGTTCTTTATCTAAAAAGAGTGCTTGTACTATCCCTAAGTCAAGGTGAAACTTAGATATGGTGCTAAGCTCGCTCCCTACATTCCTCACTCCTGAAAGGCAAAGGTAAAAGTTCTTTCCTTTTCATTTTCAATTTCAATTTCTGTAACAACCCACACCCACACTAAGAGTTTTCATGACGAATTGCTTGCATTTAGAGTTATTGTGACAAAATATGTGATTTTTTAAAAATTCATGTGTGATGTGATTTATGAGTATGTGACATGTTAAATTAATTTTAATATGCCTAATATGAATTATTATTGTGAAATAAATGATTTATATGAAGTGCATTAGCATAAAATAATTTATTGTGCATAAAATGAATTTTCATGCAAAAAGGCAATTTTTAAGCATAAAATAATTTTGTGTATTTTTAAAACAATTTTTAAATAAATATTTAGCGGATATTTTACTGAAAATAATAAGAAAAATATTTTATTTTTAATTACCTATAATCAGTGCTAAATTAAATAAAAATCTCAAATACCCAAAAGCCCACTACACTAAAGCACTCCTAACATAGCTCATTAAGGGTAATCTTGGAAATTGCTTAAAACCCTATATATATAATGAGAATTTCAACCAGCTCTTGATTTCCAGTAGCCACCATTCTGTTTTTCAGTATTTTGATAGAAAACCAGTAGCCACCATTCTGTTTTTTAGTATTTTGATAGAAAAATTCTCTCAAAATTATTCTCTCTACCGAAATTCACAAAATACTTTCAAACTTCGCGATTTCTTGATCGTATTCGTAAGTTTTTCTTTCCCTTCAATTTCTTATTTGATTTCTATGAAATAAATTATAAAAAAAAATTATTTTGAACTAGGTATTTACTAATTTATATAGATTTAAATTAGTTTAGATGAATTTTTGATAGAGAAATTAATTTCTCTATCGAAAACACCAACCTTCCTACGCGATTTCTCCAAAGGTGAATCATGTAACTAAAAATTAAAATTTTCATGCATAAAACTCAATAAAGGGGGGGTGATTTCTGCATCATTGAATTCTAAACTGATTTTTGATGTGTTTAGATGAAAAATATTGGATAAATCATATTTCTGCATATTACTGTAATGACCAAAAAGTTTCAGAAAACAAGAAAATTCAAGGTTTTCGTCCTAGAACTTGAAAGTTAGAAAATTCTATGATTTTATGTGTTTGTGGCTACCGATTTGTGCATGATGGAATTCTAAATTAATATTTGTTTTGTTTGGATGAAAAATATTTATTTAAATCAAGTGTTTATATATCTCTGCAATGAATAGAAAGCGCAGAAAGCTAGAAAACTCATGATTTTCACTCTAAAACCCTAAACTTGGAATTTTCATGCATAAAACATGTCAACGGCTGCCAATTTGTACATATTGATGTTCATAACTGATAGTTGTTATGATTGAATGAAAAATAATGGTTTAACACACCTATTTATATATTACTATAAAGACTGACAAGTACTGGAAATAAGAAAAGTTTGTGGTTTTCACCCTAACACCTAAAGTTGGAAAATTTTTATGCATATAGATCTATATATGTGTTGATTCCTACATGTTTATGTTCTAAAATGATTTTTGTTTTGATTACATGAAAAATCTTGGTTTGAAACATGTTTTTGCATATTACTGTAATAGCCAAAAACTGCAAAAGTAAGAAAATTTAAGTTTTTCTCTTGATAGTGCATTTGGCCATTGTTGCGATTTTTATCCTAATATCTATAATTTTTATGTAATGTATTTTAATGATTATTGACATGTATGTATGAATAATAAATGGTTAAATTGCATATTGTTTGAAGGAATGACTCTAAAAAAGGCTAGAGGCATATTGGTATACTTAAGGTATCTTAACCTTATATTGTGATTAAAATGTGAATGTGATTAGGTAATATGGAAATAGGTTTTATGATGAGTCAATAATGAATTATGATCTTGAATTGATGAGGAGATTAATTGTATAAATTGGGCATAAGAGATAGGCATGACACTTGAAAGGCTATTGATAAGTTGACATGTATGGAAGTGTTAAGTGTACTAAGATGATTGTTAAAGTTAATTGATATTAAGATTGTGATATTATGTTGACCTTAGAAAGATATTGACATGATTGTAATGTGTTTTCATATGGGCCTATAAAGACTAAGTGTACAAGACTTTTAAAGTCAATATGTGATGTGCAAATGATGAGTGCATTTCTATGTGCAACTCTAAGTGTATGTGAATGTTATATGTGCATGGGATAGTTATGGGATAGGATAGCATCATGATTAAATAAATACTAAGTATTAAATTAAATATTATGTTACAGCTTGAGAAGCTTTAAAGGTTCAAAAGGGCTACATGTGCTAGGAGTAAAGGAACACAAGGTGAGTAAACATTGTATTCATGCTCCAAGTGTGAATAAACATTATGTTATGTTATAAGTATATGATATCATGTTATGTAAGCCTTTGAGATCTTTAAAACCCAAGTTCTTTCTATTCTAAAATTTTATTATATGATTTCTTTGTTAAGCTTGGGTTGCCAAAGGACAATTAGTCCAAAAACCATTTTTGTTTATCCAATGATAATTCCTTGTGATTATTAACCTAACTTATATTCTTTCTGAAACTACACTATTCTTGTATCTTTTGTTTAAAAAGTTAAACCGCTATTGCTATTGTGAAATATCTTATTATTACCTTAAATATTATTATTATATGTGATTACCATTAGCTCTAGCTATGGTATCTTTAACCCTTTATACAGTAATCCTCATACCAATGCGAGTAATCATCGGCTATGTGATCCCCGTACCAATGTGAGTAATCATTAACTATGTGTTCGAGTGATTATGGCAATAGCCTTCACTCTATGTGTTGTGTGTTATAAGTATGATTTCTATGAACCTTTCTAAATTGTAAACTATGAATCATGAACTATGAGTTATGTGCTATGAGCCCTTTCTAAAGGATATGTGTTATTGTATAAGCCTTATTGTTTACTCATTAAGATCACCTGTCTCACCCTTTTTCCTTGTGTGGTTCCACATGAGCATTATGAGGAGGAAAGGTGATAGCTCAAGCAACCTACTCCGCTTGGGAGATATCCTTGTCCAAGTTTATTTCCATACTATAATGTGATGAGTCTCTAGATGCTCTGGGAGTTATTATGGAAACTTTATTTTGGAATATTATATTGGTCACTTTATTTGGAGTCTTATTATTATTTCTTATGGATTGTATTAAAGTATATTTTTTTTAGCTTCCACAACTTAAGGTTTTTCCTTTATAAAAGTTTTTTTTTAAGTTAATGTATGAGGTTTTGGTATGATCTTAACAGTATTTGTATATGTATAAGTGGGTTTTACGGGTATGGATGACCTTATGTCTCCCCATATTCTAGGACCGTCATGTCTCTAAAAATAGGATGTGACAATTTCAAGATCTAAATCTGAAAAAATGTAATTTTTGTTAATTAAAATATGACCAAATTAACAAATCTCTAAGACCTTAAATTGAATCAAAATATGATAATAAAGGCAATGACTTAAAAACCCCTCCTTGCAAGAAGAAAGAACTGTGTGGGGTTTGATTCCTATTCAAAGGGATACGCAGGCTTACTGTCTCTAAGGCATTCAACTCTGCTAAAATTAACAACTTCTTCTCTCTATCACCTTCTTCACATAGTTTAGGGTCGAAATTGCTTTTCTTAAATGAAAGTTGAAACTTTAGTTTTCTTGCAATTGTTTTATTACTTTTTCTTACTTTACTTATTTAGATTATATTTAAGGAATATGTGCTTTTTTAAGAACCCATAAAAGTTAGAGGAAAGATCCCTTGATGTTGAAATTTTAACTTGTTTTCCTTTATTTTTCACATTTTATAATTGTCATTATCTCATATTTGCTATGCACTGCACGAATAATATTGTTTCATGCATCATATTATATCTACTCATGCATATATAAAAACTCTTTTTTTTTTTTACAAAAGCTATTTTATATTCAAGCCAAACTAATTTTTTTGTATTGTTTTAATCAAAACCTAGTCCCTGAGCCCTCTTTGGTCATTTGAGGACTAGTGCTTTTCCTTGGGATAAATTATATAATTTTAGAGTCAATCAAATTGGGTTTTTGCTTTAATTTTCCCAACTAAAATAAACTAAATTAAAGTGGTGACTCCTTTTGCAAATTGCAACTTACAAAATACTTTTTCTAAACTCATAGTGAATTCTAATCATGATGCTTCTCCCAAATGAGCATTTTAATTTTCTTTAGTGAATTGGGCTGGTGCTTGGGCAAGGTTTCACAGCTAGCAACTCTACTGGGGACTCCAAAAACTTTTTCAAAATAAAAGATGAAAGTAGACTATTCTTGGTAAATGGCTTTTTGGTACAAAATAGTTTTTCATGCATCACTACATTCGACTCCTTGTCCAAAACCCTAGTTTCTTAGGAAAACAAAGGATAGAAAGTAACATCAAGTGGGTAACCCTCCTTGGGTCTATTTGCCGATAGTGAAATCATCCACCCCACGATGAACATGCACGTACTATTGGACCCACGCAAGGGTCCTTGACTTACATAAGGTTAGGTATATCATTGTTCTAGTGTGATGGGTACCCAAACAGAGCCACCCTTACCCTTTCATGTAATGAACCTAAATCCTGACCTTAGGTTGTATGTATCATAATTAAAACCTTTCATTTTTGCATTCTCATGAAAATATTTTCCCCATGCATATCATGCATCTATATTGTATAACAAAATATGCATTCATCTCTAGTCTAGATTATACCTTAAACCAAAGAAGGGTCATATACTCACTTTTATTCAAACACCTTCACTTTTAAACCTTAAACACTCTCATATTTATCCTAATCACCTTTGCCCCTACAAACCTTAAGCCATCGCCCTAAACCTTACCCTATTGCCTTAGCCTTTAACCTAAACTCCAATACCCTAGCTCTAAACCTAAAACCTCATTTCCCTAACCTTGGCCTTAAACACCTTTAACCTTAAACACTATTATCTTAACTTTACCCAAAATGTCTTCACCCTAAACTTTAACCTAAAAACATTTTTACCCTCTTTTTTACCCACACCTTGCCAACCTAGCCCAACATCCTTGGCCCATTACCTTCAAAACCAATCCACTACCCCCATATTGACAAATGCCTATAGCCTATACCCAAATCATCAAAATACTACCCTAAGCCCAATACCTTTGGCTTAACACATTACCCTAAGCCCAATACTTTTGGCCTAACACATTACCCTTTAGCCCAACACGCTACCCTAAGCCCAATACCTTTGGCCCAACACAATACCGTAAACCCAATACCTTTGGCCTAACACAATACCCTAAACCTAATATCTTTGGCCTAACACACTATCCTAAGTCTAGTACCTTTGGTTTAACCTGATACCTTAAGCTTGAGACCTTGACCTATGCAACCTTAGGAAATCCTTAAAAGCCCAAATCCAGTTAGCTCACAATAGCAAAGGGAGTCTTTTTCCTCAAAGTTTGCATGCTCATCTTCTTGCTTCTTTCCCAAGCACTTACCTTATTCTTTGATTTGGTTTTGAAGGTACCAATGGCAAGCCTGACTAATATGGAAGGTCTAACCAACCTACTCAAGAGGCAATAAGAGAACTTTCAATCTATTCTCATCTCCGTCCTAGATACTCAATGAGCCAATTTCAATCAGGCTTTAGCTAGCCAACAATCTAGTATTAATAATGCCCTAATCCATCTTACTTCTGCTTTCATTAATGCTTTCAGTTTCCAATGCCAACTTATCATTAATGAAGTGAGAGAAATGCTAAACTAAGCTAAGCCCATCAATGTTGTACCGACCATTGACATGACTTATAATTTTACATCCTCAATCTCAAACACTAATGCCATTCTAGTTCTCAGCCAAGCCATCAGCCCTAGATACTAATCTTACCTCTTTTTTGAATCCTTTTCAAAGCAAGGAAAATCCCACCTCTTATACTATCAAAGGACCTTTGAACCTTAACATCGACTAGAGCAAACCCCTACAATGGAAAAAGGTGCAAGAAGAGCAATACCTCCACTCCTCTTACCTCTATTGAATGGAAGGATATAGACATCTACACTCCCCATATTGATGTCGAGCGGGAAAGTATAGAGGTAGCTACCATAACTAGCAGGTGACCCTTAAAATCTCAACAAAGGGTTTTCATAGATTTGGGAGAGTTCCATTAGCAGTGGTTTATAAGAAGGCTTTGGAGGAAAGAATGATAAAACCCCTGGAACTAAGAGTCCCTCCCAATCCCTTACCAAAGAGCTACCACCCCAATGAGTATTGTGAATATCATCAAGGAGCGGAGCACCAAATCAATGCATGCAAAGCTTTAAAATATAGAATCCAGGATCTGATTGATAGTGGTGACATCATCCCCCCAAAGCAAAACCTAAGACCTTAATTCAACCCTGAGTAGCATAACATAGAGGAGTTCAAGCCTAGCTAATCTAACCTGTCTGAGGTTGAATTCCAAATATAAGTTTGAGTCTGAGCCCAAGTCTCAAAGTCTGAGTCTAAGTTTGAGTCAAAGTCTATCATTTTATTTTATTTTATTTTTCAACCATGTCAATCCCCTTTTTGTTATCTTGTAATAAAGTTTCCTTTATAGTAATGCATCTATATTTTCTTTTCATTATTTATGCATTAACTTTCTTATCTTCCTTTATTTAGTCTGACACAGATGAACTTCAAAAAAAAAAGAAAAGAAAAGAAAAAATAAGAGAGAGAGAAAAAATAAGAGAAAAAAGAAAAGAAAAAGAAAATGAAGAAAAGAGGGGTAAAGATTAAATCCACCACGATTAGCATAGATCATAATTTAAGGTGTCCTCATTCTCTCAAATCAACAATCGCTTCACCAACTCCTAATCAAAGAAGATCAAGACAATTGAAGTATAAAGAGCAAGTAAATGTAATTACCTATTGCACATTAGGTAATCAAATGATGCACCTTAACAAAAGGGCAACAAGTTCAAAGAAGATCTTTATCAGTCAAACCCATAATTCAAAGGTTAGAGCCTCTCAACATGAGGAAAAGCAGCAAATCAAGAAGGAATATTTTCTCCCAAATTTCATTAATCCAAGCTCGCTAAGTTGAAAATCTGAAAGGGCAGTTTAAACAAAAGTTAGAGCTAAGAAAAAAAGGAAAAAAAAAAGGAGGGAGAGAAAAAGAGAGAAAGAGAGAGAGACAGCGCATCCAAGTCATCTTCCCTCATGTCCAAAGTTATCAAATCATCTTCAATCAATCCATCTTGTCTCATGTCTCTAAAGTCACCCTTCCTCACTAGAGGTTCATTCTCTAAAGATATATTATCTTCTATGCACTTATCCCATAGTGGGGGCATGTCTTCCTAGGTCGTCATCTGTTGTCAATTTGTCCCGTTGCTTAGCTCAAAGAGCGAAGGCACAATCCTTCACATTTCCCACATTTACATTCTTCTCTCTCATTTAGGGAGCATGATCCCCAAGTTGTCTTCTTCCACTAGCCCTTTAGCCATTCCTAAGGGCTCCCTTTTTTTAGCTAGTGCAGTCAGTGTGTCATCAAGTCAAACCAATTAAGGGTCACTCTAAGAGTCTCTTCAATCTCAAACAATAAGAAAAGCTTGCCTTGCTCTTTTCCATGATTCATGCTATAAAAAGCAAAACCATACAACCTCCATATTTTTTTCAGAAGTTTTAGCCAACTTTCAAACCATTCTCGAACTTTATGAAATCAAACTATTCCATCCTAAACTTTAAGCTCAAGCCACGTACCACCTTTTCCTTAGCAAAATCTCATCATAGGCAAAACAAAAAATCCCAAGTCTCTCAAGACTCATCATCCTTGAATCTAGTTTCCCTAGCAAAACCAGAAGTCAAGACATATCTCCCAAAGCCTATCATCCTTAAGTTGATTAAGAAGGACTCGAACTAGTTAAGTCCCATCTCATGCCTATTTGGCAAACATCTCATGATTGTTGAAAAATTAAGCCTTATTGGCAAAACACATAATCCCTGAGATCTTTAAAGCCTGTAAATGATTTTGATGCAGCCATATCAAAGGGCAAACCCTTATCTTTGAGCTTATGGTATCCTTGTGACCAAAACCTATAGCATCATACCTGAGCAAAAGCTAACCATCCAAAGCATCCTCATAGAAAACTATCATCAACACCTGAAATCCTTCACCATAAAGCCCAAAACCAAAAGCCTTCGCCATAAAGCCCAAATCTAGAAGCCTTTGCCATGAAGCCCAAAACCTAAAAGCCTTCGCCATTAAGCCTAAACCAATAAGCCTTCATCAATTGGCACATGACTAGCCTTCCCTATGAAGCCCACTCCCAAAAGGCCTTCATTTATGAAGCCCATGATCTCCTCTAAGGCAAAATCTAACTGAGCCTTCCAAATTAATTGCCTAGCCTGACCTTCCTCTAAACCAAGATTAGCCTCCCCAGTCTAGCATCCTAGCCTAATCTCTCTGACACAGTCTTAAGATAAAATCTGACAAAGCCTTTCAAATGAACTCACTATAAGGCCATAACTTGATTGAGCATCTAATATGATCTCTTACAAAGCCAAACAAGACTGAGCTTCCAAATGACCCTAGCCAAGGCTAAACCTAACCTAGCCCTTTAAGATGATCTCCCCTAAAGCCAAACCAGAAGGCCATAACTAACCGAGCCAATTGCTAGACCTAACCAAAAACTCCCGTATGAGCTTCTTTAGAGACAAGCCCGATAAATTGACCTTCCCCAAAACTTGACCTAGCCTTTCGACTTAATAGTCTTTAAAGACTTAACCCCCTTGATTAAGCTTTCCAATTCAGCCTCAAACCAAACCATCTCTCAAGCCAAACCCACCTAAGCCTAACCCAACCTTTCCCAGCCATACCTGGCTTAACTTCCTAAAATGACTTTTTTCTAAGCCGAACTGATAACCAGTGACCAAGCAGCCTCATACCTAATATGACTCTAAGCTGGTTATTCAATGCCATCCCAAATCAAAAGGCCATACTTGACTAAGCCTTTCAAGCTAACTAGCTCGATCTCTTCCTCTTCTAAGGCCGACCCGATAGCCTTTGACCAACCCTTCAACTAGCCTTATACCTGGTCCAACCATCCCCAAGCTAGTCTATTTGAAAAATGGCCAAACCACTTTATCATTATAAAGTGGGGGCATTCCCTCATAAATATTCACCTTTCCAAAATAGGGGCACCATTCCCCTTAAAAAAAAAAAAAAAAACCCTCAGCATAACGAAGTGACCCTTCACAGGTTCAAAGTATCCAATCATTGCATAATCATATGCATTTTGCATTAAATAGACTCTTGAATTAAGGCAAGTTATTAGGTCAAACTTCATAAAGCAAGAAAGGATCACCTCTTCTCTGATTCCTACTAGACAAGGTTGTCATCATTCCTACTAGACAAGAACATCATTTTTTTAGCTCTTACCATAAAGGACAACCTTAGGATCCATACCTTAAATCTAAATTAGGTATCTCTTTTAATCATATCCATCCTAGGTCAACCTTAAAATCTATACCTTAAATATGAATTAGGTATCTCTTTTAATCAAACCCATCTTAAGATAACTTTAGGATCCATACCTTAGATCTGAATTAGGTATCTCTTTTAACCAGACCCATCCTAAGATAACCTTAGGATCCATACCTTAAATTTGAATTAGGTATCTCTTTTAATTAGACCCATCCTTGGTTAACCTTAGGATCCATACCTTAAATATGAATTAGGTATCTCTTTTAATCAGACCTATCCTTAGGATTTGTATCTTTAATTTCAATTAGGTATCTCTTTTAATCATATCATCTTAAGATAGCCTTACGATCATTTCTCCTATATAGTAACGATCATCTAAGCATCCCTGTGGTTCCTTTTTTTCACCACTTTTATTCAAAATCCACCATTTTCACCCAAACATGTCTAGACTCTGACTAAGGCATCCATTTGGTTCATTCTAACATCCCTCATCCTTGGGTTCACCTTCATTATAATCGCCTTTTGTTCAAAGCCAATTCTAATAAGGGGGCAACTATGAACCCTTAAATTTTCACCTTTAAGATCCGAGTCCTCTTTAGTCATTTGAGGACTAGTGCTTTTTCTTGGGATAAATTGTATAATTTTGGAGTTAATCAAATTGGGTTTTTCCTTTAATTTTCCCAACTAAAATAAACAAAATTAAAGTGGTGACTCCTTTTGCAAATTACAACTTACAAAATACAATTTTCTAAACTTATAGCAAGTTCCAATTGTGATGCTTCTCCCAAATGAGCATTTTGATTCTCTTTAGCGGATTGGGCCGGTGCTCGAACAAGGCCTCACACCTCCCTTTTAATAAAAAAGAAAAGCAAATAAGAGGATTACTATTTGGTTAAGGAAAAATTACTAAATTAATCTCCATTTAGCTCATTAAATATAATTTGACTTTTCAAGCATCACTTTGCATAATAAAGGCTCCTTGCCTAACCATAGATTTAGCAAAACTTTTGGATAATGTGTAGCAGTGGCCCAACAACTCTCTTTGAGTATATTAAGAGATAGCAAAGGCATTCCACTTGCGATGAATCCCTAATCTTTTTGATGGTGTAATAAGTATTCAGTATTATTTGACTTATGAAAAGCTCCTTGCTTCACATGTGGTTAAGTATACAAACACTCTTCTGGGATAGTGACCCTAAATCGAGCCACCCTTTCACCCTTATGCATATAGTTGCCTTTAGTCTCTGACCTTAGGTTTCATGAATCATAATAATCGATATGCTTGCATACATAGTCATGAAACCATTTTTGATATGCATAACGTCATGATCATACATACATAACATAAGAAACTCGATAAGGTAAACCCTTAAACACCTTAAAGACCTAAATTGCTGGTCTATTACCCAAAACACAATAACCTTACACACTCATCCTGTCAACTTTTAAACCTTGTGACCAACTATATAAAGGAAATCCTTTTCCTAACATACTATTGCATTCATACCCTTTTCTTTTTACTATTTTGTATTCTTACCCAATTTTCTATCTGTTTTCTGTTTTAAAGGTACCGATGGCTAACAGTTCTAACGTCATGAGCACTTTCTTTACTAGCCTCCTTAAGAAACAAGAGGAAACATTCCAAACTGCACTCACCATCGCCCTTAAGCCCTAAGCTAACTCTTTCACCAATGCCCTTAATGCTCAGTCTACTAGCTTCATTAATGCCTTTAACTCCTAATGTCAACCAATCTTTAATAAGGTCAAAGAAATGACCAATTCCACCATCACTTCTCCTTTATGTGTTGAGCTCGTTTCCACTCAAGCTGGAACTAGCCATGCCCCTACTTTCACTCCTCCCATTATTGATTTCACTGATAAAGGGAAAGTACCTGAAACTCTAACCTCTCCCGCCATAGACTTGAATGCCATCACTCCCTCTCCTACTACAAATCATTTTCAAAGTGGGGATTTCTCTAGCTTCCTTGAAGCCAAGAAACTAATAGAGAAATTTAAGGCCATAAAAAGGACTATTAATAACATAAATAAGCATAAAAACATGATAGATGTTGAATCTCTTACTCTCTTCTCTAATACGAGGGTTCCACCAAAATTTAAAATGCCAAAATGGATAAGTTTGATCGCACAACATGCCCTAAAACTCACTTCAAGATGTATGTAGGTGCCATAAGACACTTTGGAGTGGATAACAAGCTCCTTGCTTATTTATTCAAACAGTCTTTGACCAGAGCTATTATCAAGTTATTACTAAATCTCAACCAGAATCACAAAAAGACATGGAATGACATATGCAATGCATTTGTCAAATACTACTACCATAACATCAAGGTGGATGTCACCCACTGAGATTTGGAAACCACCAAACAAGGCTAAAGATTTACCGTGTTCCTTACAAGATAGAGGTTAAAAGTAGCCCAAATGGTGAACCATCCAGCCAAAGTAGATCAAATTGACATAATTGTCAAGAACCTCCTCCCCTAGTACCAGACTTATCTACAAACATAGTACCTTCCTAATTTTAAAGCTCTCATTACCACTACTAGCAAGATAGAGGATTTGATCTAATTAGGACAAATCAAGGATGAATCCTCTAGCTCAAGATATCATAAGAACAACAATACCACTAACTCCACCACCCAAAGAGGAAGGGACGTAAATGTTGTCTCTTACCACTATCCAATGAGGTTGGTAAGATAAGTTTTCTCTTATTTGGGCATGCCCCTAAACACTGTCTATAAAAAGGCTTTGGAAGCCTATCTTATTAAGCCTCTAGAGCCAAAAGCACCTCTCAATCCATTGCTCAAGAACTATAATGCTAATGAGTACTAAGACTATCATCAAAGGCTAGGGTATAAAACTGATGCATACATGGCTCTAAAGCACAAAATCAAGATCTCATTGACAGTGAAAACATCATTGTGCCCAGGCCAAAGCCTAATATTGCCACCAATTCTCTTTCAAACGATTATGCTCATCCAACCATCTTAAGCTTCACCCAATAATCGATATTTTGAGAAGTGTGTCAACCCTGCCATGCCCCTATCCAAGTCTTTCAAGTCTAGTTCTAAGTCCTTTGAGTCCATATCTGAGTCAGCTAAATCTAAGTCTCAGACCCTTGAATCTGTCTTCTGTTAAGTCTTTTTAGATCTACGTCTATTTAGTCCTACCCTTTTGAGTCTGTAACTCATTTTCTGACTTATGTTTTCATACCAATATAATTGGGATTATTATTAGCAATAAAAAAAATTTAACTTTCTGCTTTGCTTTAATTCTTTTGATTCATCTTTAAATGGGACATCTAAAAAAAGAGAGAAAAGAAAAAAATAACAAAAAAATAAAGAAAATGAAAAAAAAATGCAAAAATGAAAAAGGCAAAAGAATCAATTAATTGTGGCGCAGAGGAAAAATAAAAAAAAATCACATACATTGCATCTGCATCAAAAGGCTCATGAGCTCTTAAACAATTTTGCATAAGAATCCAAAGATATGGTAGGGATAGATCTAAGCATTGCAGTTCATAAGATCCTAACTAACTCATAAAGCCCATCAAGCAGAAGCTGCAAAGAATGAAAGCATAATAAATCAAAGGGTATCATGAATGGATGCTATGTATAAATTTTAGGGCTATCAATAGAAACAAACTGGGCACTTCAACAAGAAGGTGAAAGATAAGGGTTTGCAAGAAGCAAATCTAGTTCTGGGAGAAATCCAAGCTCTTATTCATAATCCAATAGGAAGTTTAAATTAAATTGGACCAGATAGTACGTGCTTAAAAAGATCTTATTTGATAAAGTGCCATCCTCATGGATGTGAACGGTAATGTAATCCCTATCCTTACAACCTAAATCAGCCAAAGTGATACTTTATTTGAATATGACATCTGCATTTCATTTATGTTTTCATACATACGTAATTAGAACTATATGGATCTGATTCTCCTTAAAAAATAAAAGGAAGAAAAATGATTATAAGGGATACGTAGGCAACTCGGATTGAGTGCAATAAATCATAATACAAAATATTTTATTTGCATTGCATTCTCATTTCCTCTATGCATAATACATCATTCACTTAATTCATTTTGCCTAAATAAAAAATAGAAAAATAGAAAAAGAAAGAAAATAAAAATGCTCACTAAGCTAAAAATCCAAAAGTGGCTTAAGCAGAAGTCAAAGCAAGCTCATCAAGTCGAAAATCTAAAAGGGCAGCTCATATAGAAATTAGAGCTAAAAAAAGAGCTTCAAAGGGGACTTAAGCAAAAATTAGAGTAAAAATAAAAGATGTCTTATTTTACAAAATACAACCCATCATCATGATAAAAATAAGTAACCCTTTCAATGTCATTTGTAACTTATCCTATATCAAGTAGTCATATTAACTAACAAGTAATCTAAATAGAAAACAAAAAAGTCATGTCTGAAGTCATATTCTAGCCAATCCTCTTCCTCCTCCTATGATGCACATCTCTCATGCTCTCGTCAAAATCAGAGCCCAGCACAATCTCCTCAAAAGGCCACACCCATCCTTATAGTCTTTATAGCTTTCTCTGCCATAGCAGTAGAAGTACTAGTAGAATCATAACTACTCACCACATTAGAAACTCTCTCTTGAGTACCAGTAGTTCTAAAACTACTTCCAAAAATCCTTATTTGCATAGTAGTAACTTGAAAATTGCTCCCTACTGTGGCAATTGAAATCCTTTTTTATACTCCAAAAAATACAATCATCCTCTCTGCCTATCTATAGCAATCCTTCTTTGAACTTTCACTATAGTGTCACCTTATCTCCTTATTGCAGTTACAATCTCTTTTGTCTCCACCATTATAGCCTGAGTCACTATTACAGCCTGCAGTGTTGCACCTCATATAGATCCCCAAGACTTTATTAAAGATTGAATCACCCTTCTATCTATATTGTAATCCTCTTGCCACTAATGGCTCTTTCTACAGCTTTTCCCTCCTCAATTGTGTCACCCTCTATTCTCCTTAATAGGGCAGCTTAGTACTCTCTCTCAACTAGCCAACCACCTTTATAAACCACCTACCTTACCTCTCTATGGTTCCAAGTGAAATCTCAAAATGAATAGCATAGCTCTAGTAATGGGAGTTGTGATTTATACAGACTCCAAAAAAGGAATAACTAGAGAAATGTCTTAAGTCTACCCCATCTTCCTTAAAACCTTCATCCCCTAGTAGAAGGTCATTCAAGCCAAACCCAATAAGCAAACCACTCGACACTTATAGCCCTCGATCATGGATTTGATCCCTTACCATTAGCAGTGCAAAAATATGTTCTTCAAGGCAAGCTACAAACAACCATCTAATCTAATCTCTGCCTAAGTCTCAATAAGGAACGTGTGGTACTGAAAAGTAGGGGCCACCACCTAAAAATGATCCATCAGCCACATTTGCAAAACAACCAAAATCTGAATTCAAATACCCATAAAATACCTCTAACAAAAAGGATAAGAACAGACTAATTTTCCTCATCTTGAGAATAGCTTGCAAAACAGTCCATCTCTCTATACACCGAACAAAGTAATCGAGACTCATTAGTGTCTCTGCCAGCACAGCTGCAATCATACAGCGACTATGCACCATCTACGATACCAATCCTACCACTCTGGTATCATCCAACTTACAAACCCCGTCAAATAAATATCCGGCTGTCAAGTAGAAAATCAAGGCCATTATCCTGAGCCTCTGCCTCCTTACATCTCCCTGGTCACCGAGATCATAGAACTCCTTAACCATAATGGTCAAATTCACCTGACCATCGACAACCATCTAGCTTGTGACATCCTGAGGCAAGTCCAAAAACCCTTAAAAATTCAGAAATACTCGATTTTAAACTCCAGCACCACCAGAGCTACCTCTGAGTCATAGCTAAGCCATAATATTGAACTTATCAAAAATGGGGCATGACTCCACCTTAGCAGCACCAAAATGAGAAAATAGGGGCCACTGAATCCTAAATCCTAAAACAAACCCTCAAAAAATTCTAGTCAACCTATACCTCCTTATAATGTCATCATCGCTACAATGTCATATCTACCCAAATTCATCCTTTCTGCTTTCTCGAGTTTCTTAGTCCACAAATGCATGTAGTGGCTGAAATACAACTCTATAGACACAAAAGTCATAGGAAAAATTGTATTCACAAAATATATTAGTGAATTTGCCCTCTTACACCATGCAATCATCCATTATAGGCATCATCACAAATCATTTATAGCATAGAAATTAAACAAAAGGTCTATGAATCTTGAAACATGCATACATAAACATGTATCATATATGCACAAACATATATGAATGTGCAACTATTTGCAGCCATGCATAATCATGTATAAGCCTAGTTAATAATTGTGAGGCCTTGCCCAAGCACCGATCTGATCCGCTAAAAGGAATCAAAATGCTCATTTGGGAAAGAACTCACGAGGAAGCCCTCGAGCTTATCTTTGATAGGTTTGAAAATTATTTTTAGGAGTCACCACCTTAATTTATTTTTATTTGGGAAAATATAAGGAAAAAACCCATTTAACTCTAATTATTATCCAAAAGAAAAAGATCACTAGCCTCGAAACCAAAGAGGATTCGGGTGACTAGATTTTCTGTTTAATTTAACAAAATAAGTTTGGCCAAATAATATAAGAGTGACTAAAAATATATTTCATAAACAATTAAAATGCATGAACAATTTATAATATGCATGATCATTGATTCCAAATGTCCAATAATAAATACAAGTAATACTCCAAAAGAAAGTTAACATTACAAATAAAATTCCAAACATAGGGGATATCTCCTTTAGCCCTTATAGGTTCTAGGGAAGTCACACATTCCCTAAAATAATCTTAATAATAAAGTAAAGAAATAAGCACAAAAGTAAGTGAAGAAGGTGATTGAGGGAGAGTTGATTAATCTTAATTGGATTTGGTGCCTGAACCAAGCATGCCTACGCATCCCTTTGAATGGGAATTAGAACCCACACAGTACTCCCTTCTTGCGAAGGGTTTAGTTTAGCCACTTTATCATGTTTTGATTGATTGATTAAACGAGGGTTAAGTTAATTAATTAATTTAATTGATTACAGAGTTGATTAGCTAGCAACCTAGATGAATCATTTTAATTAACTAAATAAAAGAGGTAAGAAACTAAAAGAAAATTAAAGGAAAAGAGAGCTTACCTTAGACAGTAGGCGATGGCTGGTGTTAGATGGTGGGCAGCGGCTAACCTTAGATGACAGGCAATAGCTAGCCTAGGACGGCAAGCGAGGGCTGGTGTTGGGCGGCGGGCGGTGGCTAGCCTTGAATGGCAAGTGGCGGCTGGCCTTGAACTGCGAGCGGGGGCTAACGTTGGATGGCAGGTGGTGGCTGGCCTTGGACGACAGGTGACGGCTAGCCTTCGACAGCGGACATGAACCTTGGGTAAGAGACTTGCCTCAAACAAGTGGGTGGCAGAAAGCCTTAAACTAGTCGGATAGGATTCAAGGAGAAACCCCCCAACTCGCTTTGCGAAGCAAGGAGCGAATGCAAAATAGTTTATTTGAAGTTATTGCTTTTTTAGCTCTAGAAGTTGATGTCTTAAAGAGTGGAGAGGCCCTCTATATATAGGGAGATGATTGGAGAACATAATGAATAAACTTTCGATGTGGGATAGTGAAAAAAGGGGATTCTCGTCAAAGTTGCCGCATAGTTCTCTGCAGCACTACAGAGGGCTGTGCGGCACTGCCGTAACCATCTGTGGCACTGCTGCACAGGTCTGTGTGGTGCCACAGAAGGCTTTGCAGCACCCGCATAGCCTTTGCCAATTCCATCTGTTTTTGCCTGTTTCTCATCCATTTTTTGCAATTCTAGTTGCGTTGTATTTATTATTCAGCCCCAAATGATTTGAGAAGGTTCAAATGCCAAAAAGAAACATTTTGATTTTTTTTCCACTTTGAGAGTCTTTAGCTTCTGAAGGTTTGTTCACTGAGTTTAAGTACTTCTAAAGTTCAAACACATACTTGAGGGTGCAAAATTAAGGGTTCACAGCTGCCCCCTCATTAGAATTATCTTTGTCTAAAAGGCGATTCTGATGATAGTGAATCTAAGGATGGGAGATGGTAAAAGGAACCAAATTTTATATATTTGGGTGAGAGGTGTGGTTGAATTTTAAAGAAGATGCACCTAGTATATTTGGGGGATCTTGCGGCTGGTAGTATGTGATAATTGGTAGGAGCTAAAAGTGATGTTCCTATCTGGTAGGAATGATGGCGACCCTGTCTGGTAGAAATCAACAAAGTGATGATGATGACGACCCTATCTGTTAAGAATCGATTAAGTTGTGGTGATGACAACCCTGTCTGGTAGGAATCGACAAAGTGGTGGTGATGATGATCCTATCTATTAGGAAATGAAAAGTGATGATCCTGTCTGGTAGGATCAAGAAGAGATGACCATCCTGTTTGGCAGGAATGGTAAAGATAACTATCCTATCTAGTAGGAATGAAAAGTGATCCTTTTTGGTAAGAATGAAAGTGATAATCATGTCTGGTAGGATCAAGAAGAGATGACCATCCTGTCTAGTAAGAATGGTAAAGATAACTGTTCTGTCTGATAGGAATAGTAATGGTCCTTTCTGGTAGAAATGAAAGTGATGATCATATCTGGTAGGATCAAGAAAAGATGACTATCCTATCTGGTAGAAATGGTAAAGATAACTGTCCTGTCTGGTAGGAACAGTAGTGGTCCTTTCTAGTGGGAATGAAAAGTGATGATCCTGTCTAGTAGGATCAAAAAGGATAATCATCCTGTTTGGTAGGAATGGTAAAGATAATTGTCCTATCCTATAGGAACAGTAAAGGTAGTAGTCCTTTCTGGTAGGAATGAATACTGATGATCTTGTCTAGTAGGATAAAAAAGGATAACCATCCTATCTAGTAGGAATGGTAAAGATAACTATCTTATCTGGTAGGAACAGTAAAGGTAGTGGTCTTTTCTAATAAGAAATGAAAAGTGATTATCCTATCTGATAAAATCAAGAAGACATGACCATCCTGTCTAGTAGGAATGGTAATCTTAACTGTTCTATCTGGTAGGAACAGTAAAGGTAGTGGTCCTTTCTAGTAGGAATGAAAAGTGATGATCCTATCTAGTAGCATCAAGAAGAGATGACCATCCTGTCTGGAAGGAATGGTAAAGATAATTATCCTGTCTAGTAGGAACAGTAGTGGTCCTTTCTGGTAGGAATGAAAAATGATGACCCTATCTAGTAATATCAAAAAAGATAACTATCCTATCTGGTAGGAATGGTAAAGATAGTGATTATGAGATTTGAGATAGATTTTTGAAAAGAGATTAATTCAAATTGATTGGGTTAATGATTTGTCTTTCTTCGAGAGTTTGACGATCTGCCTTGATTCATGATCCTATTCAATGCAAAAATGCTAGATAATTATGCAATGATATGATACCTTGAACCTGTAAAGGATCAGTTCTAGTATAAAAGTGTTGAAAGATGCCCCATTTTAAAAAAGTGAACATTAAGGAGGGATGTGCCCCTACTTTAGAATGATAGAGGAAAGTGGTTTAGTCATTTGGTTTTTGGTTGATTGGCTAGCTTAGAGATAAAGATGGGCATGTTAGGTATGAGATTGGTTGGTTAATGGCTATCAGTTTAGCCTAAGAAGAAGCAAGGTGTGGTCTTGGAAAAGATCAAGCTGTTTAGTTTAGATAGGTCTAACTTTGGTTTGAGGCTGAATTAGAGAGCTGGATCAAGAAGGTCAAGTTTTTAGAGATGATTAGATTGGAAGGTTTGGGGAAGTCAACAGGTTTGGGGAAAGTCAACGTGTGGGGCTTATCCTCTGAGAAGTTAATGTGGAAGGCTTAGTTATCTCTGGGACTTTGGCTTGGTTAGGTTTCAACCTTTGGGGAATTTATTTGGAAGGCTTGGTCAAGTTCTGCCTTAGGCTCGATTAGGTCTATCATAGAGGAAAGGTCAGGCTAGGAAATTAGTTGGGGAAGACTTGGTTAGATTTAGCCTTGAAGGGGATGAAGGTTTTTTGTGAATAGTTATCGTAATAGCTAGGCTTAGGCTTCATGGTGAGGCTGTTTGGTTTAGGCTTCATGGTGAGGCTTTTTGGTTTAGGCTTCATGGTAAAGGCTTTTAGGCTTAGGCTTCATGGTGAAGTCTTTTTTTTTTTTTTTTTTGGCTTCATGGTGAAGGCTTTTTGGTTTGGGCTTCATGGCAAAAGCTTTGGTTAAGGGTGCTTTAGACCTTTTTGGAGGATGGTTGGCTTCGTCTTAGGTATGGTGTTAAAGGTTTTGGTCACAGGCTTCATGGATACGAGCTGGCCTCGGACGATGGATGGCAGCTGGTGTTGGATAGTGGGCAGCAGGCTACCGCTAGCCTTAGATGGCATGCAATGACTGGCCTCGGACGGCAAGCAGCGGCTAAAATTGGATGATGGGTGGCGGCTGGCCTCAGATGACAAGCAGCGGCTAGCCTTCGACAGCGAACAGAAGCTTTGGGTAAGAGACTTGCCTCAAACAAGCGGGTGGCAGAAAGCCTTAAACTAGTTGGGTAGGAATCAAGGAGAAATCCCCCAACTCGCTTTGCGAAGTAAGGAGCAAATGCAAAGCAGTTTCCTTGAAGTTATTGCTTTTCCATCTCTATAAGTTGGTGTCCTGAAGAGTGGAGAGGCCCTCTATATATAGGGAGATGATTGGAGAACATAATGCATAAACTTTTGATATGGGATAGTGAAAAAAGGGATTCTTACCGCCTCTGTGGCACCATAGAGGGTTGTGCAGCACTACCGCAGCCATCTGTGGCACTGCAGCACAGGTTTGTGCGGTGCCGCAGAAGGCTTTGCAGCAACCGCATAACCTTTGCCAATTCTATCCATTTTCACCCGTTTCTCATCCATTTTTCACGATTCTAGTTGCATTGTATTTGTTACTCAGTCCCGGATGTTTGAGAAGGTTCAAATGCCAAAAAGAAACATTTTGATTTTTTTCCACTTTGAGAGTCTTTAGCTTCTGAAGGTTTGTTCACCAAGTCTAAGTGCTTCTAAAGTTCGAATGCATGCCAAATGGTGCAAAATTAAAAGTTCACAATAACCTCTTCGACATCTCCCAAAACTAAATGTTACCTCATTGAAACTAGTCAACACCCTCATAAGCCTAAATTTTCTCTACAAAACCAAGTCCTTTCAGAACCTCTCGAGCTAACTAGCCATAGGTCGAGGCTCTCATCCTACCAATTCCTTTCAAAAGCACTTGAGCATATTCGCTATAGGTTGAGGCTTCCCTCTTATAAAAATCTTTTTAGAACCTCTCGAGCCCACTTGCCATAGGCCAAGGCTCTCCTCCTACCAAAATCTTTTTAGAACCTCTTAAGCCCACTCGCCATAAGTCGAGGCTCTTCTCCTATTAAAATCCTTGTAGAACCTTTCAAGCTAACTTTCATTAAGCTGAGGCTCTCCTCCTACCAAAATTCTTTTAGAATTTCGTGAATCAACTCGTCATAAGCCTAGAGGAGTTACCAAAATCTTCTTAAAATCATTTAAGCCGATTTACCATAGGTTAAGGCTCTCCTCTTATCAAAATCATTTGAGCCAAATCAACATAGGTCAAGGCTTTCCTCTTATTTAGAATCTCTCGAGTTGACTTGCCATAAGCCGAGACTCTCTTCTTATCAAAATCTTTTTAGAAACTCTTAAGCCAGCTCGCCATAGGTTGAGACTCTCTTTTCATTAAATTATCTTATCCAAATTCATCATATACACCCATAAATGTTTAGGAACTATTGCTCAAATATCCCTATGGTTCTCCTTACCATCTTCCTTTTTGACCATGTCTCTCACCCAAACATGTCCATACACTGACCTAAATATCTCTTTGGTTCTTTATGCCATTCCTTTTCCTAGGTTGACTATCATCAAAATTGCCTTACAACCAAAATAATTCTGATGAGGGGATAATTGTCAACCCTTAATTTGCATCATCATCATGTGATCACAGCCTGACACCTACTAAGTTTAGTGCATTAGGCAAAGCTTGTACAATGGTCCTATTACCCGATTAACAAGTAGGGGACAGAAAATTTTTTAGCCTTAAAGAACATAGCTATATGGACATTCCATTTCTCAACATGGATCAACATCAATTTCTTAAGGAAAAAAAAAAAAAAAAGAGGCTGACACGTAGAGCCACATGACAGCCCTACGATGCCACACCAATGTCTACACGGCGATCCCCTTTCTACCCTCTAAAATTCTGATTTTACCCTCCAATATGATTTTTTAGCATTTCTAGCCCTACCCCTCCTTATCTTTTCACTTTTCCTTTTCCTAAACTATTCCCCATCCCATTTGCCTATAAATAGGTCCTATATTCCTTCATTTCTCTTCACACCTTAAATTGGTATGATAGCTATCTACTAATTCCATTCTTCTTCTCCCTCCAACTACTCTCTTTAATTAATTAATTAATTACTCCACCCTAATTCAAGTTAATTAATCTTTTTAATTAACTAATCATCTTTTTTAAAATTAAAATTAATCATTCAATTAATTAATTAATCTTTTTAATTAATTAATCACTTTTTTAAAATAAAATTAATCTTTTTTAAATTAATCCACACTTCATCCAAATTAATTAATTAATTATTTTAATTAATTAATCCATCTATCCATTTATCACATTAATTAATTAATTAATCATTTTAGTTAATTAATTAATCGTCAATCAATCCAATCCTCTAGTATTGATAAAACGAAATTTCGGTTCAATAAAACCTTTCGCCCAACACGAGCAAAAGAACAACCTTTTCCTCATTAGTCCAACCCCAAACTAAAATTAATCTAATCAATCCCTAAACCCCTCCACTTAATTTTAGAATGAACTATGTAAGTTTTGATCCCCATTCAATGGAGTATGTAGGCAAATTTGGAATTTAAATCCAAACTGTAAATCCAAATCCCAATGTAATCTCCTTTCTCTTTTTTTTTCCAATGTAAATAGTGTATTCAGTTGATTTAATTATTTTGGAATTAAGGAGCGACTATGTAATTCCCATAGAATCCATATGAATTAAAGGGAACAATCTCCTTAATTTATGGATGTTTTACTTAATTGCTCTTTAATTATCCCATGCATTCATATTATACTTATCATTTAATACTTGTCATCCATAAAATTAATTTTCAAAGTCAAATTAAACTTAAGAGCCAAATCAAGATTATTCAAAACCTAAAATCTAGTCTCAAAGCTTAATATGGTTTGGGACTAATGATTTTATCCTTGGATAAATCAATTAAAATTAATAAATTGGAGCCACAAGCTAGTTTTTCCTTAATTTTCCCATTTTAAAAATAAATTAAGGTGGCATTTCTCAAAATCATTTTTCAAAATCATGAATTAATTTTTCTGAACAATAGTCATTCTAATCATGAGCACCAGAGTTCATTTCATAACTTCCTTAAAAATCATTTGCCTTTCCTTAAGGTGTCTCGAGCAAGGGAGGGGCATTCGCACGAAATCTCACAATCACTATTGATTAGTTTATATATTTTAATTCATTTTATCTTTAATTTTGTTTTATTTTCATTTCATTTTCTAATTTTTATTTATCTATTATTTATTATGAGTTTGTATTAATTAATTTTATTTTATGCTTTGAATATATGATTCAATAAGAAAAAGGAAAAAACAAAAATATTTCATTGGCACTTGTAGGACTAGTTTTGATTTAATGACTAAAACAAAAAATCAAAGAATTTTTCATTATGTTATGCATTTCGGATATTTGTTTTGGCGAGAGGAATTCCTGTGTCGGTAGGAGGATGAATTGCCATTTCTTGTTATGGATTCCTCTTCATGAAACAAATTTTCCTTTTTGTGATGGAGTTGGAGTGCAAAGAGAGTAAGATCTATAATAAATTATTTTTCTTATAATTGAAAATTAAATTCATTTGATGTTTAATTGAAAAAAATGATGTTTTGTTGGATTATAAATTGAAATATTTTATTTGGGTAATATTTGATTTATTTTATTTTAATCAATTCTTCGTTATGACATTTTTTTTCCAAGAATAATAATAATAATAAAGGGGGTATTTAATAAAAGGCTATGATGATACCAATATTACATACAAAAAAGTAAGTCGAAGTGATTTAAACTATGGAAATTTTTGAAATAGATTTATTAAATTAACTCTAAGTTGCTATTTAAAATAATGAGTGAAAAATGAAGAATGGTTGTTTTAAAAAATTTATTTAAAATATTGAATAAAAATAAAAATGTATTTTTTAAAAAAATAAAATAAAAAATGATGAACAATTTGGTTAATTCAACTGATTCGTGATTTGATTTTGAAAAGATTGTTTTATAAAAAATAAAATTGATTAATTTTCTTAATTTCATAATTTTAATTTAATTATCAAATTACCAAAATTAAAATTGCTTCTTATTAAATTTTTGAAGAAATAATATCCTGAGTCTTTCTTTATTTAAAATAATAATAATAATAATAATAACAATAATATGTCAGTCAACTTCGAGAAGGTATTGGTCAGCTTTTAGAGATGTCAGTCAACTTCGAGAAATAAAGGCCATTACTCGACTTATGCATGATTGTGTATGGATAATTACACACGCATGTATGTTTATGCACAAATGATGCATATTTATGTATGCATGTTTTATGATTCATGGACCTTTTGTTTAATTACTATGTTGTAATGATTCCTATAATGGATGATTGCATAAGTGTAAAAGGGTGGATTCACTAGTTTGCTTTTGTGAATGCTATGAATGCATTTTCCACACATTTTTTTTTTTTGCATCCATAAAGCCATATTTTAGCACTATATGCATTTGTGGATTGCAAAACATAAGAAAATGGAGAAGATTGATTTTGGTAGATATGACATTGTAGCGATGGTGATGCTATCGGAAGTATGGGTCAATTGCGATTTTATGAGGGTATGCTTTAGGTTTTTAGGATCTATTGGCTTGTGCTTTCTATTTTGTTACTGCTAAGAAGGAATCGTGCCCCACCTTTGAGAAGTTTAATGTTATGGCTTGGCTGTGACCCTGAGGCAGCTCTAGTGGTGCCACAATTCAAAGTTGGGTATTTTCAAATTTTTCAGGAATTTTGGACTTGTCTCAGGATGTCATAAACCAGAATGTTGTTGATTGTCAGTAGAATTTGATCCTTGTGATTAAGAAGTTTTGTGATCCCAATGATAAAGGATATATGAGGGGGTAGAGGCTCAAGATAAGGGCTTTAGTTTTCTGTTTGATAGCTGAATATTTGTTTTCAACCTTTGTAGGTCGAGACTGATGCTAAAGTGGCAAATATAATGTTATATATAGAGCAAAGCCATACTGTGGCCAGGGTTATTTTGGCCAAGACACTGTTGAGTCTAAATTACTTTGTTTGGAGTCTAAAGAGATGGACTATTTCTTAGTTATTCTCTAGGTGGGGAAATTTTGTCTGTTCTTATTTTTCCTATTAAGGGTGCTTTATAGGTGTTTGATTTTAAGTCTTAAATTATTTTGCAAGTGTGCCTAGATCATTTTTAGGTGGTAGCCCCTGCTTTTTAGTATCGTACGTGCCCTATTGAGAGTTGGTCAAAGATTGGATAAGATGATTGTTTATAGCCTACCCCAGGACATATTGTGGCACTACCAATAGTAAGGGATTATTTCCATGACTGAGGGTCATAGGTGTCGAGTGGTTTGCTTAATAGGTTTAGCTTGAATAACCTTTTACCAAGGGATGAGGGTTTTGAGGCAGATGGGCAGACTTAGGACATACTTTTAATCGGCTAGATGAGAGTTTTAAGGTAGATAGGTAGACTCTAAACCTCCACTGTAGTGTAACCCTGTCTCCTCTCTACAGTCACAGTCTCCTTTATCACCACCACTGTAATTTGAGTCACTAATGTACCCTATAGTATCAAACTCTTAATAGTTTGTTTGGTCTCCTCCATAGGCCTAGAAACCCTTTTATCCCTACAATCACTCCTATTATCTCTTTATCCTCAACTGCATCACCCTCTATGGCCTATCTATATCAAAACCTTCATCTCCTGGTAGGGATGAGGGTTTTGCTAGTAGGATCATTATATCAGCTTTGTGTATTTTGCACTAAATTTAGCAAGTGTCAAGCTGTAGCCACATCATGAGGGTATAAATTAAGTGTTCACAATAGTTCTAGCCATTTCAACCAAAGTTCTATTATTTTTCTCTCTATAACACCATTTTATTATGGTGTTCTAGAAGCCAAAAAGTTGTATGAAATACCATGCTTAATAAACAAATTTTCAAAAAGTTCATTTTCAAATTCTTTTCCATGAGCACTTCTAATTTTTAAAATGAAATAACCTTTTTCATTTTGAACTCTTTTTGCAAAACTTTTAAATGCACCAAAAGCATCACTCTTATAAGTTAAGAAACTAACCTAAGTAAACCTAGAGTAGTCATCAACAAGCACATATGCATAAAGCTTTCCACCCAAATGAGCAACTCTACTAGGTCCAAACAATTTCATATGCATAAGTTGAAGAGGTCTAAAAGTACTTACAATATTTTAGATTTGAAAGATGACTTGTGTTACTTTCCCATTTTGCAAGGTCCACGTATCTTGTCCTTTGAAGATTTGATCTTTGGGAGACCATCAACAAGCTCATCTTCTAAAGGCAATGAAGAAGCTCCATATTTACATGCCCAAGACTTTTATGCCAAAGCCAAGACTCATTGCTAATGGACATCAAACACTTAACATCTTGGTTAGCCAAATCATCTAAGTTAATTAAATATGTATTGCCTTCCCTTTCACCTTTAAACACTACACTATTATTAACTAAAGTAGTGCCAATGCATGCTTTAGAGTCAAATGTGACTTTATTGTCTCTATCACACAATTGACTAATTGAGGCCTCATCCAAGCGCTGGCCCGGTCCACTAGAGGAAACCGGGATGCTCATTCGAGTTTAGACTCACGATGGAACCTTCAAATTCAAATTTGGTTGATTTTGAAAATAATTTTAGGAGTCGCCACCTTAATTTTATTTAATTGGGAAAAACATTAAGGAAAAAACCCAAATTGACTCCAATTCATTTTTTAATTAATTTGCCCAACGATAAAAATCAATAGTCATTGAACCAGGTTGAGTTCAAAGACAAGGTTTTTGGTTTTAAATAATCTAAATTTGGCTCTTAAGTTTAATTTGAATTTAGAAAAATTGATTTCATGAATGACATTTATAAGATGATAATTATAGATAAAATGCATGAATATAGCATAATATGAATACATGAAAATTGATGAAACAATAAATATTTACAATTCAAGGAGAGTGTTCTCTCTAATCCTTAAAGATTTAGGAGAACCACATGATCACTCCTTAATTCCAATTGATATAATTACATTGCTAAAAAATGGGATGCCTTCTCTAGCCCTTATGGGATTCTAAGAAAACAACATATTCCCTTACAAATATCATAAAAAAAAAGGGACAATTGATTACATTTAAGAAAAAATGGAAAACGAACTTAATTTGAAAAATTGGATTTGAAGTTTGGATTTAAATTTCAAATATGCTTACATACCCCTTTTGAATAAAGATCAAAACCCACATAGCTCGTTCCACGTTAAGTGGAGAGGTTTACAGAATGATTAAAATGATTTTTCATTTGGATAATAAATTTGATGAAAATACCTAGGATTTTGATGGACGAGATGGAAAAAGTGTTTTGCCGGACGGAAGTTCCGTTTTATTAGACCAAGCAAGTGGATTGATTAAGGAAAATGATTGGTGAGTGAATTAATTAATTAAAATGACCAATTAATTAATCAAAATAGTGGATGAGTAAAAAAAGATTTTTTATTTAATTTTTTTTAAAAAAAGGTAATTAATTAATTAAAAAGATTAATTAATTAATTAACTTGTGAGTGATAAAAAAAAAGATTTTTAGTTAATTAAAATGATTAATTAACTTATGAGTAATAAAAAGATTTTTAGTTAATTAAAATGATTAATTAACTTCTAAGTGATTAAAAAAGATTTTTAGTTAATTAAAAATGATTAATTAACTTGTGAGTGAAAAAAAAAGATTTTTAGTTAATTAAAATGATTAATTAACTTGGTTTGGGTGAGGAAATTAGTTAATTAAAATAATTAATTAATTAATTAGAGAGTAGATGAAGGGAGAAGAAGAAAGAAAGTTAATAGATAGCTATCAATATCAACTTTGGTGTGTTTTGAAATGAAAGATGGAGCGCTTATTTATAGGCAAAGAGAGGTGAGGGTAGTTTAGGTAGTGAAAATGTGAAAAGACCATGAGGGGTAGAGCTAGAAAGGGCTGAAAAAACAGGTTAGGATATTTTGGAAACTCCAAGCAGGGCGGTGGGCCCATGCAACTAGAAGCACAGGCGACGCCGCCAAGCCTCTGGGTGGCGCCTCCAATAGGGTCGCTGGTGCTTACTAGGCCAAAACCAATGCCACCTGTGCCTCAGTGGGCGTACTGGCTGGATTTTCACTTTTTTGCTCAGCCAGGTTTTGAAACTTTGGGATCATTTTTTGGGAGTTACATAGCTCAAAAAAAATATCAGTTAGTGTTGTTAGGCTCAAAATTAATTTTAGAACATTTTAACAGTTAGTTCAGGAGAAAATTCGGTCAGTTTTAGAAAAATATTGTCTGGTATAGGAGGTCCGATCAGGGTAAGAAAAGCGTATGATTGCACCGAAAATATCTCGGTCAGTATCAGTGGATTCAAAATTAATTTTAGAGGTGTTAAAATGAGGGTTCATACTTGCTTCCTCATCAAAGCTGTCTATTAGTTAGATAGTTTTGATAAGAGTGAACCCAAAACATCAGTAGATCTAAGTTCAAAAAATGATTCTGGTTATAATGAGATAATTTTCATGAATTTTGAAACTCGATTTGACCATTTTTAGAATACTGGTGAATTTTCAGGTTTATAATTTTCTAGTTTTTCTGATGTAAAAGATACATTTTCTGTCTGAAAATAGGAGAATAAGATGTTTATGTGTAGATAAAAATCTCATGAACACATAGAAACTTTCGGATTTTGATTTCGAATTAATACTAGCTAAAAATTTACTTTCATGCAACTAAATAATTATAGGGTACTTTTTACTATGCGCTATTTCATCATTATATACCTTAAAATCCTATAAATAGCTAACTCTCTCACTCACTCTCTGTAGCACAAATCTCTCCTCTCTTACTTTGCTCACAAACGTGAGCTCTTTTTTTTTTACATAATAATACTAGTAATAATAATAAAAATTCTTCTTTTTTTTTCTTTTTTTAATAATAATAGTAATAATAAAACTTCTTTTTTTTCTTTCTGTTTTTTACATAATAATAATAGTAATAATAAAAATAAAAATTCTTCTTCTTTTTTTCCTTTCTTTTTTTTTACATAATAATAATAGTAATAATAATAAAAAATTCTCTTTTTTTCTTATATTCATTTATTTATTTTCTTCACTTGTCCTCTCTTGCTTTTCAGATTCAGCATTTCGCAGCACTGGCTTCCTCATTCGGATGCACTACCGTGCCCTCTGCTAGTGGACTTCAGGGTTGACTTTATGAGGCACCGAAGGAGAACTTCGATCCATAACTCTTGCTCTAAGACCCTCAAGACTATGTCTCATATGACGGGAACATGGCGGTCAGTGTTTTACTCACTCCCTCTAAATTTTTTTTTAGTCTAACACTATACACATTTTTTGCTTATTCATCCATGGCAGACTAAAACTATCCAAAATTGGGGCTGATGATGAAATCTAGATATGGTGATAAAGTGCTATTTGCCCTTGCACCTAAAAAGGGGGTTGAATTGGTGGGAAATTAAAAAATGGATAGAAAGAGATAGGGAGAGAGAATGAACACAATCGATTTTATAGTGGTTCGGGTATTAATGAACCCTACATCCACTCCTCAGTCTCAATTGGATATTCTACTTCTAGATGATACTTACAAGGAGCTTCAAGCTCACTCAAAACTTACAATGTGTTTTCAATGGCTCACACACAACCCTTATAAGTGTTTCCCTTAGGCTCACACTCAAACCTATACAAGAGTTTTCTAATGGCTCACTCTCAACCCAATAATATGTGTTTTCAAGGCTAACACTCAATCCTTTAAGCTATCAATGCTCTTACAACAACCAAATGATAATAATTAAGAAGTAAAGGCTTTGAGAATTAAAATTGCAAGAGTTTGGCTTAAATGAAAGTTGTTGGATCATTATGAGAGTCTTTAGAGGGAGTATTTATAGCTTCTTCCCTCCAAATTCCTATTACAAAGAGATACCAAGACGGATCCTCACAATAGCCATAATATCTTGCATTAAATGCACTGTCAGAGCTGGGTTGCGGTCACTAAGCCTTTTTTGCAGTCACAACTACATTTTCGCGGTCATGACTAATATTTTGTAGTCACGATCTTCATAATTCACAATGGCTAGATCACACGTGGAATCTTCTCATTGGTTCTTTAACTATCCATTGCAAGCTTAGTTTTCTATATGAAATTCGCGGTCACGACCACCAATTCGCGGTCGCGAATCCAGGATCGCGCCCTTGGCTGTTATCGTGATTCACTCTAAGTGAAATTGATCAAATTGGCTTCTTAAGTTTCTTGGTTGCAATTAAATAGTCGTGGTAGTGATTTAGAAGTTGCGGTAGTGATTTAGAGGTCGCGGTCACAATTTAATGATCTTAGTCGCAACTCAGGAGCAATCCAATATACTTTGAAAGATTTTGATTTCCTTTCAATTTTAATCAATAAATATGATATATTCTGCAAAATAAACACTTGAACAAACATTAGATAGCTTTCAATTTGATTGACAAGATCAAAATAGAGATTGACTAAGTTTTGAAAAAACTTAGGTCAACAAGTGCCTTACCACTGGGGGTGCCATCAAGAATCTTTTGGAGCTGATAGGCTTCATCGACTTTTTAGAGTTGAGGACACTTGACTATGTCAATATGAATCTGTTAAAGGCCTTGGCTGAGAGGTGGTGGGACACCACCAATACTTTTCACCTGCCTTACAAAGAGATGACGTGCACCCCATTTGACCTCTATATGATGACAGGAATTCAATTTGGGTCTCAACCTCTTAATATGTGCAACGATTGGCGAGAGAAGTACACTGAAAGAGAGGTGATTGATTTGATTGGTTTCACCCCTCCCTTTGAGGGCACCATCGTTAGGCGCCCACTCCTCTATAAGAAGTTAGAAGGGCTATCCTTTAAAGATCTTGTTCCCGAAAAGGCTCTCGCTCGCTTATGTCTTTTGGTCATTACAGGCTACATTTTTACCCATAACATGAAGGATATGGTGGATCTGAACCTGAAGAGCTTAGTCTAGATAGATTGGTGGGCTAAGTATGACTAGAAAGGCGTTGTCTTGAGTGCCATATACCAGGACATGATAGACCTATCTCATGGGCATGTACTGTCTGTTGGTAGGACAACACTGAGTTTTCAACTTAGTCAGCATTTTCTTTTCTTTGTTTATCATTTATTATTATTATTATTATTATTATATTTAAACAAAAGAACCAAATGATGTATTAGGCACAGAGGAGATGAAATTATGATGTAAACAAAATATTTTTATATTATGCTTTGAACTGCACCCAAGTTGGGCTACCTACGTATCCCTTACAGTTATCATCATCATTTTTTGTTAAATTTCAGGGAGAATCAAGTCCATGTAGTTTTGATTATATAGCTTTGAACAGAAAAATAGACAGAAAGAATGTAGATGTAGTCTTCAGACAAAATATCTTTTCAGTTAATCTAAATTGCAGGGATTGGAGAACTCGTTTCCATCCATATCCGCAAGAATCGTGCCTCCGCCAAGCAAGATCTTCTTAAGTACATATGGCTCGGCCCAGTTTGGTCTGAACTTTCCCCTCAGGTCATGGACCGGGGCCCTAATCTCTTTTAGAACTTCCTCCAGACCCCTGTCCTTTACCTTCTTGTTAAAATGTCAGGCTAGCCTCTGTTGGTAGCCCTAGATTTTGTACAAGGTATCTGTTCTTTTCTCATTAATAGCATTTAGTTGCTCATGATATCCTTTGATGCAGTCTACTTCACTCAACTAGCTTTCTTTCATTACTTTAACATATTGAATTTGCATTTCAATGGGAAGTACAACCTCCATTCCATAGACTAAGGTATTTGGGGTTGCCCCTGTCGGAGTACAAATGGTAGTTTTGTATCCCTATAAAGCAGCAGGCAGCCATTCATGCCAGTCTCTATGCTTCTCAATGACTTTCTGCAAAATGGTCTAAATGGTCTTATTGGCAGCCTCGACTGCGCCATTAGTCTATGGTCGGTAGGGAGAGGAGCAGTGATGTTGAATCTTTTTTATCTTGAGCAGGCAGACTACCTCTTTTTGAAAGTGAGAGCCATTATCCTTGATTATTTTGAAAGGGGTTCCAAACCGATAAAGGATTTTGGTTTGGATAAAGTGTGCCACCTTCTTTGCATTTAGGACTTGATATGGCACTGCTTTGATCCATTTTGTAAAGTAGTCTACAGCCACTAGAATGTACTCATGCCCACTAAAGGACTTTGGGGAAATCCTCCCAATGACATCTATGCCCCAAGTAGTAAAAGGCCACAATGTTGCCATTGGATTCAGAGGAATAGGGGGCCGATACTAGAGCTTGGCAAAGATCTAACATTTGTGACATTTCTGCACATACTTTGCACAGTCCTCGTTCATGGTTAGCCAAAAGTAGCCTAGATTCGCTATCTTTCATGCCAAAGCTACACCATTCATACGTGGGCCTTCCTCTTCGCTATGGACCCATTCCATAATTTGTTGGACTTCTTCTTCAGTCACACATCGCAAGTGGATGTTGTCCCAGGCTCTCTTATATAATACATCACCATTAGGTATAAAACCAGCAGACAACTACCTTAGGGTTCTCTAGTATGCTTTCAAGGCCCCTTCCGGATACTTACCATTCTAGATGTAATTGAGGATGTCCCAAAACTAGGGCTTAGCATAAGCCAATTGGAGATTTATGCGTAGGGTATAATATCCAGGCTACCATTTTACTTCAATGTCAATAGGCCTATGTATCTCATTATCGCTCATGTCAATCGTTGAGGTTAAGGTGGCTAGTGCATTAGCGAATTAATTCTTTGCCCTTGGTAAGTAGTGAAAGGAGAGTTCATGAAAATTCTCTGCTAGGTCATTCAAGCGTTGATGGTAAGGAACCAAATGCTCTTCTCTAATTTTCCACTTACCAAGGGCTTCAGAAATAATGAGGTTAGAATCGTCGTAGACCTCTAAGTAGTCTATTCTCATGTTAATGGCCACCTCTAGACTAGCTATGCATGCCTCATATTCTACTTCATTATTGGTTACCTCGAATGCTAGCTTGATCACCATAGGCAAATGATCTCCTTAAGGGTAACCAGAACTATGCTAGTTCCATAGCCTTTACTATTGGAGGCACCGTCAAAGAATAGCTTCCATACTTCAAGATCTATAATCAAGATGTCCTCATCAGGAAATTTAGGCTCAAATATCTCATCTCCCACAGGGGCATCAGCCAGCTGGTCACCAATAATGCTTCCTTTAACCGCTTTTTTTAAGACATATTTTAGGTCAAATGCTACAAGAACTGCCATCAATCGCGCCATCTTGTTGTTAAGAACCAGCCTCTCCATAAGGAATTTCAAGGGGCTCCTGTTAGCTAGCACATGATTAGTGTATGAGCATAGGTAGTGCTAAAGCTTATGGCATACCCAGACTAAGGATAGGAATAATTGCTCAATATGGTTATACTTAAGCTCATGAGCTAGCATACGTTTACTAAAGTAGTAAATGGCATTCTCTTTGTGTGAATCTGGAGCATTTTGAGCAAGCATTGCACCTATAGTTTCTAATGTTACCGATAAGCAGAGCAACAATGGCCGATCTAGCCTTGGAGGTTGCAATATTGACGGGTTCAGGAGGTAGTACTTGATTTTGTCAAAGGCTTTTTGGCATTCTTGATTCCACTGCTTAGAGGCTCTTTTCCTTAGTAGTTTGAAAATTGGCCCACAGTTATCTGCCAGTTGTGCAACGAAACGGCTGATATATTGTAGGCGACCCAGGAAACCTTTAATCTCCTTTTCAATTTTAGGGGGAGGCATTTCTATATTTGCTTTAGACTTAGTCGGATCTACCTCTATACCTCTTTGGCTGACTAGGTGCCTTAGAAATACATCTGAAGAGGCACAAAAAAGGCACTTAGCTAGATTCAACTTAAGGTTATATTATTTGAGCCTAGTGAAGAATCGATCCAGAGCTTCGAAATGACCTTCAGGAGTTTCAAACTTTATGACCATGTTGTCCATATATACCTCGACATCCTTGTGCATCATGTCGTGGAATATAGTAGTGGCCATTCTTTGATAAGTTACCCCAACATTTTTCAAACTAAAATGCATTACCCAATAGCAATAAGTGCCCCATTCTATCACAAAGGATGTCTTTTCTCTATGGCTTCCAATTTAGGTAGGAAGATCTCAAGCTTAGGGTTAGGTATGGTTTCCTTCCCTTGGAAAGGATCCATAAGGGGTGAGGTGATTTGTGGTGGTTTAGTAGGTGTTGGATGGGAAAGTATGTCAGTTTTCAGGATATCTAATGAGCAAAATGATGGCTGAGGTACAGTTTCAGAGGTTGACTTAGAGGAAGAAGAAACGTATGCTTGAACTGATATCATATTTTGGTCCAGGTTAAGTGGACTTTGGAGAGTGGGATTTGAGGTTTGGTTTATGTCCGCCTGACTTAGCATGTCTTTGACATCTTTTAGTATGGCCTCTCTTTAGGCTTGTAATTGGGCCTAAATTTAGGCCATTTGTCTCTTAAATATCTCTTCTTATTATTCTAATAGCTTGGCTAGAAGTTTATCCATGACATCTTTGTCGAATCCAGTAAATATCTTGGCAACCTTTGAAAGGCAAAGGGAGCTAGGTCAGTATCAAGTTTCAAATAATGGTTATGGTAGGATATGACAAACCAATGACCTTTGGTTTAATGGTAATGGATGACAGCATCTTGTGGTTAGGTTGATAGGGAATGGGTAAAGATGAGGGTGGGGTGTATGATGTTAGGTTGGTATTTAGCGAGGGGAGCTAGGTCTAATGTTAGCTTTGAGAACTAGGTCGGGATTTTGCTTTAAGTGGCTAGGTTAAATTTTAGTTTTGAGTAACTAGGTCGAATTTTAGCTTTAAGGAGCCAAAGTTTAGCTAGGGAGGCTAGGTCAAAGTTTAGCCTCGAGTAATTTAGATTTCAATTTATGGATGGCTTACCATGGGCTCAAAGATGGAGGGACCATGGGTTTTGTGATTGGGTTATGGATGTACCATGGATTTAGATGTTTAGTGAACTATGGGTTTGGTGATAATTTAAAAATGGTTTTGATTAGACTGAACCATGGGTTTAGATTGGCTTTGGGTTTGGATAGTACTATAAAAGATGAAGCCAAGTCAACGTTTAGCTTGGGTAAGGACTGTGGATAAGGATGAAGCTAGGTCAGTATTTAACTTTGGTAAGGAGTGTTTAGTTTGGGTAAGAATTATAAAGGATGAAAGCTAGGTTAGTGTTTAGTTTAGGTAAGAATTGTGGGACAGTAAAGCTAGGTCAAATTTTGGATGCAAATAGAGGTACCACGAATGGGTTTATTTTTACCATGAGTTTGACATAGATTTGAGTTTTTTACTAAAGGTTTGGGTGTAAAGGTGTTTATATGAAGCTAGGGTAAGGTGTTTAAAGGCTAGGGTCATGGTATTTAGGGTTAAAGGTTAAGGTGAGATGCTTTCAGGTTAAAGGGCGAGGTTAATGGCATTTAAGGTTAAAGGTTAGGGTGAGGTGCTTTAAGGTGTGTGGTTAAAGTATTTTGGTTAAAATTTAAGGTTCTTGTATTGGTATTTAGACGAAGGTTACAGGGGATGGCCTTTTAGGATTGTGGGGACAAAGGTGTTTCGGATAGAGATGTGAGAGTGTTTACAAGGAAGGTGTTCAGATGGAGGTAAAGGTGTTTGATCTTTCTTCGATTCAAGGATTGACCTAGACTAGAAATGAATGCATATTTTGTTGTGCATAATGGATGCATGATATGCATGGAAAAAAAATATTTCATGAAGATGCAATTACACAAGGCTTTGATTATGGTACATATAATCTAAGGTCAGGATCTAAGTTCATCACATGAGAGGGCAAGGGTGGCTTGCATAGGATACCCGTCACATTAGAGCAGCGATATACCTAATCATATATGAGTCAAGGAGCTTTGCATGGGTGTGAACCCTTAATTTTGCATCCTCATCATCCAGCCACACCTGCTAAGTTTAATGCGTTACACAGAGCCATTACGGCGGTTTCGCTAACCAGTTAGTGAGCTGGGTTAGGGAGCAGCACCCCCCGAAAGAAAATTTTTTTTAGCCTTAGTTACATTGTTATCCGGACATCTAAATTTCTTAAACTCCAAACCAACCAAACCCTAAAAAAAAAAAAAAAAGGTTGTGTCTATGGCGGCACGGATCTGCTCCACCCATGCGCGGCCAGCCACACTGCCTTAACGTGACTGACGCGTTAAGCCTGAATCAGCGTCGCCCACCAAGTTCAAATTCCCAAAATGCCCTTCTTTTTCATTTTTTTAATATTTTTTAGCCCCATTCTTTTTGTCTTTTCACATTTTCACTTCCCAAATCACCCTTACCTCATTTTCTTATAAATAGTCCTTCCATTTTCTCATTTCAAACATCTTTTGAGTTAGTATTAATAGTTATCTACTAATTCCTTTCTTCTTCTCCCTCTAACCACTCTTTAATTAATTAATTAATTATCTCACCATAATCAAATTAATTAATCTTTTTAATTAACTAAAACTCATTTTTTTAATTAAAATTAATCACTCAATTAATTAATTAATTAATCAATTTTTTAATTGATCCTTTTTCTTAATCCACTTTTCATCCAAATTAATTAATTAATATTTTTAATTAATTAATCCATCTATCCTTTTTATCATATTAATTAGTTAATTAATCTTTTTAATTAATTAATTAATCTCCCAATCAGTCTAATCATATGGTCCCAATAAAATAAAACTTCAGTACGATAAAACCCTCTGCCTACCGAAAATAAAGGTATCAGCCTTTTTCCTCACTCTCAAAACACCCAAAACCAAAATTAATATGATCAATTTCTAAACCCCTCCACTTAATCGTGGAACGAAATACGTGGGTTTTGATCCCCATTCAATGGGGTACGTAGGCATGTTTGGAATCTAAATCCAAACCTCAAATCTAAATCCCAATCAATCTCTTTTCCCTTTTTTTAATTTATGAATGTTTCATTTTAATTTTCTCATTGCGCTCATACCATACTCATGCATTAATCATGATATTGTTATATAATATTTGTCATCCATGAAATTAATTTTTTAAAGTCAAATTAAACCTAAAAACCAAATGTAGATTACTTAAAACTAAAAACCTAGTTCCCGAACTCAACCTAGTTCGAGGCTAGTGATTTTATCCTTGGGTATATTAATTGAAATTAATGAATTGAAGTGAATTTGGATTTTTTTCTTAATGTTTTCCCAAGTAAATAAAATTAAGGTGGCGACTCCCAAAAAACATTTTCAAAATCAACCATATCTGAAGCCGAGGGTCCCATCGTGAGTCTAAACTCGAATGAACATCTTGGTTCCCTCTAGCAGATCGGGCCGGTGCTTGGGCGAGGCCTCACACTGGCGACTCCACTGGGGACTGGTTGCCACCTTTTTTAAATAAAAAGGAAAATAAGAGGATTACTATTTGGTTAAGGAAAAAATTTTCCAAAATAATCTCTATTTGGCTCATTAAGTATAATTTGATTTTTATGCATCACTTTACATAATAAAGGCTCCTTGCCTAACCTTAGATTTAGGAAAACTTTTGGATAGTGAGTAGCATTGGCTCGACAACTCTCTTTGAGTATGTTGGGAGATAGAGAAAGCATTCTACCCCACAGCGAATCCTCGATCATTTCGGTGGTGTAATGAGTAGTCAGTACCACTGGACACACGCGAGACTCCTTACCTCACATATGGTTAGGTATATCGATGCTATAGTGTAATGAGGACCCTTAATCAAACCTAAAGGAGATATTTGTGCATATGCCCATGAGACCTTTTTTTCAATATGTATCATAACATTGCTATGCATTCATAACATGAGAAGCTCAATAAGGTAAAAGCCTTAAACCGGTGGTCTATTACCCCAAAACACCTCACACACACACCTTGTCAATATATAAACCCGGCGGCCAACCATGTGGAAGGAATCCTTTTCCCAACAAACCTTCACATTCATATCATTTTTTCCTTCACAATGCTATATTCTTACCCACCTTTTTTTGTCTATTTCAAGGTACTAATGGCCAACACCTCCAGCTCTTTTGACCAAGAAGCAATAAGCACTTTTTTCACCAATCTCCTTAAGAAACAAGAGGAAACTTTACAAGCTGCACTCACTATGGCCCTTAAGATCCAAGCTGACACTTTCATTAATGCTTTTAACACCTAGTCTGCCACCTTTGCCAATGCTCTCAACTCCTAATGCCAGTCCATCATCAATGAGGTCAAGGAAATGACCAATGCCACTGTTACTACCCTTCTTGCTAGTGTTAAGCCTACATTTACCCAAGCTGGGACTAGCCATGCCCCTACGCCTACTCCGCCTATTATCGATCTCACCGATAAAGGGAAAACACCTAAGACTCCAACCTCTCTTACCATGGACTTAAACATAACCACTCCATCTCCCACTACAAATCCTTTTCAAAGTGTAGATTTCTCTAGCTTTCCTAAAGCTAAGAAATTGATGGAGAAAAATGAGGCCATGGAGAGAACACTCAAAAATGTCAAAAAGCACGAAGACATGATAGATGTCGACTCCTTAGCTCTCTTCCCAAATGCATAGGTTCCACCAAAATTTAAAATGCCGGTCATAGACAAGTTTAATGGAGCCATATGTCCCAAAACTCATCTCAAGATGTATGTAGATGCCATGAGACCTTTCGATGTGGATGACGAGCTCCTTAATCAGTTATTCCAATAGTCCTTGACTAGAGCTACTATTAAGTGGTTACTAGATTGATGAGCATAATTTAATACATATTAATAGCCCTTAAATTTATTTTTTGTTGTTCATTTATTAAATAAATATTTTTATTTAATGATATTTTTATGAAATAGGAAATAAAATGGTAAAAGTTTGAAAATTGAGTAAAATTATAGTCTTTTACTTGCATAAATAATAATAATAATAATAAATTTTATAAAAGAAATGATTTTTCAATAAAATCAACTAAGCAATTTTCTTTTCTTTTGAAAATTGACACCATCTTCAAATGTGCAATGGAGACTAAAAAGCTCACCAACTATCCTTATGCAAGCCAACCAAGGAAAACAAAGGATTCAAAGATCAAAGTCATACATTTGATGCTAAAGAAAAAAATTTGCAAAAATTCAAGTCATCACCAACCATCCTTATGCATTCCAACTAAGGAAAACCAAGAATTCAAATATCAAAGTCATATATCTGATGCTAAAGAAGAAAAATCATTTGAAAATTGGTTTCTTCATCAACTTGCCATCTAGCCATTCATGCTTATAAATAGAAGGGAAATGGCTTAGTAAAAGGGGATGTGAGGGAAAGATTTGAGAAAATAAGGAAGAAGTTGAGATTTCAAGATTAAGGATCCAAATTGCTAAAATGGGTTCTTTTGTTTATTTTGATGTTTTAATTATGTCTTTCTAAGTTTTAATTTTACTAAGGTGGATAATGAAACGATGTTAGATTATTAATTTCTCTTATGTCTTGATTCTAAATATTTTGCAATTTAATGTTTATGATTTTGGTTTCAGTTGTTGATAATATCCTTTCATCAATTCTATCATGTATTTTTAATTGTTAGGAAAATTATCTATACTTGGTTTCTATTGAGAGAAAAGTAATTTCCTTTGATTATATATTTTCCATTAAATTGTATACATATAATGCTTAGAAATTACACTTTTGAAGTGAAGCAAAATCTATTTGAGAATTTAATAAAATTGAGCTTAGTGATAAAATTAATAGAAGATGAAAAGATTGATTTCTAAACTATCTCCTGAAAATTAGAATCAATACATTATAAAAATTATTAATTAAACATTGGTGAATTCTGAAACCTTGGTAATATTTTATCTGAATTTTATTTCATAAATTCAATTACCTTTAATTGTATTATTTTGATGTCTCTACTTTAGATCTCTTTATCATTATCTAAAAAAAATTATTTGGAACTAGGTTAGAATTAAATTAATGTGGTTTAATTAAGTTTTTCTATAATTATTTTCATAGCTCTCTCCGTGGGAACGATCTCATTACCACTTATCTACAGAATCAGTGATTTGTGTACTTGTGAGTATGAATAAAATTTCACAATATAGATCTCGACCAGAATCACAAGAAGACTTGGGATGACATATGTAATGTACTTGTCAAGCAATACCACTATAACATCGAGGTGGTTGGCACCCATTGAGATTTGAAAACCACCAAATAAGGGCCAAGAGAATCCTTCACTAAGGTGGAGGACAAAAGTGGCTCAGATGGTAAATCATCCATATGAAGTAAAGCAAATTGACATCATCATTAAGAACCTCCTCCCCTAATATCAGGCTTATTTGTAAACGCAGTACCTCTCTAACTTTAAAGCTCTCATTGTCACTTCCACTAAAATCGAGGATTTGACATAATTGGGACAAGTTAAGGATCAATCCTCTAATTTGAGGTATCATAAGAACACTAACTACACCACCAATACCACCAATTCTACCACCCAAAGAGAGGGAGAGGTAAATATTGTCTCCTATCATCAGTCAATAAAGTTAGAAAAAAAGAGGACTTTTTCTGAGCTAGGCATACCCTTCAGCGTTGTTTATAAGAAAGCCTTAGAAGCTAATCTAGTTAAGCCTTTAGACCCACGATCTCCTCCAAACCCCTTGCCTAAGGGTTATAATGCTAATAACCATTGCGACTATCATTAAGGGTCGGGGTACAAAACTGATGCATACAAGGCTCTAAAGTATAAAATTCAAGACCTCATTAATTGTAGAGACATCATTGCTCCCAAACCTAAAGTCTAGTACCACTATTAATCCCTTTTGAACCACCAAGCTCACCTAACCATCTTAAGCTTCACCTGATAATTGGCACTTTGAGAAAAGTGCCAGCGTTTCTGTACCCTTATCTAAGTCTTTTTGAGTATGTGTCTGAGTCACGTAAACCTAAGTCTGAGTCTGAGTCTTTTAAGTCTATTTTCTATTAAATTATTCTTTGAATTTAAGTCTGTCATGTCTTGTCCTTTTGAGTTTGTATTTCGCCTTCTAAGCTTATCCTCTAATGTATTCATGATGGGACTTTTATTAATAATAAAAAGTTTAAACTTTTTGATTTGCTTTAATTTTTTCTGATTCATCTTTAAATGGGACATTTTAAAAAAAAAGCGACAAAAAAAAGAGAATAAAAAAATGAAAAATACAAAAAAAATGAAAAAGATAAAAGGATTAATTAATTATGGCATAAAGAAAAAGAATAAAAAATCACATATATTGCATTTGTATGGCAATAGTGAAAAAGCTCATGAGCTATTTTATACAAGATGAAGACATGATAGGAATGCTCCAAGCATCACAGTTTACAAGATCCTGACCTACAAGAAGCTTATCAAGGAGAAGTGGCGAAAAATGAAGACAGAATAAATCAAAAGATATCATGAATAATTGAATGCCATTCATGAGAAGAGAATGTATGCTCTATATGAAATTCAGGGCTATCAACAGAGACCTGCCAGGCACTTCAGTAAGAAGGTGAGAGATAAGGGTTCGTAAGAAGGAAATCTAGTTCTAGAAGAAACCCAAAGCCCCTATTCATGATCCAAGAGGAAGTTCAAATTAAACTGGGTTGGATAGTGCAAGAAGATCCTATCCGATGGAGGCACCATCTTCACGAACATGGACTAAAATGAATTCTTCCATCTTGGCAACCCGTACTAGCTAAAATGATACATCATCCAAAGATGACATCTGCATTTCATTTTCTATTTTTCATGCATATGTAATCAGAACTATGTGGACTTGATTCTCCCTAAAAGAAAAAACTAGTAGAAAAGTGATGTATGGGATACGTAGGCAGCTCAACTTGGGTGCAGTCCAAATCATAATACAAAATATTTTATTTGTATCGCATTCTCATTTTCTTTGTACCTAATACATCATTCACTTAATTCTTTTGACTAAACAAAAAAAAAAAAACGAGAGAAGAAGAAAAGAATGCTTACTAAGCTGAAAATCCGAAAGGGCGGTTTAGGCAAAAATTAAAAAAAAATAAAATAAATAAAAGATGTCTCATTTAATGATGATGAAATTTTGCAAAATGCAAGCCCATCGTCATAATAAAAGGATAGCCTTTTCAATGTCATCTATAGCTTATCATGTTTCGTATAATCTGGTTAACTTGTAATTATTTCGAATAAAAAGCAAAAAAAAAAAAGAAAAAGGAGGTCATAATCCAACCAATCCTTCTTTCTACCTTAACTGCAGTAATCCTTCTCTGAACTTCCAATGTAGTGTCATCCTATTCTCAATGTAGTTACAATCTTCTTTGTCACCACCATCATAGTTTGAGTCACTACTACAACTTGTGGTGTTGCACTTCTAATATATCCCTAAGTCTCCTTCAAAGATCGAGTCACCCCTTTGTTTGTGTTGTAGTCCTCCCCCTACTAATGGCTCCTCATATAATCTCTTTTCCCTCAGCTGCATCATCTTCTATTCCCCTCAATAGGGTAGTTTGATACTCTTTCTCAACTAGCCAAACCATTTTTATCAATCACCTATCATACCTCTCTTTTGTCCCAAGTGAAATCCCAAAATAAATAGCCTTATAACTCTTCAGCTAGCCACCACTTGATAGCTCTGGTAATAAGAGCTGTGATCTGCACAGACTCCAAGAAGAAAAAAAATTGGGGGCACACCCTGAGTTTGCCTCATCTACCTTAAGACCCTCATCCTCTAGTGAAAAGTTATTAAAACCAAGCCCAATAGGCAAACCACTCGACACCAATAGCCTTCAGTCATGAAAGATCTAATTATTTACCATTGGCAGTGCTAAAAATATGTCCTTTAGGGGCAAGCTGCAAGCAACTATCCTATCCAATCTCTGGCTAAGTCTCAATAAAGCATATGCAGACTAAAATGTAGGGGCCACATCCCAAAAATGATCCATCAGCCACACTTCTAAAATAACCCAAAACCTGAAACCAGACACTCACAAAGCACCTAAAATAGAAAGGATAATAATAGCTAAATTTTTTCTCACCTGAGAATAACTGGTAAGACAATCCATCTCTTTAAATCCTGAATAAAGCAATCAAGACTCATCAATGTCTTTACCAATATAGCTCCAATCAAAAAATGCCTCTACTTCATCTACCACTAGCATTACCCCAATTAATAGGCTTGTATATGACTGTCAAGCAGAAAACCAAAGCCTTTATCCTAAGCCTCTATCCCCCTCATATCTCCTTAGTCACTAAGATGATGAAACTTTTCAATTATAGTGGTTAAATTCACCTAACCATCATCAACCACCATCTGGCATGCAACATCTTATGGTAAGTGTAAAACTCCCAAAAAATATAGAAAATGCCAAACTCCTTGAGAATGGACACAACTTCTTCTCAGCAGCACCAAAATAGAAACCTTAGGCCGCCGGATCTCAAAACTCAAGCCCTCATAAAAATCTCAATCCCCTTGAACTCTTGGTAAAGCCACCATGGCAACTATCCCATACCAATCCAACTTGAGTTTCTCAGTCCACAAATACATGTCTCCACAGGACATAAAAGTCACATGAAAAAAACTGCATTCACAAAAGCAAATGCATAAATCCACCCTCATGCATCCATGCAATCATTCATTACAGGCATCATCACAAATCATGCATGGCATAGCAGTCAAATAAAAGGTTTACGAATTATGAAACATGCATGCATCATTTGTGTACTAGCATCTATGCAATCATCTAAAATCATGCACCATCATGTATAAGCTGAGCCAATAGCCTTACCGACATCTCCTAAAGCTGACCAGTACCTTCTTAAAGTTGATCGACACCTTTTAAAGTTGACCTGTGCTTCTTTAAATCTAAATGATACCTTTCCAAATACTAATCAATGAAGTGTGACTTCCAGAGTCCCTTTACTCCCAACAAAGTTTCTTTGAGCCTTTTGAAAGGCCTAACCCCTTATCAAAAGCCCAAGTTTCTCTAGCACAACCAAAATCTTATTAGAATCTATCAAGCCGACTCGCTATAGGCCAAGGCTCTTCCTTTACCAAAATCTTCTCAGAATCTCTCGAGCCGACTCATCATAGGTCGAGGCTCTCCCTTCACTAAAATATCTTGTCCAAAATTCTCTTCCACCCATAAATGTCTAGAAACGATCACCTAAACATCTATGTAGTTCCGTTTTCCATCTCTTTTATCCAAATCTATCAATTTCACTAATAAATGTATGGAAACGACCACCTAGACATCTATACGGTTCCACTTTCTACCTTTTTTACCCAAATCCATCAATTCACCCAAAAATATCTAGTTATTAGCTTAGATATCTCTTGGGTCCATTTTCTCACTTCCATTCATCAGCTGCACTTTCCCCCCATAAATATTTAAGAACGATTGCTTAAACATCCCTATAGTTCTTTTTACCATCTTCCTTTTTCAACCATGTCTCCCACCCAAATATGTCCAAGTATCGACATAGACATCATTTTGGTTCCTTATACCATCCTCTCTTTTGGGTTCATTATCATCAAGATTGAGATTTACCCAAATCATCTTTACCTCGAACATTAAGGTTGAACAGATAACCTTAATTGAGATTTACCCAAATCATCTTTACTTCCAACATTAAGGTCGAACAAATAGCCTTGATTGAGATTTACCCAAATCATCTTTACCTCCAACATTAAGGCCGGACATATAGCGTTGATTAAGATTTAACATTAAGGTTGGACAAATAACCTTGATTAAGATTTAACATTAAGGTTGGACAGATAACCTTGATTGAGATTTACCCAAATCATCTTTATCTCTAATATTAAGGCCAGACAAATAGCCTTGATTGAGATTTACCCAAATAATCTTTACCTCGAAACATTAGGCCCAAACAGATAGCCTAGATCGAGATTTACCCAAATCATCTTTATCTTGAACATTAAGGCCGGATAGTTAGCATTAATTGAGATTTACCCAAATCATCTTTACCTCCAACATTAAAGTCGGATAGATAGCCTTGATTGAGATTTACCCCATATCATTCTTTACCTCTAATATTAGGGCCAAACAGATAGCCTTGATTGAAATTCACTAACACCATTCTCACATCCAACATGAAGGCCGAACCGATAGCCATTGATAAAATCTCATTTATCCTAGAGGGCTTCCTCCCAAAGGACCTTACAAGAACACACAAGCTCAAAAGCTGACATGGCACCTCTTCTCAACGTTCACCATCAATCATTAGAATTACCTTTAGTTCAAAGCCAATTCTGATGAGGGAGCAACTGTGAACCCTTAATTTTGCACCCATATCATCTAGCCGCACCTTAGCACCTGCTAAGTTTAATGCGCTACACAGAGCCATTACGACGGTCTTGCTAGCTGGTTAGTGGGCTGGGGTTCAGGGGCAGCACCCCCGAAAGAAATTTTTTTAAGCCTTAGTTACATTGTTTTCTGGATATCTAAATTTCTTAAACCCCAAACCAACTAATCCCTTAAAAAAAAAAGCTGCATTAGAAACTGACTCGGATCAGTGTTTGTGGTGGTGCAGATCCGCGTTTGTGGCAGTGCGGATCCACTCCACCCATGCACGGCCAGCCGCATCGCCTTAATGTGGCTACCGCATTAGGATGACGTGGATCCGCGCAGCCCACCGGGTTCAAATTCCCAAAATGCCCTTCTTTTTCATTTTTTAAATATTGTTTAGCCTGATCCTTTTCGTCTTTTCATATTTTCACTTTCCAAATCACTCTCATCTCATTTTCTTATAAATAACCCTTCCATTTCCTCATTTCAAACATCTCTTGAGTTAGTATTGATGGTTATCTACTAATTTCTCTCTTCTTCTTCCTCCAACCACTTTCTAATTAATTAATTAATCTTTTTAATTAATTAATTATCTCACGATAACTAAGTCAATTAATTTTTTTAATTAACTAAAACTCTTTTTTTAATTAAAATAATCACTTTTTAATTAATCATTTTTCTCAATCCACTTTTCATTAAAATTAATTAATTAATATTTTTAATTAATTAATCCATCTATCCTTTTCATCATATCAATTAGTTAATTAATCTTTTTATTTAATTAATTAATCTCCCAATCAGTTCAATCACTCGGTCTCGATAAAACAGAATTTCGATTCGGTAAAACTCTCCATCCACCGAAAACAAAGGTATCAACCTTTTTCCTCACTTTCAAAACACCCAAACCAAAATCAACATGATCAATTCCTAAACCCATCCACTTAATCATAGAATGAACTACGTGAGTTTTGATCCCCATTCAATGGGATATGTAGGCACGTCTCAATCAATCTCCTTTCCTTTTTTGTAATTTATGAATGTTTCATTTTAATTTTCTCGTTGTACTCATACCATACTCATGCATTAATCACGATATTGTTATATAATATTTATCATCTATGAAATTAATTTTTCAAAGTCAAATTAAACCTAAGAGCCAAATTTAGATTATTTAAAACCAAAAATTTAGTCCCCGAACTCAACTTGGTTCAAGAACAGTGATTTTATCCTTGGGTAAATTAATTGAAAATAATGAATTGGAGTCAATTTGAGTTTTTTCCTTAATGTTTTCCCAACTAAATAAAATTAAGGTGGACTCCCAAAAATCATTTTTAAAATCAACCATATCCAAACCTGAGGGTTCCATCATTAGTTTAAACCTAAATTAACATTTTGGTTCCTTGTAGCGGACTGGGCCAGTGCTCGGACGAGGCCTCACAATGGGTCGAACAGTTCATGCATGCTCATTACACCTTCGAAAGGATCAAAAGATTCATCGCGGAGTGGATGATTTTGTTATCAGTAAATAGACCCAAGTAGGGTTATCCACTCGATACTACTCACTATCCATTATTTTCATAAAACTAGGTTTGAAGGCAAACAGCTTATGCAAATGATGCATGAAAGCCATTTATGTATTAAACATACCAAACTTTGATTTAAACAAATTGGTAGTCCTTTTATTTCTTTTGTTAAAAAGAAGGTGGTCCCTAGTGGACTCACTAGTTGTAAGGTCTCACCTGAGCATCGGTCCAATCTACTAATTATGGATCGAAATGCTCATTTGAGTTTGAACTCATGATAAAACTCTTAAGTTCAAATAGATTGATTTTGAAAAGATGTTAGAGTCACCACCTTAATTTTATTTTTATTTGGGAAAAAGTTAATGTAAAAATCTAATTAAATGACTCCAATTTTATCCTAATAGAAAAAGTGCACTAATCCTCAATTACCAAAGAGGATTCGGGGACTAGATTTTTGGTTTATTTAGAAAATGATTAGTTTGGCAAGTTTAATACAAAATGACATTAAAATAAAGTTCATGGACAATTGATAAATGCATGAATAATTATAATATGCATGATCATTCATTCATTTAATAATACAATTATCAAGAGAATAGGAAGATAAAAGGAAAATATTAAATTTATAATAAAAACTCAAAATAAAGGATACTTCCTCTAGCCCTTAGGTATTCTAAGAAAGTCACATATTCCCTAAACTAAACATAAAATAATAAAAAAAAAAGATAAAGAAAATCCTCACTATGTGAAGAAGGTGATGGGGGAGAAGTTGGTTTATTTTAATTGGATTCGCTACTTGAACAAAGCATGCCTGTGTATCCCTTTTGAATGTGAATCATAACCCACACAGTTCTCCCTTCTTGCAAAGGGATTTGTTTGGTCTAAGCCTTTTTATCATGTTTCGATTGAATGATTAAAAGAGGGTTGAGTTGATTGATTGATTTTAATTAATTATCAAGTGGAGTTAAGTCAAATTTTAATTAACTATCTTAGCGAACCAAACATTAGATAGTGAGCCTTAAAGCAAGAATCCTAAGGAGGGAAACTAAAATAAAATAAACAAATAAATAAATAAAAGGAAAAGAAAAGAGAAAGGAAACTTACCTTAAATGACGAGCGATAACTTGCCTCAGGCGGCAGGCGACGGCTTGCCTCATACAGCGAGAAACTTTTGATTTGAAGGGTCAGCTTGGAAAGTCGTAACCTAACTTACTTTACGAAGCAAGGAGCAATAGCAAAACAAAAAAATAAAAGAAAACTTTAAACTAAAAAGCTCATTCCTTGGCGGACCAAGCTTATAAAGATGTTTCACTTGATGCAAAGGCTAATCAAGCAAGCCAAGAGATGAAGAGGTATGGAAAACTAAGTTAGGGGGCATATGTTTATAGTAAAAAGGTTGAGGGAAGAGTTTGTAATCTTCTGATGTGGGATAGGTGCAAAAAATGAAGAAAAAATGGAAAATTTGAAAAATTGCGTTTACTGTTATGTGACCGCCGTAGACTACCTGTTGCAACTAGGCCCATTTCATCTGATTTTAGGATTTTGGCACCATTTTCACCTATTTCTCATCTACTTTTTGTGATTCCAATTGCATTGTGCTCATTATTCAATCATAAATGATTTGAGTGTGGTTTAGAGGTCTAAGGGATAGGTTTTAGTTTCCAAGACTTCGTTTTCCCATTTTTTATTTTAGTAATTTCAGCTTTCAAAGGTCTGTTTACCGAGCCTAAGCACCTCTAAGGTTCAAACGCAAATTGGAGGGTACAAAATTACAAGTTCATAATCTCATTTCTTCTTCTTCTTATTCTTAGGACATTCTGATTTGATATGCCTTTACTTTTCACATTTATAGCAAGTTATATCATTCTTCTTTTCCTTTCTTAAGTTGGAGTTGGAATTGGAAGATGATCCCCTAAAGGGCCTTTGTCTTTCTTTCCTTTCTTCATAATCTCTTTGAGCCTTTTGAAAGCATGGCTAGGTCTTCATCATCATCTTCACTTCTTTCGACTCATTTGAACTCTCACTTTCTTATTGATCCTTTGAAGCAAATTTGAGAGAAAATGACTTCTTTTTCTTTTTCTTTTTCTTTTTTTTCACTTGAGGCTCTTCATTCTCTATTGTCATCTCATGAGTGAGAAGCTTTCCAATGAGAATATTTGTAGAAACCTTACCAAGGTCTTCATTCGCTTCTTTAATCTCGACCACCCTAGCTTTATAGTATTTTTTTTAGAAGTGCTTTAAGGATTTTATGATTGGCATCTTCCAAAGAGTACACTTAGCTAAGTTTCTTCATGTTTGTGATAATGGCTAGAAGCCTATTTATCATATCGGTAATTCTTTCGTTGGGCTTCCTTTTGAAGAGCTCATATTCAGTTATGAGCAATTAAATCTTCTTAGACTTTGTAATACTCAAAGTTTCCCTAACTTATTAGAGTTAGCAATTGAGACACTATAATGTCCATATATATATATATATATATATATATATATATATATATATATATATATATATATATATATATATATATATATATATATGGGTGTGGTTTTAATGGTTACTGCAATATTTACCCATCAATGGGTATTGATAGTTTAACCGTTGGATTAAAATCGAACGGTTCTTATTAATTTAGTATTTTTCAATAATAATTATGACAATTTATTAACTTTGAAATTATAACTCTTATTAAATTTGTCTTTGAAGGGCATTAAATGTATTACTTTATGATTCAAAAAATACATTACTTTAGAAATATTAATCATTTAATTTTTTTATTTTAAATGCATTATATGAATAATAATATTTTTAGAAATTGAACTTATGGAAATTGATTGATTGAATTTATATATAGTTTTTTAATTTGAATTTCACTGCATTTATACTAATGATTGTAAAATCAAATTTAAGCACATGAAAATTAAGTATCAAATTAGATAAGGTTTAATCATGAATAATTTAGTAGCTAGATTAGAAACTAGCAATTGTATGTAATTATAAAGATGAATATAATTAGGCTGACTACTACACGAGCCCAACAACCAACAAATGACTGCACACATTTCATAACGTGATGCTTCTGCATATTATGGTAAATGAGACAGTACCGCTTAACAAATTCATTTCTAATCATTATATTCTAAAAGAAATTTACAAACATTAGTGAAATCACTACTAATAAAATAATCTATTGTTATGTGAAGAAAAAGTCATAAAATCTAGATCAATCAAATAAATATTAAAATTTTAAATGAAATATTAATATTAAATGGATATTTGATATACACAATAAAAAATGAGTCCTATCCGAATATATTAAGGATTTAAATCCAAACCCACTCAACTCCAAATAAATTTATTGAACAGGTTCTATTAGAGTCTAATATGATTAAATATTTGAAAATAATTAACTCGTTAGTAATCCGTTTTCTTAAAACCAACTACATAATAAAAATACACCAACCCAAAATATGAAAAAAAAAAAAAAAAAGGCCCAAAATCGAGTTTAAAACAAAATTTTAGAACAAGTCTTATAAAACAAATTTATGATATTTTACTTTTAAGTCTTTATATATTAAGATTTGCTAAAGTATTTTTTTCTACATAATATAGCTAATCTAATTAAAAATTACTAATTAAGATGATTTCAGCTTATTAATTAAATTAATATTATTATAAAATTTCAAAATGAATCGTTATAATTAATGCTAATGGTAAAAAAATAAAAAGAATTTTTGCAATTAATGTTAATGGTAACCCATTAAAATTGTTACAAGAATTACTTTCTCTCATCATTCATAATTAATGCTTACACTAATATTTTATAATTATTTAATGCTTATACTAATTTTTATGATGGTTACTCATGGAGATGTAACCATTGAAAACTCATATATATATATATATATATATATATATATATATATATATATATATATATATATATATATATATATATATATATATATATATATATATATATATATATATATATCATGCTATTCCAGGCCTTTCTAACACCACAAGAACCATAAGAATATCACAAAAAGTGATTTTAATAAATAATATGATAATAAGTAAACAATGCAATTAATCTTGATAAGCACCCTTATGATAAAGTGAAAGTTAAACTGAATTTGACTTAATGTGACTATATTAATAAATTATTTGAAATATGAATTTAAAGTGCTAGTGAATGGGTGTTATATCTCCTAAGACATTGGGAGATGATAATAGCGATATGGGAAGTTGAATTCAATAAAAGTCACAATGGTATAATAGGGGTCAAACTTAGTTTAACCCAATGAGCTTACATGATATGCATACCTGAACAATGCCATGGAAGGGCTAGTAAATGTGTATTATGATATGTATAGAATTTATCTAGCAATGACTAGAATGTACAGTGGTATTGGAAGGTAGAATTATGTACATTAAAGTAAAAGAAATGAAATGAAAAATATATTGAGTTACCGGACTTGAAATATGCGTATATAGATTTGTTAATGGGCTTTTAGACTCAAAAGCCCAAGTCCATTGAGTGGCTAGCCCATAAGGCCCAAAGGTGAATGAATATATACTTAACTAGAGTTAGAAATAGCTAACCAAGGTTAAGTTAGATGTTGGAAAAGCTAGTCACCATTTTTTACTAAGTCAATTCCTTTTCCAACTTGAATTCTTACTTCACCCATACCTAAGTCTACATTCATTTTGCTCTTTCCAAGCCATATAATGATGATCATCACCATTGTAGAGAAAATCCTAGCCCTCTAACTTGATCAAATTATAGTCATCCATCAAAGTTAAATCATAGCCATTGGATTAGAGATAACAAAATCCTCACCATCCAACCTTCATATGTAAATAGTAAGATGTGCAAATTTCCACCATTTTTGCAAACTTAACATAAAACTCAAGTCCAAGAGGAAGAACACCCTTTAAATTTTTGTCCCTCCATAGAAATACAAACCAAGGTTTTCCAAGATAAGAAAGTACACTTATCCCTTTCTTTATGTGTTTTAAATGAGACCTTGGTGTTATGGTTCTTTTCTTCCATCTATATGATTCATCCAAAAGGAAGAATAACTAGGAAATTTTTGTTTTATATGTTCTTTAGTTAAATAAGAGATTTAGATTTGGAAATACAAAGTTTAACAAGTGAAAAATGCGCAAGCAAAGCATGAATCCATCTAGGAGAACTTAAGAGGAGGATTCAGCCACTTTAACAAAATTGTGAAAGAAGTATTCTAAATTCTACTTGAAGATATCTAAGGTTGTTTTAGGTGAAGAACAATGATTTAGAAGTGTTCAAATGAATTAGAAAAGCTTGATTCAAGACTTGAAAGTCTTAGTAGTATGAATTTAGTTTAAAAAGAAAATTGATGTTCTAATGCTAGATATTGGCAATCGAATGATCATATAGGTTTTATGTTATGCTAATTTCATAATTCCATGATCAATTTGAAGATTTGATGAGAAATTAATAGTTTTCCTCAAATTCTAGGGTTTACGGAAAAATTAGGGATTTTGAGTATTGAATTTGAATTCATGAAAGTGAAAGGAAAATTAAGCATAAGAATGGAATCACATGATTTGTATAATGGTAATTTTGAAATTCAATTGATAGAAGTGATTTTCCCCAAAATTAATAAACTAGGTTCATTTATGAAATTTGATGGTGGAAGTAGAATTAGTTCTATTGAAGATTAGAAAGTGTTTAAATTGATGTTGCTCAAAGTTGAAAGGTGAAATTGAAAGGAAAGGAATTATCCTTCCTTAAATGAATAGCTTCAGCCAATTGGAGAATAACTAAGAAAAGTGTTAAGATTAGTAACAAGTATATGTATAGTATATCTTGACCTTAAAAGTAATAAGTTGTGCTTTAATGAACAAGATAGAAATGTTAACAAGTTAAACTAAATTAAATAAATGTTATAATAAGAAAATGATTGATGTGCAATTGAATTGCAAATATGTAGAGTCTAAAGACAAGAACAAGGATATTGTCGAGAAGTGCGAGGAGCACCACTAGCATTAGAGTTAAATGTAAATAGGAGCAAAGTAGTCTAATGTGAGTACTTAATAATATAATATGACTAGTGTTATATACTTTGAACCTTTGTTGTTCAAACCATAAACTTTGAAATATTTCAATTCCTTGATGAGCATGAATTGTCTATCGAATAATGAGCTTATTGATATGATCTTTCTTGACGATATTTAACTATTTTGAAACTTTCATGTTAAACAAGTAATATGAATCATTGATCCCTTTATTGTAAACCTCATATGAACAATTGTTGATGAAACTATTTTCATTGAATACTCCAATTCCATAATGATCATGAATTGCCTATTGAGTATTGAGCTATTGAATATGATATTTCTTTATGGCATTTAGCCATTGTGAGCCTTCCGCATTGATTTCATAATGTGATCTTTGATGAGAATTGTTCTTTTATCGACATATTTTCCATTGAATTTCTTATTGTGAATTCCCAATGAACCTTTCATTGAATGCATATTGATAAGCAGAAATCCCCTTCTGATGTGGGATAATATATCGACCATGTGCACTTAGTATAAGCCTGCGTGTAGGGCGAGAGTACCCAACCTCTGTTTGGGGGGAACGTCTAACCGTAAGACCTAATTAATCTTACGTAATGTGATACATGTAAGTAAGGCTTAGGCCACCACTCTTGAATTTATATGTGTGGGAAGCATCCTACTCCCAAGAAAATGTTATTTTTGCTAAAGATACTGTTTCTATCTCAAATGAGAAATTAAGCCATAATGATGATATTGATTGAAATTGTTCCATTACTATAAAAAGCCCTCCTTGAAAATGGTCCTTGTAATCACCATATACACACACACACACACACATATGTATATATATATATATATATATATATATATATATATATATATATATATATATATATATATATATATATATATATATATATATATATATATATATATATATATATATATATATATATATATATATATATATATATATATATATATATATATATATATATAATACATTGTATTCACTAAGCATTGTCTCATTTTTTAGTGGTTTAAATTTTTCAGGCAAGGTTTACATGTCAGCAAAGTAAATTCCAAGCTATATTCTTCCGCTTGGAAGTCGCTCTGCTAAATTCAAGTATAGTGATTTTTTACTATGAAGACTATTGTTCTAGAGCTCTATGGTAGTGAAAGATTTAGTATAAAAATATTATTAGGTTACATGTATTGTAAATTATATTGTGATTGTTATTACAATAATGTATGAAATAATGTACATTTGACTAATGATGTGAAATGAAATTCTAGAAATTTTACAAGTGTGTTTGTGAATGGTATTATAAGTTAATGAGGAAATGATAAGCAAGTAATGGATAACAAGAAAAGGGAATCAGGTTATAATCTTGGGATAAGGTCCTACTTGATGAGTGGTAAAGGATTATAAGATGAATAGGGTTATACGGGTTTAGGTGACTTTATGTTTTCCTATGCCCTAGGACTGTTGCGGCTTAATAAGTGGGTCGTGACAAACTTAACTTACTTATTCCCTTCATGATAGTTCTCTAGAGTTCTCCGAATGCTATAAGGACTTGTATAATGTTGAACTTTTCCACACTCTTCCCTTGATAGAGAATAAAGAAGAATTACCATTGCTCTTCTATTTTTGCCATTTGTTTTTCTTTGTGTTTCAACCTATTCATTCCTAGGAATTTCTTCTTCAACATCATCAACTAGCTTTGTTGGAGGCTTCCATTCTTCAAGCACACTATCCCATACACCTATGAGATCACTATCAAGATATACCTCCATTCTATATTTTCAATAAGCATAATTGTTATCGTCAATATATGGTTTGAGATGATGCATTCCTTCATTGACCATTTTGATCTTTACTTGCACAATTAAGCTTGTAAATATGAGACTAAAGTTTTGATACCACTTGTTTGCCCTTGTACACTAAGAAGGAGAGTTGAATTATTGGGAAATTAAAATTTTTAGGTAAAGAGATAGGAAAAGAAAATTATACACATAAGATTTTATAATAGTTATGGTGTTAAACTAACCGTACATCTCTAACCTCAATTGAGTATTTCATTATAGCTATATAATTACAATGGAGTTTTGACGCTCACTCCCAGCTTACAAAATTTTTTGAGGCTAACACTCAAACCTTACAAGTGTTTTCCCACAAGGCTGACACTTAATTTATATAAGAGTTTTTCTAAGGCTAACTCAAAACTTAACAAGAGTTTTATGACTTACTCACAACCCTTTTGAGCAATCAATGCTCTTACAACAACACAAAAAATACAATTGAAGGTTTAAAGCTTTAAGATATAAATTTGTAATAGGTTGGCTATATGGAAGGTTTTTGGATAATTATGAGTGTCTTTGGATGAGGTATTTATAGCTTTCACTTACCAAAAACACGATACAAATAATGTTGGTAGCAAATCTTCCATGACGGCCACAAAATCAACATTTAATGGTCTTTCATATTAGAGTTGTGGTCACGATCTTCCTTTCATGCTAGCTACTTCATTTTTGTGGTCGCGATCTTCAAATGTCTCCAATAGCTACTTGACACATGGCACTTTCTTGTTGGCCATTTAACTATCCATTGGAGCAGGACTTTGCCTTATGAATGTCGTGGTCACGATTCTTGAATCATGGTCATGATCTTGCTTTTGCACTTAGTATCACAGTCGCGATCGAGGTCGTGAACTCCACTGTGTCTTGAGGCAATTTTGCTTCTTTTGCCTTTAATTATTTCTCCATCGCAATGGATTTAGTCGCGGTTGCGATTCTTGTGTTGTGTCCGCAAATTAGGGGTCTGCCACATGATTTGGAGATTTTTGAAGTTCTTGAAATTACAATCTTTCCAATTAGTTTTTCCTACAAGAACACAACTTGAAATAAATATTAGATCACTCCAATTTAATTGTCAAGATCAAAATAGAGATTAATTAAGTTGAGGACCAACTTAGGTCAACAAAATTATATTTTAAAACCAAAAAAAAAATAATGAAATGATCCTAAAAGAGAAAAAGAGTAAGATAAATAATTTATTAAATTTGTTATATAGTTTACTAAATTATAAAATAAATTAAGTATAAAAATTTAGATAAAAAATTAAATTTAAAATAACAAATCATTATTTTTTTCAAAATCAGATTAATATATTTTTTATACTATAAAACAATCTAAGAAATATAAATAATAAATTATAAAAACTAAAGAAACAATAAAGAAAATTGAAATAAATTTAATGCATTTTTTTTCCATTGAAGGGTTTGTAATTTAAGAAATAAATAGTAAAAAGAAAGAAAGAAAGAAAGTGTATATGAGTATTAAAGAGTATGAGAGTATTAAGTGATAAAAAGAAAATAAAAAAATAATTAAATGATAAAGAAAGAAAAAAAAATTCTATTTGTGAGAAATTGAAAGAAAAAATTGAGAAAAAAATAGGAAATGAGAAAGAGAAGAAGTGTGATAAAAAATGATGAGAAAGAGGAAGAGCCATTTTGTGCTTTTCTTTAAGGTATTTACCAACTAAATTTTCGTCAATAAATTTTTTAAATGAAAATTTACAAGGAAAATTTTCTCTAAAATTTTTCATTTATTGACTAATTACCAACTAAATGAAATAATTTATTTAAAAAAAAATTAGTGAAAATTTAGAAGAAAATTTCTCATCAAAATTCTCATTTATCGACGGAATATTTTGTCGATAAATTAAAAAAATTTGCTCTCTAATTTACTGGTTGAAATTTTCTTTATTAAATTTACCAATAAAAATCTTTTGTCGATAAATTAAAAAAGAATTTGCTCTCTAATTTACCGACTAAACTTTTTGTCCGTAAATTTATTGATGAAAAGCTTTTATTAGTAAATTGAAAAGTTTTTATCGGTAAATTAAAGAAAATTTTGCTCTCCAATTTACTAGTTATTGAGAAGGTGATGTTAGAGGTAGATTCCCTCTTAGTTTCTCAATGGCTTGCTAAGAAGGTTCTCAATGGCTTGCTAAGAAGGAAATGGTGTATAGTGGAACTGCATCAAACCTTATGTTTGTTTACCTCAATTTCTTAAATTGGGACCAGGAGGTGATTATAAACCATATCTACAGAAAGAGTAATAAAGTGGCGGAGTTCTTAGCTAATCTAGCAATTACTCAAGATACAGGATGCAAATTTTGGGAGAAGCCTCCTTAAGGTGTTAGTCATCTGTTGCTCAATGATAAAAGTGGTGTGGGCTGGTTTCATAGGGTTGCAACTGTTCAATAGTTGCTTAGCTGACTTCATTTCGTATGGGGTTGTCTACCTTTCCATGTATAAAAAAAAAAAAAAAAAAAAAAGTAGAGAGAGTTTGTGGATGAAATTGAATATTAGGAATTTTTTATGTATTTTTTAAAAAATAGGGATTGACATGTATTTTTAAAAAAGTAGAGACTGAATAGCAATATTTGAATAAAATTAGGGACTAAAAAATAAGTTGTCATAAATAAATAAAAGCGGAAACAAATGAGTTTGCAACACGTAAGGAGTAGGTCCCGTACTCGGGCCATTTTTATTTTGGTAGTCTCTCGTTCTTTCGGCGTAAAATTCCGAAAAGCTGACGTCGCCAATACAGATGTTGTAAAAGGACCCAAATTTCTTCAATACAAACCCTAGAAATCATCACAGTGCATGATCCTATCCTATTTCCCTCTACTATCTGATCTCTAAAACATACCGCTCAGGTTCTTCTGCTCCTTCTTTCTTGCTATTCATTTTTTTTCGATTTTTTAATTTTTTCAACTCATCCAGCAAGTACTTTTTCAGTTGTAGATTCGTTGTTTTCCCCTCTTCTGTCTGGTTCTTGGGAAAATTGGTATTTGGGTTCTATTCTTTTTCTTTTTTATTTTTTTTTGTTGTGCTTAAATGAATATATTTTTGCTTTCGGAAGAAAATATAGAATTGGGCTTACTTCTTCTTGTTCCAGTTACTCTTTCGGGTTTGAGCTTCATAATTTTCGTTTGCAGTTAATTTTAATTGTGAAATTTAGTTAAGTTTAATTTATTTTCTCTGAGCTATGACTTAGGTATCTTTAGCTTCATATTTTATAGTGGCCCTTCCTTTTAAAAAAAATAAAAATAATAAATAATGTGGTAATTATTCATGTGATATGATTTCTTCATTCTCTGTGAGAATTTGGGATTATAAATAAAACTAACATTTTCCTAGGGGAAATTAGTTTATAATTTTCGGTCTTTCAGTCTGCTAGGGCTATAAAATTACAATATTAATTGGCTAAACTATCCTTGGTATTGTTAATGACATTGTATAACTACAGAAGATGTGCATTTTTATTCTATTTTTTGCTGCTCTTATTCATTGTGAATTTTGACCTGTATTTGAAAATTGTTTTATTTTTTCAAAAAGTTTTTCATTGCTTTTGATAAACCATTTTAAACTCAATACCAAACACACACTTGTTAGTTGGTTGAAATGCTATTTCAAATGCTTGTAGTTTGATAATATGATTATGTACTTAAAAATTTTTCAGGACTTTTTAGTTTTAAGTTGTTTGATAAGGGCTATCTATATATCACTTGAAAGTCTCAATCAAGCTAATTCAATTAAAATGATCAATCAAAATTTTGAACTTAAATTTTACATTGGATATGATAAGTCTTTGGGCTTTTAAATATTTTTACAATTTAAAACTTTTAGCGTTCCCTTGCTTGACACTTAAAATTCAGCTCTTAGATTTTAAACACTTAATTTTCAGTTTTATAAAACACCACCTTGCTATAGAAACATTTGTTCTTTCAGGTACTAGGCTTCATGGATTCCAACATGCAGTCTCCACCCCTAGAAAATGTGGAGACAAAAGCAGCATTCCGTAAACCTCTAAATCCTGCAGCTAATAGGAAGTATCGTCGCCGTTCTCCTGCTAGTGGGTCATCTTCATCTGAAGGTTAGTTCATTAATTTTGATTTCTATCTGTACTTGTTTTGTGTTGGTCTGATGCTTGCAGTTTGGTTTAGTTTCACTTTTTGATTTTTAAGAATGTGTTTTTGCTCTAGTGCTTTGAGTATATGGGATGATCTTGTTTTTCTGTGAATTTATGTTTAAGACAAAGCCTGTGTTTCAATTTAGTTGGAGTTGGCTGTAGATCCTTTTTCTCCTTATAGGGTGGTCAAAACTTTCCATTAGTTGTAATAATCTTTTATTTATTTATTTTTTGGTGCAAATGAACATCTGCTGCTACTTAAAGTTTTCATGAGCATATGAATGGGATCAAGCTAATCAATTCAAAATCTCATACTTCAAAAATGTGTTCAATAGAACTGGGCTGGGGTGCTTGGTTCTTAACAGGAATTGATACATGCAAAGTCAATTCAGCCTTTAGCTTCAGTAATAGAGCCTAATGTCGTGGATGTGTTTTTACTTCTATTGCACATGGTTAGCAATGCAAAATCAGAGCTAATTCACCATATTGATCAATATGCAGCGTTAGCCTAAAGGTATGTTTAGTTGGGTTGGTTTGAATTATCTAGGCCCACATTTGAAGTGGATAATTAGTTTGATAGGGTAAAGGAATATTGGGTCAAGGCCACAAAAGCAGATCTATTATGTAATTGGAAGAAACCATCAAGTCTCTGCTACTGCATCTTGTATGACGCAGCAGGAAATTTTAGGGCAATTAGATCTCAACAATTAGGGCTAAAGATTAGATAGTGATTGTGGTTGGAACAAGATATTTAGGGTTTAAAGAAAACCTCTATTAAAATTCTGAATTGAAATAATAATAAGAATAATACCATATTGTATGGTAATAGCCCTACTTCTACTACTTAGGATAGAATCCTAATCCTAGACTGAAAAGAAGTAATCCTAACCAAAATAAAAGACTTATTAAGAATCCTAAATAAAGATGGAAAAGAAAACTAAAACAAACTGAAATACTAAAACAAAAATGAAATAATAAACCTAAACAAATAAGGAAATCTTAATTCAAAACCAAATTGAACTAGGAAAAACTTAATTCCGTTTTCTGTTTTCTGGATGCTCCTGCATCATTCTTCCCAGGTCAGAAAAAAAAAACTTGGCTCTGACGAGTAGACCTTGACATATTCCTCATAGATGATAGAATCTACTCATTTTAATTCTTCTTCAGCAATCCAAGTGCTTTCACTTGCAGGTTTGCCGAGCCACTTTACCAAGAATCGTCTATACGGGTTGCCTTGCCTAGACTTAACTTCTTTAATGTCTAACACATCTTCAATAGCATCAGCATTTGCAACTGGCAGCTGCTGAATCTGAGCTTGGATGGTAGATGGAGCACCATCAAAGCCATCAAAAGAATACAGGTCTGAAACATTAAATATCGGACTAATTTGTAACTCAGGTGGTAGATCAATCAAGTAAGCATTTGAACTAATTTTTCTCAAGACCTTACTAGGTCCAAATTTCTTAGATTTGAGCTTATGATAAGTAACCTTTGGAAATCGCTCACGTCTTAAATGCAGAAGCACTTGATCACCCTCCTCAAATTCCTGCCTACGGCGGTGTTGATTAGCGGCAAAAGAATATGCTGAATTGCTGTCTTTTAGAGCAGCCTTTACCTCTTCATGAATCTTCCTTATGTGATCAGCAAATGCTTCCCCTTCATCACTAGCTCTAGCTTCTTGTGGTAAAGGTACCAAGTCAAGCACATGTGGAGGTTTCAACCCATAAGCAGCCTCAAAAGGTGTCTTCTTTGTAATTCAATTGACAAAATTATTATAAGCAAATTCAGCTTGGGGTATGACTAAATCCCAAGTATTTGTGTTGCTTCCAACAAGACACCTTAGTAAGTTACTCAAACTGTGATTCACAACTTCTGTCTTACCATCCGTTTGTGGATGGCAGGTACTTGAATATTTCAATTATGTTCCAAATTTTTTCCATAAAGTTCTCCAAAAATGCCCCATAAATTTCATGTCTCTATTAGAAACTATTGAAGTTGGAACTCCATGCAATCTCACAATCTCACGAAAGAATAAGTGAGCAATATGAGTTGCATTGGAAGTTTTAAAACATGGAATGAAATGTGCCATTTTTGAAAAACGATCTACCACAACAAAAATAGAATCAAATCTTTTTGTTGTTTTGGGAACTCTTAACACAAAATCCATGCTCAAGTGAATCCATGGCGCATCTGGTTCTGGTAAAGGAGTATACAGACCTGTATTTTGAACACTTCCTTTGCCAAATAAACAAGCTGGACACCTTTTCACTAACTTATCCACATCTCGTTGCATTTTTGGCCAATAATAATGATCAACCACCATTGCTAAAGTCCTGTCCCTGCCAAAATGTCCTCCCAAACCATTCCCATGAATTTCTCTAATAATTTGCTCCCTTAAAGACCCTTCAGGAATGCATAACTGATTGCCTTTGAACAAATTTTTAGGTTGTGTGGAACCTTGTAAATCAGCTATTATCTTGCCGAAATAAGGATCATACCCATACTGATTCTTTAGTTCTTCAAAACCTGTGACCTGAGTGCTCATAACTGACAAAAGTAAAGATCGCCTTAAAGCATCAGCCACTGTGTTGGACTGTCTGGACTTATATTTCAGCAAGAAATTAAATTCTTCAAGGTAGGAACTCCATTTTGCATATCGATCATTAAGCTTCTTTTTGGAAAAAACCTCGTCTTGGAGTTTTGTAGTGCTGAAGAATCAACAATTGAAGTACAAAATCAGTGGCATGTTCAATACTCCATAGAAGTGGTAAATTGTTTGGTAAATCATCATTAACCAACTCCTTGAATTCTTTGAATAGCTGCTGAATTTCAGTGGAATATTGAAGTGATTCCCTAATCTGGCCACTTCTTGATGGTTGGCTAATTAAAACATATATGAAACTCTTTCCACTACTTTCAGTTTCACATATTTCAGCAGATAAGTACTCATTGATTTTGTTGGTTTTGCTGTTTGTAAAACCCTCTTCCTCATTGATTGTTGTCGTCATCACTCTTTGCACCACCAAGGACTCACCATATGCTGGATGAACATTAAGTTGCTCTATCTCCTCATTATAGTCACGAAAAACTGGTTCTAACTCTTCACCTTCCTCTATCTCCTCATTATATTGATCAAAAATTGGTTCTAGTTCTTCGAAATAATTCTCCAAATAATCATCTGCATGTAATTTTTCATGAAAATCGAAAATCTCAATTTTGATTCCTTCGCGATTCAAATCAAGAGCGTGTGATAACTGGCCTTCCAATCCACCTTGTGCCGCTTGGTTTATGGGTCCAGCTTCATTGAAAGGGTTGTCCTCAGTTTCTTTTTCAACCTCGTGATTTTTTGGAATCTCAAGTTGTTTGTAGTCGCCTTCCGGATTCTCCATTCGGGCCTCCATAGGTTCCTGACACTGCAAGGCTTGTACAGCCCGGGTCAAATCCTCAATCATTCTTTGTATCTCCGCCAACTCTGTTTGTTGGGGCTGATTGCCTTTACCTTGTCCTCTAACTCAACCAACCATTGAAAATTTTCAGGTTTGAAAGAAAAATTCCAGGTTTCAAGCTCTGATACCACTTGACGCAGCAGGAAATTTTAGGGCAATTAGATCTCAACAATTAGGGCTAAGATTAGATAGTGATTGTGGTTGGAACAAGATATTTAGGGTTTAAAGAAAAACTCTATTAAAATTCTGAATTGAAATAATAATAAGAATAATACCATATTGTATGATAACAGCCCTACTTATACTACTTAGGATAGAATCCTAATTCTAGACTGAAAAGAGGTAATCTTAACCAAAATAAAAGACTTATTAAGAATCCTAAATAAAGATGGAAAAGAAAACTAAAACAAACTGAAATACTAAAACAAAACTGAAATAATAAAACTAAACAAATAAGGAAATCTTAATTCAAAACCAAATTGAACTAGGAAAAACTTAATTCTGTTTTCTGGATGCTCCTGCATCATTGTATCTAAGAAAATAGGCCTTTGCATTTATCTTTATGGAAAAATATTGCCCATTAGCCACCCATCACCTCCTGCTAAAGTGGGGGTAACGTATGAAACTTTGCTGTCCCACTATTGCGGAGGTGCATTTATTTGCCTGTCCTATAGATCATCGAATTCACTTTCTGTATTACATTAATTTCTTCCAGCTTTGAACTTAGCTGGTGGTAATCAATACTTTTTTGTGCAAGGTGGGAGAAATCAATTGATGATGTTGATTGCAATTGGGTGAGCAGATCTCCATTGACTGTTGGATTATTGATTAAGGAGCTGTGTGCCTGTTATGAGAACCAATGTCAATGGAATGCTGGTGGTGATATCTGTTTGATAAGTATGTGTTTGTATGGAGATAGATGGTGTAAATATTAGCACATATAGTTGATGGTAGGAAACTGAGTTTGGCACTGAAGTTGGAAGATTTGTTGCTTAAAAAGTTTAGGAATTCGGTGATTTGAGATCTTCTTTTCGCTGAAAATATTTTCCTGGAAAACATTTTTTGTATTTTCTGACGTTTGGGATGCTTTGGAAAATTAATCAACATAAAGTATTTTCCTAGTCAATAGAAAACTGAGCCATTTTTAAGGAAAATAACTTTTTATTTTCAAAGCCAGAAGTCATTTTTCAAATTTTGACAAATTCATTATAATTAAAAGAAAGTATATAAATGTACACTTATTAATTTATTGATCATCGATGATCACCACTGATGACTGTTGCTGACTACCATTGACTGCCGGCGACTGCTACAACCACCACTGGTTGTTGACAACTGCTACAATTTACTATTTGATGTAGGACAGATTTAGATAATTTGTTCTACTTTGAAATTTTCAGAAATTAAAGGGTTAAATTGAAAATTCTAGGATTGATTTTATAAAAATAAGATATGGACAAGGATTAAGGAAAGGAAAAGCGGAAAAAACTTCTAAGAGTCACACTTAGAAGGTCTAGGACTCACACCTAGGGTTGAATTGAGTCACACAATTCTTAGCAATAATGCAGGATTTATTTTATTGAATCTGAAAGTTGTCTAATAATGGTTACAAGTCTAAGTATTTATAGAGTTGAAACTAATCCAAAGCATGTTTAGATTAGGAATCCTATACTAGTTTTCCAACTAGGAAAACAAATTAATACTAACTAGGAAATACTAAACCCATACTAAATCCATTAAAACTCCTAAATAAAGACTGCAAAATAACAATAATAAAAAAGCCTACTGTTCCAGCAATTCTGGAAATTACAGAAATACCCTCAGCCCTAATAAATCAGAATTCCTGCATTAATCAGACCTAATAGACTTCCCATTCAGCTTTCCCATCATCCCATATGTTCCAAACAAGTGCTTGAGCTTTTGAACCCTCTTTGGGATGACGTTTGTAAACATGTTGCTATCGTGCTCTATCATTTCTCCCTGGCTTGAAAGAACTCGACCCCGTCGAGTTAAAAGCATGAAAACGATCATAAAGGTCTGGATCAAGCCTTTGTAGTTCTTCTTCGGTTATCCAAGTACAATCAGATTGTGGACTACCTGCCCATTTGACCAAAAACTTTTGATAACCACCTCCTCTAGTAGAAACCACTTGATAAGCAACAATATCTTTTATTTTTTCTTTTAGACAAGGTAATGGAGGGAGCTTAGCTATTTCTTGATTAGGCACATAATCGTCATCATCATAACCATGATATAAAGTAAGATCTTCAATATTGAAAATATTACTGATATGCATGTCTTGAGGAAGCTCAAGAACATAAGCATTTGAGCTTATTCTCTTTAAAATCTTGAAAGGACCCATCTTCCTTGAATGAAGCTTCTTGAAAACACCTTGAGGAAACCGTTCAGGCTTAATTTGAACCATCACCATGTCACCTTCTTGAAATTCAGCAATTCTGCGTTTTAAATCAGCATGTGCCTTGTTCCCTCATTGCTTATGGCAATCTGCCTTCGAACATCATCATGTATATCCTTGATGTGCCTACTAAAAACTTTGGCTTCGATACTAGGACGACTGTCAATAGGCAAACGAACCAAGTCAATTGGTTTTCGTGGAATAGCCCCAGTAACGATCTCAAAAGGACTGCGTCCTATGCTGCGACTGACGGAGTTGTTATAAGCAAATTCAGCAATAGGAAGAATTTGATCCCAATTACGAACATGGTCACCAACACAACAACGAAGGAGATCACCCAAACTCCTATTAATTACCTCAGTTTGTCCATCTGTTTGGGGATGAAATGAGGAAGAAAATTTCAGCTTTGTATTTAATCTCCTCCACAAAGATTTCCAAAGATAGCTCATAAACTTGGAATCGTGATATGAAACAATTGTTGTTGGTAATCCATGAAGTCGAACAACTTCATTGAGGAAGAGTTTAGCAATGTGAAGTGCATCAGCGGTCTTCGTACAAGGAATGAAATGAGCCATTTTAGAGTAGTGATCAACCACCACAAATATGGAGTCATAACCCCTCAAAGTTCTTGGCAACCCAAGTACAAAATCCATACTTAAATCTTGCCAAGGAGCATGTGGTATAGGTAATGGGGTATATAAACCTGTATTTTTCTTCTTGCCCTTGTATAGTTGACAAATCCTACACCTAGCAATGACCCTAGCAACATCTCGCTTCATGCTAGGCCAATAAAACTGATCTTCCACCATAGCAATGGTCTTATCTCGTCCAAAATGGCCTGCTGCCCCACCAGAATGCGATTCTTGAATCATCTCTTCACGTAGAGAAGTATTAGGCACACATAGTTGTGTCCCTCTAAAGAGATATCCATCATGTAGTGAAAAATTTGGATAATTAACATGCTGTCCAGTCAATAAATCTGCATATATAATGCTAAAATCCTTGCAAGATGGATAATTGTCTTTAAGCAACTCAAAGCCCACAACTTGAATTGCCATTGAAGTAAGAATCAACATCACTCGACTAAATGCATCTGCTGCCTTGTTCTCCACTCTAGCTGTATGCTTGATCACAAAAGAATATTCCTGCAAGAAAGCAACCCATTTGTCGTGGCGAAAATTTAACTTCTTTTGGGAGTTGATGTACTTTAGGGCTTCATGGTCAGAATACAAAACAAACTCCTTAGAAATTAAATAATAAAACCAATGTCGAAGAGCCTGAACAGCAGCATAGAATTCCTTGTCATAAGTTGAATATTTTTGCTTTGCCTCATTTAATTTCTCACTAAAATAAGCAATAGGGTGGCCTTCTTGACTTAATACTCCTCCAATGCCTACTTGAGAATCATCACAAGCTACTTCAAACACTTTAGAAAAATCAGGCAGCTTTAAAACAGGAGCTTCGGTCATCCTCTTCTTGATTTCTTCAAAGGCTTTAAGGATGCGGATGTGGTTCGGTTATGAGATTCAAACGCTCGACCGTGGAGGTCGATACCACATTCATGCAACTTCCACCATCAATGATTAACTTCTTTGCTTGATCACCGCAACAAACCAAGGTCTGAAATATTGAAGTGCACCGCCAATCTTCTTCTTCTTCCACCTTTGGAGTGGCTAAAATGCGTCTCACCACTGAAAGTAATGTGTAATCAATGCCTTCATCTTGTAGATTATCATCCACATAATTTCCAAAGTTGCCCAAATTGTCTTCATAATCTTCTTGTGATAAGTTTTCATCCATGAGTTCTTCTCCTATGTGCAAGTTCTGTTTCTTTGGACATTGATATCCCATGTGTCCAATTTCCCCGCATTTAAAGCATTCAATACCTTTGCCTTTTGCATTTGTAACATTGGAGGAAGCAGGTTTTGAGTTGATGATGTGATTAGGTGGTTGTGAAGTAGTAAGTTTATTGCTGTGATTTACCCCAAATCCTCCTTTAGTTGCTGCCTCCACTGCTTGAAATCCAGTTTTCCTGGTTGTGGGTTGGTTCAAACTTTCTTCTACATCAAGGGCCACATGATATATATGGTCTAAAGATGTTAGTTGCTGCCTAAACAATTCCTTCCTGATGTCCATTCGTAAACCAGCTTTGAACCGCGCCATAGTTTGCAGAGAGTCTTCCACAATTTGGCTACGAAGTGTTAATTCTTCAAATTTTTGCATATATTCAGCCACATACATGCTGCCTTGTCTTAATGCATACAGCTGTTCCCTCATCTTTGGAAGATAGTTAAAAGGCATATATTTTTCTTTTAATTTAGTCTTCATCTCATCCCATGTTATTATTAATGGCTGTCCCGTTCTTTGCCATTCATTCTCAACACCATACCACCATAATTTTGCCAATCCCATTAGTTTCATCTTGGCAAACCTCACCCTTCGATTATCATCCATATCATACCAATCAAAGTATGACTCGATACTACGCAACCAATCTGAAAATACTGTGGGATTTACACTGCCTTCAAAATCCGGGACATCTACCTTGACTTTCTTGGTGATATCTCCAGCTGTATCTTGTCCCTGATTTTGTAGGTTTTGATTAGCTTGACGTTGCTCTCCACCATTCCTATGAGGAGCTGGTAGTGGCTGGTTAATTAGTGCAGCAGGTCTTTGGGGAATGACTTGGGCAGCATTTTGGTGAGCTTGAAACATTCTCCCCAATTCATCCATCCTAGCTTCCAATGCATCAAGCCTATTATTTGTTGTGTTCATTCCATCAGTCAACTGACGTAATTCAATTTGCAATTCTGCAGTTGTTGTCTCATAACTTGCTTGCATCGCCTCAAACCTTGAATTCAGCTCAGCATTATTCCCCATTATTGCGGAGTTTTAATCAATAACTTCAAGGATCTTGAAGCTCTGAAGCCAAATTGATGTAGGACAGATTTAGATAATCTGTTCTACTTTGAAATTTTCAGAAATTAAAGAGTTAAATTGAAAATTCTAGGATTGATTTTATAAAAATCAGATCTGGACAAGGATTAAGGGAGGGGAAAGCGGAAAAAACTTCTAAGAGTCACATTTAGAAGGTCTAGGAGTCACACCTAGGGTTGAATTGAGTCACAATTATTAGCAATAATGCAGGATTTATTTTATTGAATATGAAAGTTGTCTAATAATGGTTACAAACCTAAGTATTTATAGAGTTGAAACTAATCCAAAGCATGTTTGGATTAGGAATCCTACACTAGTTTTCCAACTAGGAAAACAAATTAATACTAACTAGGAAATACTAAACCCATACTAAATCCATTAAAACTCCTAAATAAAGACTGCAAAATAACAATAATAAAAAAGCCTCCTGTTCCAGCAATTCTGGAAATTACAGAAATACCCTCAGCCCTAATAAATCAGAATTCCTGCATTAATCAGACCTAATAGACTTCCCATTCAGCTTCCCCATCATCCCATATGTTCCAAACAAGTGCTTGAGCTATTGAACCCTCTTTGGCATGACGATTGTAAACATGTTGGCATTGTGCTCTATCACTATTTTTATGCATTTCATTCTCATATTTAATAATAAAATTTAAAAATATGAAATTTTTACAAGTTTAAACATATTTGTAGTCTTATAGATTGAAACTTTTAATTCTTTTTAACTAACTTTAAATATGGTAACTTAACTAAACAATAGAAAATTAGTTAGTTTGAAAATATTTTTTAACTCACAAAAATATTTTCTGAAGGAAATAATTTCTTTTATTTGGTTACAATATCAAAAATTAGTTAAAACATGTTAAAAAATTCAATTTGTAGGTCTATAAACACATTTAAACTTATAAGAATTTCATATTTTTAAAATTTTTTGATGTTAAATATGAGAAGAAAATACATAAAAATGGCAAATTTTGTGGTCGCCAGTAGTGAGTATCAGTAGTCGGCAGAACGGATTCCAAACCTTTCATTCATTGCTGGATTAGGAATTTGGTGATTTGAGATCAGGACTTGTCTTTGCATGTATCATAAAATTATCTTTTCAGCTTCATTATGTCTCTTACTGATGTCCACCATAACTAGAGCCTTTTCTTGTTTTATTATTATTTTTTTTTTCCTTTTCATTGGTTGTTGCCTTGTCTTTTACATTGTAATCATTCCCTTATTTTATCTTAAATAATTAATTCCTCTTTTACGACAATTAATAATAATTCTCATCACTAATATGACTGGAACTAATAAACTCAGAAGCATAGATAGTATTTTTTTTTCCCCCAACAATTAACAACTAGTAGCTAATCTTATTAAGCTGACTAAACATATTTTGCTACCATACTGAGGATTTGCAGTCATCATTTTTGCATCACCTCATGCAGACGATATTATTTCAATGTGCTATAGAATTATATATTGAATAAATGTGTTAATTTTTCAGATTATCGAAAACAATCAAGGATGTTACTTATTTAGTTATTAAATCAGAATGATCAAACCCTGTTTCCAATTTAATATGGCACATAGATTATTTTATTGGGAGTATTTTAAATCACATTCTGAGGTTTTCTAATGTTTAAGACACTGTTGATGTTTGAACAAGGCTAAGATGCTGAACATTAGCTTAAAGACCTTAAAGCAGCTTGAAGGTTTTCTACATTTTTCCATTGCCTGTTCAGCACTTAATTATGGTTTTCTGTTGGTGTTTGCACAGGAAGTCCCACAGGTGAACGTGGCACTAGTCCATTCTCTTCAAGGGGAGATTCTGCAAAAGTTTCTGAACATCAACAGAGAAGGAAAGATGATGAAAGGGAATTAGATAGGGATTTTGGTAGGAGCCAGTATGGCAAAGATTCATTTAGACATTCTGATCGATATTCCTCTAGGAATTCCCATGGTTATTCTAGGCATGATGGGTACAGTCGACATGAGAAGCATGTAGATGATGAAGAGAGACATTACCAGGCATCATCCCATTCTGGCCGTGAATTAAGGGCTACTATTGATCATACAAGAGAAGAAAGTGAACGTGGTAGGTCAAGAGACTATACACGAAATGCAGACAAATACTCTCGGGATAGATATGATAGCTCAGGGCATAGAAGCAAGGATAAAGAGACTGTAGTTCGTCAGAAATTTAGGGATAAGGATTCTTCTCCTGACAGATCTGGTAGGAAACACAGTGTCACAACTAATGAAGAAAAGGATAGAGATCGGCATAAGTGGGATAGAGATGGTCGGGATGAGAAAAGAGACTATCATAGGAGTTTTGGAGACCACAAAAGTGATCGTGCTTTCTACCCTGACGAATCCAGGGGGTATCGAAATGATTCTGCAAGGGACCATGATGGTTATCGCTATCGAGAATCGTCTAAGAATGAAAAGAAGGAACTGAATGGTCAAAAAGAACAGAAGAAATATGATGACTGGGGTGCTAACAAGGAAAAGGACAACAGAGCCCCACGAGAGCAGGATGAAGATAAACCTGTTTTTGGGAGTGAAAATAAAGAGTCTTTGGCAAAAAAGCCAAAGTTATTTAGTTCTGACAGAGATGCTGATTACAGTAAAGATGGTAATCATTTGATTATTTCCTGTGTTTTATCATATTCTTGATATTGGTTTTTGGGTTGTTTTACAATGATATGTTATTTAATCTGTTAGTTACAAAGTCATCCACAAATGCAGCTGATGAAAAGCAACCTTCCAAGCAAGTTCAGGAAGTTGATGGTAAAGTGGCTGTGGGAGAGGTCCATGCCAATAATTCTGAGGCTGCTCATGACCTAAATGCAGCAAAGGTTGCTGCAATGAAAGCTGCTGAATTAGGTGCTTGATACTACTCAATACTTTCGTCTCTCTTTGGTATCTTATGTTTGGAGCAACTTCTCTGTTGTTGTATTTTATGTTCATATTTCTTATTCACATGTTCACCATGACTTGCAATAAGGGAAGTCAGCCAAGTATTTACATTGTACTATACTTGACAAATAGGGAATTGAACATATACTTACATTTGATGGTTTATGCCCTCAAGAAAGTTTATATTGTACTTGTGTTCTTTTATTATCCAAGCCAGTAGCAATTTATCTTGTCTGAAAATAGATCGGTCTAGGGTTACTGTTAATAGTTCTAAAAGACTAGAAGCTGTTCAGTGCAGATGAAGTATTTATTTTATTGTTGCTTTGTTCAATGAGATTTTGTGTCATTTAGCATACACTAAATATCTCAAAGTTACGCACACCTACCCTTTCATGTTTATTAATGCAAGTAATCAGTGTGACTTGGCATGGGGTTATGCTGTAAAAAATCAGACAAGCATTAGAAGTTAATTCTTTTATACAGTAAATTAGGAAGTTGGATTTAGTTTTTTCTGAGGTTTCCAAAGCTTATTGCCCCCAGCTCCATACTCCATTTTATAAATTGTTGGAGACTTGGTCATTTAGTGCTCGTATTGCCTAATAGTATAGAACGTTGGAGCTTCAAATCCATTATATACTGGAATTTCTAAATATGCTCCCAGTCTGAGAGCATATTTACAACTAATTGAATGAGAACTAGGCATTTATTCATGATAAGTGGGACAGGCAGGTGGGGCTTGTTGTCCCTCCTAATTTGAATGTGACCAACTGATTGATACTGAATTTGTGGATGTGGATATGTATAGTCATGTAGATGGGCGATCAAGAAGATGATAATAGAAAGCCAAAAGTTTAGTTTATCTCACTTAATTTTATTCTAAGTCTCTTTTTAATGGTGTCAATGAGAATTGATATGGTATCAGGACTGACATGAAATGTCGCTATTACTCATCCTGAGAAATTCACAGATTGTAGGTGAGGTTTTCCTTGGGACGAGAAATGGAGATTCACCATTGGTTCCACTGATGTTATTTTCCATTATTATTATTATTATTATTATTTTCATTCTTATGTGTACAAGCTTCTTCATGCTGAGGGAACTGGTAGGATAGAACTTAAGCATATGAAATATGTTTAGTAAGCCATTCACACCCGACCATCCTATGGTATGCATTACAGTGCATTGGATTCCTTCCAATGCTGTGGGGATAAATTGATGGTCATATTTGGAATGGAACTATAAGGATTTCGTATGATTTTCACATGAAAAAGTATAGTGATAATCTTGAACCTCCTGGAACTTATTCTCAGTTGAAAGTTTTGTGCATGATTCAGTTAACAGGAACCTAGTCGGCGTGGGTTTTATGTCAACAGAGCAGAAGAAAAAGCTGCTTTGGGGGAATAAAAAGAGCACAACTACAGAAGAGGTATTTTCTGATTCTTTCTTCAGCTGTATTTTTAGCCTGCGTATCTTTAATGCCAGTAAAATGGCTGCTGCTTGTAAACAAATGTTATTCAATTCCTGTTTCCCTTTCTACAGTCTGGTCACCGGTGGGATACCGCATTGTTTGGTGATCGTGAACGACAAGAAAAGTTCAACAAACTCATGGTAAATCTTGTTTCCTTTTTCTCTTCAAATTTATAAGTTGCTCTCTGTTGTGAGATTACTTGAGAATGAAATCTCGAAAGAGAACCCCTTATTGCATGATTGTACATGAACTATTCTCTCAGTTAGTTCACATACTAACACAGTTTTAGAGTCTGAGGTTGCCTTGGTACCTATGGCCAATTGTAGGGTGTGAAAGGCGAAGTGAAGGTAGAGCACAAGCTGGACAGCGAAGATGGCAGTGGTCGTCTCCATGCAGAGAAGCAGAAAGAAGTACAACTGGATTTAGAGAAGCAGTACACTGCTGGTCTTCGACGAAGAGATGGCCGCACTGTTGGATTGGGTCTTTGAGAGCTTGTTTAAGATGGTTTTGTTCTCCCACAATGTTTTCTGACAATTTGTTGTACGCTTTTGAGATAATGGATTCATGCTCTTGTAATGTTAGGGAGAATATTTTATTTGTTACTAGACATTTCATATTTTTGCAAAACGGTGTTTATGGAGCTCCAAGTTATTCTGTCCATAATTCTAATGGGTTACCATATTCTGCTGTTGCTTTTAAGTCTCAACCATTGAACAACGCTTCAATTCTGAGATTTGAAAATCATTGAAATCTGATCAAAATTCTAGGATCTAGGCTTGTTTAGTGTGTAGAAATCTCCATGTCGTAAGAGGATTGGAAAACCAAGGTGATAAATATATTTTTTCTTAAGATTATTAAAAATTTTAATGTCTGAAAGGACACTTTTTATGGAAAATAAAATAATGATAATAATAATAATAATAATAATAATAATTAGAATTGTTATACATCGCTAATTTAATGGTTTGTTGTAGTATATATAATGTGGATTGAACATCTTCTTCTTTTGAGTTAGTTTTTGAGAATGAATTTTACTCAAATTTATTTGATATGATATCAAAATTTAAATTAGATATCTGCTATGCACTTATGTCTTTTTGTGTCAGTTATGTGGATTGCATATTCTCAAAATCTAAATTATATATGTGTTTTTTGATATGGACTCAATATTCAATATTATTGTCGATGGTGTTATAAATATCTTATATTGCTAACTTAATGGCTTGTTATAATATATACAATATGAATTTAACACTCTCTTTTTTTGAACTAATTTTTTAGAATGAGTTCTACTCAAACTTATTTGACAATAATAAATCTTATTTTTATTTTTTCTAGTGTTTTGAATTGTAAGATATTTAGCATTAGAACTTTGGTTGATGTAGCAGGTTTTGATTAGCTGAACTTAAGCCCAACTGCAGGTGGGTCAAGAACTCAACAACACACGGCCTGATCACCCACCTCTGCCTGCACTGCATGTTGCTGCTTTCTTTTCCAATTAATTCTCTGCTTCAATTCTCTCCAAAATATATAAATATACATATATAAACTACACGTAGGATATATGAATTTTATTTTTATTTTTTAAATTTACGGAAACTAAACAGACCAAAATAGCTTTATAAATTAACAACTCTCATCGAATTAATAAAAATGATTATAATAATATATTGCAACTCCAACCCGAAAATTTGACTCTTTGTACTTTTTAAGAGAATTAAGAGATGAATTAAATTATATCTGATTTGATTTATTTGAATTACGTGTAAAAATTTGCTATTAAATGGGCTTGTCATATTCTAGAGTTAGGATACAGTTTCATTTCGTCGTATAAAATTTTCTTTCTTCAAACAATAAATCTAATATTCCAATAAAAATTATTTTAAATATTAAATTTGAGTTATATGTTTTATAAAATGCTGCTCAATTTGCAAGTTAAACCTATTATATTTTAAAATAATCTAGCTAACAAAAATATAAAATTTGTTATAGAATTTTGTTTTTGGTAAATATGTGGAAAAAATTTTACTCAACCAATTAATAAATGATGATATAAAATTCAATATATGTTAAAATTATTTAATTATAAATTAGAAAATAAAAATTATTAAAATATTTTGATCTATTTTTTTAATTTTTCTATATTAGCAAATTTAAAAGTAATGAGAAAGGTTTGGTTTTTTTTTCTTTTAATTTTTTTTTCTTTTAAAATTTTAGGATTAGAAAATTTGTTTTTTTTGCCGTTCATTACAAAATTTTATATTGGCCGATGGAATATTTTATTTATTTAGCTAATAATTAAGAACAGTAATGAGTATATGACCAAAAAAAAAATAATTTTAAAACTTTTGATGTTGTTAATCACGTATAAATTACACATTGTAGTTAACACCATAATTGTTTATTACATTAATCATTCGAATATTAACAAATAATTTTTTTTATTCAAAAGGATTACTTGATTTTACTTGGTTTCAACTATACAACCTAATTGACCATAAATTTTTAGATAATTTTACTACTTCTATTTTAAAATATTATTTATTTATAATTTCAGCACATAAATTAAGAAAATTATTAAATTATTATAATTTTAATGTAAAAAAAAATATTTTTTTTTATTTTGATATAGAGAAATAAAAATAATTAATACAAATATTTAGTAGAAACATAAATAGAGAATAAAGTTAAAACAACAGATAAATTAAAATAAAATAATTTCTCTAAATCACAAATATTTTGAAATGGATAAAATAATTTATTTGAGAATAAAGCTCCATAATTTATTTTGTGGATTTCTAAGATTTTTTTTCTTTCTAAATTTGATTTTAACTATAGTTCAATATCAAGACTTCATAGTAATGAAAACGATTTTAGCATCATTAAATTATAAATTGATACTTCTACGGTTGATAGAGTAAGGAAAAAAAAAATAAATTCAATCAAATAACTTGTGAAACAAATTAATTAAATACTTTTTATTGACAATAAAGGGAAAGAAAAATAAAGAATTCGATGTAATTTAGGTCTATACAATGTTAGAAATTTCTTAGCGTCGGAGATATCAATTTTGATGTTGATTTTGATGCATGGCATTGGCGGCTTACTCAACCAAATGTGTAAACCATTACAAAAATTTGAGCCACAATCTATGCAAGAAACATGAACTTCTGGAAAAATCCAAAAATAAAAAATTACATACTATATTTTATCATTATTATTATTATTAGTGAATCCACCAAATTAATCATAATATTATTGATAAAAGAAAACATAAAAATACTCCCTATTTCAATATTTTCTTAATATTTGAATATTTTTTCAGTTGACAATGGACTTGCGGCAATTAAAGGGTGTTTCCTTTACACGAATGTCCTCTGCATTTCTCTTGTGCTTTACCATCTCCCCGTCAAAATATTCAGTCTCTGTTTTTGTTTAATGTTCAAAAAAGATCGCCCATTATTATTAATATTATTTTTTCTTGATTTTTCTCTTTTTTATTTTTTATTAATACTTATCTTGATTTAAAAAAGTTTTTGACTGTGAGAAATCTCAAATTCAACTAAAAAATTTAAGTTATTAAATGGTGAGATTCAAACATTATATTAAATCTTAATATTTTTTATTATTTTTATATTTAAGATTTTTATCTCTAACACTCCCTTTTGACACGTACTATAATTTTAATTGGCACGTTATACAATAAACTGAGAGCCGAACAAAATCATATTAACAAATGTATATGTACTAGATCCTACTGACACACGACTGCATCTGTGGTGAAAGAGTGCAGATTGGGATGTAAAGTTGACTCTAATATTATGTGAGAAATCTTAAATCGAATCTAAAAACTTAAACTATTAGGTGATGAGACACAAATATTATATTAAGTTTTAATATATTTTGTTATTTTCTATATGGGATTTTTATCTCTAACATTGATAAAATGTGAAATTAATTATGATTTTTATATTTTCAAAATAAATACTATTATTCCATTAAATTTAAAATAGAGTTTCAATACAAAAATTATAAAATTTCTTTTTAAGCTCCATTTTATTTGTAATTTGACACCAAAATTTTAATGGTACTAGGCTACTTTAACAATCCCGAATATTCAAAGTTTGAATTTATTTTATCTTAAAATAGTGAAAATTCTTTAAAATGCATTTAATATCTCAAATAAAAAAAAAATTGCAGTGTGGTTATCTTTTCTTGCAGCAGTGGAGCTTGGGCTTTTGGGGTCCTACATGGCCAGCGATAAAAGTGTGTGCATAGCATCCTTTTATAAAATTGCCATGATTTTGTGAAAAAGTATATCTTATCTCTAATTCGTACGTGTGTGTGTGTTTATTTTGCTTAAAAAACTCAAATAAAAATAAAAATTAAGTGTGTTTATTATACTATTAAGCGGTATAAACCCAAAAATATATATCATTTTATTTATTATATTCTTAATTCTTGTGAAAATAAGGGAGATAAAAATTTTTAGATAGAGGTATAGTATCTATTTCCTTTATTTTTTTTTTTAAAAAATGCAAGTACTTATCTGGTATGTACAGAATGAAAATTTTATTTTCAATTCTATGAGGATTTTTATGAGAGCCTTTCATCTGCTTATCTTTAATAAAGTTCTATTTTTTCATAATATATCTTAATGTTTAGTCTAATTCTTTTTCTGATGATCGGTTCAACCTCTAATTAAAAATATATACCTTAGTTATATTTTATCTTTTCAACAAATTTAGTAATGAGTGTAACGGTCTAATTGTTTCAATGGATAGAAGAACCTATTATTAGCTTCTCAGGAAATTTTCAAACAAACAATTTCAATGAAATCTTTCAATTTTTTATTTTACTATGTTCAACTCTAAATATTTTTCTATCCGTAGAGTACATTGAATATATAGAAATAGCTATAACAGAGTTTTTCTTATTCATTTAATAGTTACTTTAGGAGGAATATTTTTATCCGATGTTAACAATTTAATAACTATCTTTGTAGTTTCATAATGTTTTAATTTATACACCTAACTATTATCTGGATATACCAAAAAAATGTACGGTCTAATGAAATTACTGTAAAATATTTACTCATAGATGGTGTAAGCTCTTTCATTTTGGATCATGCTTTCTCTAGGCTATATAGTTCGTCTAGAGGAAAAATCAAGTTTTAAAAATTAATGAATAACCTTATCAATACACAAATGTGTAACTCTCCAAGCATTTCAATTGTACTTATATATTCATCATTGCAGGAATTGTGTTCAAATTAACTTTACCCAGTCCCTTCTCATCAATGGATTGCTGATTTATACAAAAAAAGTGCAGCTTGTTTTAAAAATTCCTACCTCTTTATTTTGAAAATGTTTGGATTTTTCAAAACTCTATGGAAATGCAGGAAAAAAAAAAAAAAATCTTATCTCTGCTCCAAAATAAAAGATCTAATTGCATCAAAGCTGAGGGGGGATTTTATCTATTTACGCTTTTGTTGAGGGCTTGTTATGGTATATTTTATTTGTTTTACATAAATATATTTTATTTTTAATTAATTTTAAAAGCTCATACCAAATCTTATTATTCTATTTTTTTTTTGCCAAATTCTTATTATTCTATTTGATTCATGATTTTCTATTAGACAAATGGGAATTTTGATTTTTGATTCAAATCTCTAACAACTACGTCCATAACTGCAAAAGTAATAACATTTGAATCTTAAATATATGCACGTATAGATCGTCCGGTTTTGAACATTTTTTTTAAATCTGTAACAACTACGTCCATAACTACAAAGTAGTAACATTTTAATTAAATAAGGTTCAACGAGTTGTTTATATATTATTATTGTTATTTTTTTTTAATTTGAAAACAATTTAATTATTTCTAAATAAGGTTATCTTTAGATTTTCATTTAATTGAGGAGATGGGACTTCGCCTTCCCACCTTGGTAATATAGAATGTGTGTGAGAGATATAAAAGTTAGTATACCTCTTTAAAATTACCATGATTTTTAGATATGTACGTGTCATTTTCTTTCATGTGTATTTATGTGTATATATATTACAAAAAAAAAAAAAAAAAAAAAAAAAACACATATGTGTATTGCATGTGAGGTATGTGTGTCTTCCATTTACAAGAGTCCATTCTTCTGTGGATGGATTAAGTAGCAGAGAGTGAACTAGAGTTTTGGCTTATTACATCAGTAGTGTAGAGTATATATATCTATTCAAAATTGCCATAATTTTGAAGTATATACATATCACTTCCTTTGTCCTTACATGTGCATTTGTGTGTACATATATTAAAAAAAAAAAAATCAGCACAAAACACATGCATTATATGTTAATTTTATAAAAATAAAGATATTTATGTTTCTATATCATATCAATCCTTTTTGAGCATATATTACATCAATTCTTAATTACTTTTAAAATTGCAATTTTTTTCTATATCAATTCAATCACATAGATACTTTTTTTATACAGATTAATATTTTAAATTTTATTATTAGAAATACACTCTTTGTTTTGTCCATATAAAAATATAAATATATTTTTTTTTAACTTTCATATTGAAGTTGGTTTATACATTTAGGCTAAATCTTGTATATATCAATTTAATTAGATAAGATTATATGGAGTAAAAAAAAAAAAAGATATTGGTGTCTTTTCATTATATAAAAAATAAAAAATTATATTAATTAAATATTTTATTATTTATTGATTTGATATATGAGATAGACTTGTAAATGTTTGGTGTGGATAAAAAAACGTCTCCCATATCCCTCCATATCTCAAAACTATATATATATATATATATATATATATATATATATATATATATATGGCACAAACACTGTCGATATTGTATGAGATCAATATCTAAAACATGACTCATTGTTCTAGTCCCCACCATGCTAACACAAAAAGATAAATATCACCCCTTTCCTAGCCATTTGATTCAATGATGGACTTATATATGTATAAATGGTGGACACGTGAGGGGTTGTTTCTTATTTTCATCCTAGCATTAATAACTTGATTATGTTTAGATAACAGTAGATATGTATATATAAAGTTTGATTGATTGATAAATATTCATACACCTTTAGTACATTTTTGCTCCAATAATGGTGGATTTCTTTTTAGATGGCCTTCCATCACTTTGGTTGAGAATAGTATGAGAGAATTGATGTGAGTATATATAATATTAAAAAAAGGAAGCATAATTCTAAGAGCACCAAAGATTTGGAGGATATTAATAATAAATATTATATCCTATTCTCACTTTTGGGGGGAAAACATCAAATTTGTCTGCATTGTAAAGAGCCTAAAAAAGATATGCATATTATTATTGGTAGTGTTTTCTGTTTTGGACACTTTGTATCTTGGAAGACACTCTTTTCTTCATAATTGGGGGATACACCCCTTTATTATGTTTTTGTCTTGTGGAGGTAAAATTGAAATTTAACTAGTAATAAACCTCATATATTGTCAATTGGATATAGTATTTTTTTTTCTAAAAAAACATTTTTTTAATTATTTAAATTGAGAGATCTAAAATTTAAATTTTTCATGCATCAATCAATTTAAATTTTCAATTTTATTGTAAAATTAAATTTATGTAATTCACAACCATTTAAAATTACGTTTTGTTTTTGTTAAAAAAAAAATAATAACTTGCATATAATTAAAGTAGAAATTAATATCATTTTGCAATGAGAAATGGATATGTGAATAGTTGACAAAAAAAATAATAATAATAATGCTTGCATATAATAAAGCTAGAAATTATTGTCATTTTGCAATGAGAAATGGGAATTTGAATAGTTGACAAAAGAAAAAAGGATGGATATTTAGGCAAATGCAACTTCGTTTATGCTTCATTAGTTTCGGTTTGGAGCAAATGCCAAATTGCCAACAATAGTTTTTGCTCATCTCAGCAACTTTTAGCATAAAGTTGCTTTTAGTGCTCTTGTCAATAAAAATGAGTGGGACACAAGCACCATATATATATATATATATATATATATATAGATATATAATTTATGAATTTACAGTGAAAAAGGTCGATGCAAAAAATATTTCGAATTGGTTTTATTATCTCATATAATTTAAATTTAAATTTTTTTGTTTTGTTTTAAGAATATTTTTTAATATACAAAGATAAATAATTTTTGGGTGCTTTCAATTGAAGCACTTAAAACTCTATTTGGTGTGATTATTTAGAATTTGTTTGATATAGCATATGCAATTAGTTGTTGGGAATCAACCAACAGTTTGATGGTTAAACACTAATCACTGAGAATTGTAATTGTCAATATTTCAGTTATAATTTTAAATTTCTAATCACTCAATTTTGAAATACTATTTCAAACACTTGAGACCTATTTAATGTTGTTTATATTTCTAAGTTGTAATTTTTGTTTTTGTATACTAAAATATATTTTGGAAAACAAATTGATATTGAAATAAAAGTAAACAATTTTTATAAATTTCTTTCATTGTAATTTTCTTTTTTTGTTTTAAAATACTAATTAACAAAAGGAGTTGGGGGGGTGGGGTGGTGTGGGGTGTGGGTGGTGGAGGGGAAAGGAGAGATTTGCGATTTTCTCTCATCTCACATTAGCGTGCTAATGTACATTTTGTCAAAAATGGGGAAGAAATCACGGAAATCTTCTAAATCTTCTCAAAATTCACAGAGTTCTATGGCTCGACATTAACTGCAGATGGATTTGCTTGATAAAATTGTTTGTAATGATCCTTCCTCTAGTTCTAGTAGGGGTGTGGATGAATCTAATTTCGTAGCTGAGGTTATTTGTGGGGATGAACCTTCTTTGCTATCTTAGTAGGCACAATCAAAACCTATGGACCATATGAAGGTGGAAGTGCATAGCCCAAGTATTGATGGGTCAGTTTCTATTTCCAAATGAAGTGAGTTGTTTGTTGCAAATCACACGAAGAAACCAAGATATGAATTGGAGTATATACCATCTAGGGTTAGTAATGGGTGTGAACCCTCATTTTAGCACCTCTAAAATTAATTCTGAACTAACCAGAACTGACCGGAACGTCTTTAGCACAATCTGACATTTTTCCTATGCTGACCGGACTTTCTGTACCAGATAGTATTTTCCTAAAATTAATTGAATTTTCTCTCAAATTAACTATTTAGCTATCCTAAAATTAATTTTAAGTCTATCGACACTAATCGATAAAATTTTTGAACCTTAAAACTCTTGAAAATTAACCCAAAAGTCTCAAATAATGACCCAGGTGCTAGAACAAAAGATTTAGCTGGCATGCCACCGGAGCATTAGAGGGGCGGTGCCGCCTAGAAGCCCGGTGGAGCCGTTGGCCCTCCGGTGGAGTGGTCCCCATCACCATTTTTGCAGTTTCCAAAATTTCTCAATATGATTTTTTAGTATTTTTCCAGCCCTATCTTTTTGGTATTTTCACTTTTCCACTTTTCAAATTACCCTCACCTTCATTTTTCAATGAATACCCCATCATTTCTACTATTTTTCCACACCCCTTGAGTTAGATTTGATAGCTATAATCTAATTCCTCCTTCTCTCTTCAACCATTCTCTAATTAATTAATTAATTATTTTACCCTAGCCAAGTTAATTAATCTTTTTAATTAACTAAATCTCTTTTTTTTTAAATTAAAATTAATAACTCAATCAATTAATTAATTAATCTTTTTAATTAATTAATCTTTTTAATTAATTAATTAATTAATCACTTTTTTTCAAAATCAAATTAATCATTTTTTTAATCTACCCTTCATCGAAATTAATTAATTAATTAATTAATCCATCCATTTCATCACATTAATTAGTTAATTAATTATTTAATCCCCAATCAATCCAATTATCTAGTCCCAATAAAAGAAAACTTCAGTTTGGTAAAATCCTCCGTCTGCCAAAAGCAAAGGTATCAATATTTTTCTCTTATCAGCCTTATTCTTTTACTCACAAATCCAAATCAAATAAATCAAATCAACTTCTAAACCCCTCTACTTAATTGTGAAACGAACTATGTGATTTTTGATCCCCATTTAATGGGGTATGTATGTACGTTTAGAATTTAAATCCAAATCTCAAATCCAATCTCAAAATTAATTCCTTTTTCCCTTTGCTTTCAATTATAATTAATTATTTATCACACCCCTTGAGTTAGATTTGATAGCTATAATCTAATTCCTCCTTCTCTCTTCAACCATTCTCTAATTAATTAATTAATTATTTTACCCTAGCCAAGTTAATTAATCTTTTTAATTAACTAAATCTCTTTTTTTTTTAAATTAAAATTAATAACTCAATTAATTAATTAATTAATCTTTTTAATTAATTAATTAATTAATCACTTTTTTTCAAAATCAAATTAATCATTTTTTTAATCTACCCTTCATCGAAATTAATTAATTAATTATTTTAATTAATTAATTAATCCATCCATTTCATCACATTAATTAGTTAATTAATTATTTAATCCCCAATCAATCCAATTATCTAGTCCCAATAAAAGGAAACTTCAGTTTGGTGAAATCCTCTGTCTGCCAAAAGCAAAGGTATCAACATTTTTCTCTTATCAGCCTTTTTCTTTTACTCACAAATCCAAATCAAATAAATCAAATCAACTTCTAAACCCCTCTACTTAATTGTGAAACGAACTATGTGATTTTTGATCCCCATTTAATGGGGTATGTAGGTACGTTTAGAATTTAAATCCAAATCTCAAATCCAATCTCAAAATTAATTCCATTTTCCCTTTGCTTTTAATTATAATTAATTATTTATTTATTTTTGGAATTAAGGAGTGATTATGTGGTTCTCCTAGAATCCGTAAGGACTAGAGGGAACACTCTCCTTAATTTGTGGATGATTTACTTTATTTGCTCTTCAATTTTCCCATGTATTTATATTATGCCATGTTCATACATTTAATTATTTGCCATCTTATAAATGTTATTTATAAAATCAATTTTTCAAAGTCAAATTAAACTTAAAAGCCAAATTTAGATATTTAAAACTAAAAACCTAGTCCCGAAATTCAACTTGGTTCGAGACTAGTGATTTTATCATTGGGTAAATTAATTGAAAACTAATTGGATTCAATTGGGGTTTTTCCATAATTTTTCCATTTAAAATCAATTAAGATGTGACTCCCAAAATCATTTTCAAAGTCAACCAATTCAAACCCGCAGGTTTCATCGTGAGTCTAAACCTGAATGGGCATTCTAATTCCCTCTAGTAGAATAGGTTGGTACTCGGCGAAGCCTCACAGCTGGCGACTGCACTAGGGACTGGTTGGTTAAGGAAAAATTTTAATTGATTAAGGATTACTAGTTGGTTAAGGAAAAATTTTTCCAAAACAATCTCCATTTGGCTTATTAAGTATAATTTGACTTTTATACATCACTTTGCATAATAAAGGCTCATTACCTAACCTTAACATTAGGAAAACTTTTGGATAGTGAGTAGCATTGGCTCGACAACTCTCTTTGAGTATATTGGGAGATAGTGAAAGCATTTCACCTTGCGATGAATCCCTGATCATTTCGGTGATATAATGAGCAATCAGTACTATTGGACCTACCTGAGGCTCTTTGTCTCACACGTGGTTAGGTATATCGATGCTTTAGTGGGACGGAGACCCTAAATCAAACCGCCCTTCACCCTTATGCATGTAGTTGTCTTAGTGTCGACCCTAAGTTCCATGTAATGTAATAATAGAGACATTTATGCATATGCCCATGAAACCATTTTTTGTATACATCATGACATTACAATGTATATATAACATGAGAAGCTCAACAAGGTAAACCCTCAAACACTGTAAAGGCCCAAACTAGTGGTCTGTCACCTAAAACATAGTAGCCTTACACAACCTATTAAACCCGGTGACCAACCATATGGCGGGAATCCTTTCCTAAAATACCATTATATTCATCCCTTTTTCTTCACAATTCTATATTCTTACCCATTTTTTGCCCCTTTTTTATTTTCAAGGTACTGATGGCCAACACTTCCAACTTCGACCAAGATGCTATAAGCGCTTTCTTTACTAGCCTCCTCAAGAAACAAGAGGATTCAAACTACATTCATCATCACCCTTAAGACCTAAGCTGAAACTTTCACTAATGCTCTTAATGCCTAGTATGCCACCTTTACTAATGCCCTCAACTCTTAATGTTAGTCGATCATTAATGAGGTTAAGAAAATGATCAATGCCACTGTCACTCCCCCTACTGCTCGTGTTGAGCCTGGATCTGCCCAAGTCGAGACTAGCCATGCCCTTACTTTTACTCCTCCTATTATTGATCTCACCGATAATGGGAAAGTACCTGAAACTCCAACCTCTCCTGCCGTAGACTTGAACGCAACTACTCCCTCTCCCACTATGAATCCTTTTCAAAGTGGAGATTTCTCTAGCTTTCTTGAAATTAAGAAATTGATGGAGAAAATTAAGGCCATGGAGAGAATAATCTAAACATCAAAAAGCATGAGGACATAATAGATGTCAACTCTTTAGCTCTTTTTCTGAATGTATGTGTTCCTCTGAAATTTAAGATGCTGGTTGTGGACAAGTTTAGTGGCACCATATACCCCAAAACTTACCTTAAGATGTATGTGGGCGCCATAAGACCCTTTGGTGTGGATGATAAGCTCTTTACTCAGTTATTCCAATAGTCCTTGATTGATGTTGCTATTAAATGGTTGTTAGATCTAGACCAAAATCATAAGAAAACTTGGGATGACATATGCAATGCATTTGTCAAGCAATATCGCTATAACATTGAGGTGGATGCCACTTACTGAGATCTAGAAACCACTAAGCAAGGTCAAAGAGAATCCTTCACCACGTTCCTTACAAGGTGGAAGGCAAAGCAGTATAAATGGTGAACTGTCTAGTCAAAGTAGAGCAAATTGACATTATCATCAAGAATCTCCTCCCCCAATACCATATGCATCTGTAAACTCAATACCTCCCCAACTTCAAAGTTTTTATTGCCACTGCTAGCAACATAGATGATTTGATCTAGTCAAGACAAATCAAGGATGAATCCTCTAACTTGAGATATCATAAGAAGAACAACACCACCAACTCCACCACCCAAAAAAGAGGGGAGATAAATGTTGTCTCCTATCACCAGCCAATAAGGTTGGAAATAAGAGCTTTCTCTGAGTTAGGCAGGCTCCTAAGCACTGTCCATAAAAAGGCCTTGGAAGCCCATCTTGTTAAGCCTTTAGAGCTAAGAGTGCCTCCAAATCCATTGCCCAAAAATTCTAATGAGCACTATGACTATCATAAAGGACTAAGGCACAAAACTGATGCATACAATACTCTAAAGCATAAAATTCAAGACCTCATTGATAGTAGAGACATTATTGCTCCCAGGCCGAAAGCCTAAGACTACCACCAATCCTTTTCTAAACCATCGAGCTCACCTAACCATCTCAAACTTCACCCAATAATTAGCACTTTAAGAAGAATGCCGGCCTACTATGCTTGAGTCCTTTGAGTCAGTGTCTGAGTCATCTAAGTCTAAGTCTATCTAAGCCTAAGTCTAACTCCTTTGAGTCTGTTAAATTTTTCTTTAAGTTCGAGTCCGTCAAGTCTTGTCCTCCTGAGTTTGTATTTCACCTTCTAGGCTTATCCTTTAATGTAACTTATGATGTTGGGATTTTGGTTAGTAATAAATTTTTTTTTGAACTTTTTGCTTCGCTTTAATTTATCTTT
>CANTUT010000497.1:210000-229704 GCA_947687605.1 Reutealis trisperma
ATTGTATTGAGTTGCTAAGATTATTTAGAAGTGTTGTTTCTATTGATTTGGGAGATTTTGGTAGATTCTGGCAAGAATCTCAAGAGTCATATAATTATATCTTATTGGACGAGTCGTTCTTTTATGATAATATCCTCTATTGTTTAGTGTCGATGTTTCTGGCATCTTCCTGGTTCCATGGGTCGCACTTCTAAGGGAAGTCAATCAGACGCCTCATTAATTAGGTAAGTGATACTCCCTAATATATTATTCTATTTTCATATGTATTTGCATTTACTGTATATATATATATATATATATATATATATATATATATATATATATATATATATATATATATATATATATATATATATATATATATATATATATATATATATATATATATATGCATATTATGCATTATTATTGCATAGATGCATGCTAAGATCCGATTGTGGTTGATGAATTGATATTCGTTATGACATAATGGCTGTGATTGATGGATGGAGATTAGGAGGATATAGTACTACTTAGAATTATGGATATGGATATGATTACGACTGGTATTATGATGAGATTGAGAAGATGAGCTATGAATAGTGGATGCTGGCCGGGCATGCTCATCGCCAGAGCTGCTATCAATCGGGTCAGGGCTGCGTGGTATAGACCAATGACAGTCAGGCCTATTAGACATAAGAGACTAATTGTTGAATTCAGAGAGCCAGGATAGGGGGATCGGCTCCCCATATTGAGTATTAGTGTAGTACTATGGACTGTATCTCATCCTTGGATGCTCATGTGATTTTTTTGTCTCTGTGACATATTGCATTGGCATAAGTAGTAGTTACATATTTATAGGATGTCAGTTTAATATATTAGCTAGTATCACCTACTGAGTCGGATGCTCATTCCTGTTCAAATTATATTTTCAGATTGTGGAATGAGCTTGTGAAGGGATTGTAATAGAGTTAAACTACCAATTGCCTTTCAACAGTATTTTGTATTATTAAGTACTGAGTTATGTAAATAATAAGTATATAATTGTATTGGTACTTTAGAACTCCGCAATGCTACTTTTGACATATGTATTCTATTTATTATCAGTTATTATGTATATTCTGATTTGAGACATTATTGTTAAGTAGAATCCAATTGAATGATAAATGATCTTTATGACATAATTGAGTTATTAGCCCAGTGCGTCTTTAATTGGTTTGGATATGCTTAACACATGGGCCCATAGCCCTATTGTGTGATGATTTGTCGTTTGGTTTAAGGTTAGGTTTGCTACGGGCATTGGTAGCCACGTGCATCACCCGTGTCCTAGTGCCGGTCACATGCCCTTGGGGTCAGGGCATGACAAAGATGGTATAGAGCAAAGATCTTGTGACCTCTAGTATATTCAGTGTTGTGGGTCCTTGTTTCTGTAACATGCGAAGTGTAGGATTCCTAATTGTCTTTCTTGAGTTTCCTTTGGTTCCAATTCAGCGTTAACATAGTATTATAATGAGTTACCAGTATTAATTATATTGGTGTGTTTATTATATGTGTACTATATGCTTGTGTGTGATATAGTGATTGAGATGAATATTCTCAGACTTGTGATTATGAGATAAAGGATATATGTACATATGGTGCTAGTAGAAATTTTGTAGTGGTGAAAGTTCTTTGAATCAGTAGAATATGATCAGAGTGCAATGATTTGAGCTTTTATAAAGTGATAAGATGTTAAGGCTATATGAATTGTGAATTTGAGGATCCCTAAGAACTTAATCCAGGAGGATATAAAATGATTTAATTCAAAATTTTAAATGGTTTTGACATGAAATGTTTTAGTTTTAATTTGATTAAGTAAATGAGTTCAAAGCTGATAATTGATTTTACAGTATGATTTTAAAGATAGTTTTGAGAATTTATTATTTTGGGACTCTGTACTTGTGTCCAGTGTGTCTATCTACATGTGTCGAGTCAGGCATTATGAAATCATATGTCATTATTCATACATCATGTACCTCATCAATCATTGCATTAAGGTTGCATAGTGTGTAGCATCCTTAGACACAATACCTTGTGTTCCAAAATAAAAATGAAAATGTTTTGATTTTTATAATGATTCTAAATAGTTTTCAAAATTTAAACAATTTTGAACATACCTGAACTGGATTTAAGTCCTCGGGATGAGATAATACTTTGAGACATTAGATACAATAATATTTGATTGGAATTATTGAAGATTAAGTAGTGATTTTTAATAAGGAAAAGAATTTTATTAGGTAATAAAGTGGAGTTAATATTTGGGAGTACTTATGAAGTATATATGTTTAAGTTGAGATAAAATTAGAATGACATAGATTAAGAGAGACATAAAGTTGCATAGAGATTTTATTGAATATCAGTGGTATTTTTATGTGGATAAATTGAATGATTAGAAATATGAAATATAATAAGATGTCGGTGGAAATTTAGAGATAAGATAATGTTATGAGCTAAATGTATATGATTGCGAGGCAAGAGCTGTTTAAGTCATGGTATTGAAGTATTTTATAGAAAGAGAGTAAGTCTGAAATAATTGTGAAAATGTGAGATATATTTTAGAATTAATAGTATTTCTTGATGACTTTGTTAATATAAGAATGTGGAGATGAATTGTAGAATTAATGGATTTGCATATTAATTGTTGTGTATGCATATGTGGTGGTTTCAAAGTGATAAGATAAAGTTTATATATATATATATGTATATATTAGAGGTAGCTGGAGCAGATAAGAGTAGGAAAAGTATTGTTGAACAATATAAAAAGGGAATTATTATTGGAGTTATTGTTTATGATCAAATGTAATAGAAATTATAATTTTTTTTTTGCAAGACATTAATATGAAAATATTTTATTGAGATTATAATAGCTTAAGTAATAATTATTGGTATGGGAAAGAATTATTGGATATTAAATAAAGTTATTAATTTAGAATTATCTGTTGGATTCTCATGTGACCAAGTATAATAAGTAATAAATGGAAGTGATAATTTAGGCATTAATATTAGCTTTAGTATTGATAAGGACCTAAGGAAAAGATATATTTAAGATTACATTGATTAGAGGTGAAATCAAAAGTTATATTAGTTTTATTTAAGGTTAAGGAGTACAGAATTATTAATGATTAGCTTGGAGGATTATTTGCATAAGAGTTGAATGTTTATTTGGGACAAGAAATTGATAGTAAAATAATGTATGTGGGATATTTATTTATATGATTTTCTATCCTGTTGACTTTGATATGTTATCTGTAGTTAAGTAGTATGTCAGAGTGTGCAGTGAAAGCGTGGTGGAGAAGTTTAATTAAAGTGCAGAGTGCTTGTTGGATTTGAAAATTTGAGGATGAATTTTCTTAAGGGGGGAAGATTGTAATACCCTAAATTTTCAATTATTTTATAAAATCCTATTTTTATACGAAAATATATTATTTTATAATTTTCTTTATTAAAGTAAATATTGAAGTTGTATTTTATTAAATTATATATATTCATACTATTTGAATATGTATTATTAATGGTGACTTTATTTAAATATTATATATGTATATATAATGGAAGAAAGTAATATATATATATATATATATATAATGAAAATATTATGATGGTTATTTGGAGAATTTATATTTTGATATTTAAATATTAATATTGATACTAAATTAATATTATGTTTGATTAATCTAAATTATATTGTGATTATACAAATTTATCAGCAGTTTGGAATTTCGTTATAATTACTATTATTATGAATGATTTTTATGAATTGAATTATATTATGAAAATTAAGGTTTATTATATATATATATATATATATATACACTGATTTTTTAAATGAATAAAAGAAGAAGAAATGGGGAACCATATGTTGACTAATAGCCAATCAGATGGCTGAAGAAATAGAATGGGAAAGAAAAGACCAGAGAAGGAGAGAGGCAGAGACGAAGAGAGAGAGAGATTGAGAGAGAGAGGGACAGTTTGGGGAGTTCCGACTGGCAATGTCGAGCACTGCCACCTCCATCTTATAGTCTGATGTCTAATGACTCCTAGGGAACCAATAGCAGCTCGATCGGACAGCGAACAGTGACATACACGCAGTGGAGAGTTTCACCGATGTTGAAACTTCAACTATAGATTTCGGCCGATTTCAACAGTGAAATTCAGCCATTCTGCTCCCGTTCAACTCCTGGTGATGAGGGCTTCCATTTGGTACCTTCCTTGCCCTCTGAGGTTTGTTGGAGAAGGAAATCGGAGTTATAGAGATCGAACCTTTCATGGCGATTTCCAGTGAGATGCTGGCAACTGACGATGAGTGACTGTGGTTTTTATAATCCTAACATTGGGGTGAACCTGGTGGTGTGAAGACCGCTCCATTCCACCACCAATAGCGGCGGTGCGTGGCCGGTCAATGACGCTTTAGCAGCGATGTGCAGACCTTGATCCAGCAGCTCCGTCTTGCTATTTTGATGCGATTTGCCATGTTCGTTCGATCGAAAATTGTGAGGGTAAATCTGAATCTCTTGATTTCTATATTTTGAGTTATGTTTGTTAAGTTAATTAGTATTTTGGTGATTTGGTGATCTGAGTTGACTGTTGAGTTAATTGTATTGATGATTGAGAGTGGGGCAAACCTAGAAGGGGTCGTTGATATTGTGTTGAGTTGCTAAGATTATTTAGAAGTGTTGTTTTTATTGATTTGGGAGATTCTGGTATATTCTGGCAAGAATCTCAAGAGTCATATAATTATGTCTTGTTGGACGAGTCATTCTTTTTTGATAATATCCTCTGTTGTTCAGTGTCGATGTTTCTGGCATCTTTCTTATTTCATGGGTCGCACTTCCAAGGGAAGTTAGTCAGACGTATGTAGAAAATGCCAAACTTTGAACTCTAGCACTGCTAGAGTTGCCTCCGAGCTGTAGCTAAGCCATAACATTGAACTTTTTAATGGGACACAATTCCTCCTTAATAGCACCAAAATAGAAACCACGGGCTACCAAATCCCAAAACCTAAATCAAGCCCTCAGAAAAATCTCAATCCACTTGAACTCCTCTTAATGCCACCATGGCAACTATTCCATACCAACCTAGATTGAGTTCATCAACCTTGTTGAGTTTTTTAGTCCATAAATGCATGTCTCTGCAGACACATAAATCACATAAAAAAATTGGATTCACAAAGCAAATGCGTGAATCCACCCTCATGCATCTATGAAATCATCTATTACAAGCATCATCACAAATCATGAATAAAATATAAGTCAAATAAAAGCTTCATGAATTCTAAAACATGCATATATAAACATGCATTATCTGTGCACTAGCACCTCTGCAATCATGTACAATCATGCATAAGCAAGCTAGTGGCCTCTCCAAAGTTGATCAATACTTCCTCAAAGCTGATCGACATCTCTTGAAGCTGACCAGCACCTCCTCAAAGTTGACTGACATCTCTTGAGGCTAACCATTGCCTCCTCAAAACTAATCAACATCTTTTAAAGTTGATTAGTGCCTCCTTGAATCTAATCGATAACTTTAAAGTTGACTAATACTTTCTCAAAGCTAACTGACATCTCCTGGGGCTGACTAATGCCTCCTCAAAGCTGATTGACATCTGCTGAAGCTGACCGACCCCTTCTGAAGCAAATTGGTGCCCCTCGAAGCTGACCAATATCTTTTTAAAACTGACCAATACCCTTTTATCCAAACCTATCAATTTCCACCCGCAACCTAGATATCCCTATGGTTCCTTTTTCCATCTCTCTTATAAAAAAATTTTCCAAGTCCTTCACCCAAATATGTCTAATCTAGGCATCCCTTTGGTTCCTTTTCCCATCTCGAATAAACTAAATCAATCAATTCACCCAAAGATATCTAGTCACCAGTCTGGATATCACTTTGGTTCCTTTTCTCATTTCTATTTATCTGACAATTCCACCTATAAATGTCTATAAACGGTCACCTAGACATCCCTATGGTTCATTTTCCACCACTTTTACCCAAATTTGTCAATTCACTTAAAAATATCTAGCCACCAACCTAGATATCCCTTTGGTCTTATTTCTCGCTTCCGTTTATCCATCACATTTTTCACTTATAAATGTTTAGAAATAATTACTTAAACATCCCTATGATTCTTTTTCCATCTTCCTTTTTGACCATTTTTGTCAACCAAACATGTCTAAGCACTGAACTAGACAATAGTTTAGTCTTTTGTACCATTTCTTCTTCCAAGTTCATTATCATCAAAATAGCCTCACAAAAAAGATAATTCTTGGAGGGGGTAGTTGTGAACTCTCATTTCAGCACCTCTAAAATTAATTTTAAAATCACTAGAATTGACCCGATTGTCTTTAGCACAATCTAACACTTTTCCTATCCTGATCGGACCTGCTGCACCATATAGTATTTTTCCAAAATGACTGAGTTTTCTCTTAGACTAGCTATTCACCTGTCCAAAAATTAATTTCAAGCTTATCAACACTGAATGACAAAAATTTTGAACTTTAAGACTCTCAAAAATTGACCTAAAAGTCTTAAAAAATGATTCGGGTGCTGGAACAGAAGATCTAGCTGGCACACTACCAGAGCATTTGGTGGTGGCAACACCTAAGGCGGCATGCTGCCTAACGCACCAATGGCACTACCAAGCTGACCCCTCTTTTGGCGTGGTCCCACCACCCTTTTTACAATTCCCAAAATACTCCCAATATGATTTTTTAGTATTTTTTCAGCCCTATCCTTTTAGTCTTTTCACTTTTCACTTTCCAAACCGCCCTTTATAAACCCTTAATTTTGTACCTTTATGATCCAATCGCAACTTGACACTAATTAAGATTAGTGTGATATGCAGAGCTAATATGGCGATCTCACTAACCGGCCATGCAGTCAGCATGCCACCCATGCTGCATCGGCCCTCCCGTTTTTCCTATTTTGCCCTCAGTTTTTTCCAATAAATAGGGTTCATTCCCAATTATTAAGGATCAATAAGCTGCAAATGCCTTTAGATGTAAAAATCTCTAATTTTTATGCAAGATTCATCTCGTGAGATCCCAATCCAAGGTGAAGCTCAGATCTAGTGTAAGGCTTGCCCCATTCATACAAAAGAAACGCAAAACTAAGTTATAATTCCTTTTTTGAGATTTCTTAAATCAGATTTAGAATTCTCTCTTTTATATCTTCCTTTAGGTCTAAAACTGAAAAGATCTAATCTTGTTAATTTTAAATTTGAGCTAAATTAAACCCCTCCTTCGTAAGAAGGAAAAACAATGTGGAGTTTGATTCTCATTTCAAGAGATACACAGGCATGCCAATCTTTTAGGCATCAATTCCAAATTATTTTTCTTTTATTTTTAAATGGAATTATTTCTATTCTATTTTCTTTTACATATGATTATGTTACTTTGTTTTAGTTTGTTAATTTTTGCAGTTAGTTGAGGAATGTATGCTTTTCCTAGTACGCATAAGGGCTAGAGAAAGGATTCTCTTTTTATTTATCTATTCCTTTTTTTTTTGGTAACAATTCATAAGCATATTTTTTTTGTTTATCATATTATAACTATCATGCATTGCATGGATATATTTGCTCACGCATCATCTTTATGCTTATCTATGAAATTTATTTTAAGATATTTTGTATTAAAATTGCCAAAATAATTTTGTCAAAATAAACAAAAATTTAGTCCCCGAATTCTCTTTGGTTTCGAGGCTAGTGATATTTTCTTTTAGAATATTAATTGAAGTCAATTTTGGGTTTTTTCCTTAATCATTTCCCAAATAAAATTAAGGTGGTGACTTTTCTTTTTAAAAATTGATTTTTTTCAACCCGAGGGTTCCACCATAAGTTCAAACTCAAATGAGTATTTTGATCCCACTGAACAGATTGGACCGGTGCTCCGATGAGGCGTCACAGCTAGCGATTCCACTAGGGAATACCTTCTTTTTAACAAAGAAATAAGAGGACTACTAATTGGTTTAAATCAAAGTTTGACACTTTTAATACATAAATGGCTTTCATGCATCACTTGCATAAGCTTCTTGCTTTTCAACCTAGATTTCTTAGGAAAACAAAGGATAGAAAGTAATATCGAGTGGGTAACCCTCCTTAAGTATATTGGCTAATAGTGAAATCATCCACCCCGCGACGAATTCTTTGATCCTTTTAAAGGTGTAACGAGCATGCACATATTGTTGGACCCACGTGAGACTCCTTGACTCACATATGGTTAGGTATATTGCTACTCTAGTGTAATGGGTACATTATACAAGCCACCCTTTCCCTTTTTATGTAATGAACTTAGATCTTACCATAATCAAAACCTTGTATCTTTGCATTCTCATAAAATGTTTCTCCATGCATATCATGCATTCATATTGTATAAAACATGCATTCATTTCAAATTTAGGCTGCACCTTGAACTGAAGAAGGGTTACATACTCACTTCTAGCTAAACATCTTCACTTCTAAACCATAAACACTCTCACATCTTTATCCCAATCACTTTGGCTCCCACAATCCTAAATGCCATCACCTATAACGTTTATGAATCTTAACTTTTAACCTAAATACTTTAACCACACACCTTAAAGTACCACACCCTAACCTTTAACCTTATATGCCATTAACACTAGCTTTTAATATGAAAGCACCTCACCCTAACCTCTCTCAGCTCCATCCCAAACACCCTTACCTTTACTCTAAACCCTCTCACCTCTATCCAAACACATTGCCACCCAAACCTATGATCTAATCTCAACTAATGGTAAAAAACTCAATCTAATGTCAAACACATAGTAAAAATAACCCATCCATGGTACCTCTATTTGCATCTAAAATTTAATTCTATCCAAGCTAAACACTAACCTAGCCTCGTTTTTATCCTCAACCTTTATCTTCACTCATGACCCTATCACAAGCTAAACACTAACCCAGCTTTACCTCCCATAATCCTTATCTAAGCTAAATACTAACTTAGCTTCATTCTGATCCCCAATCCTTTCAAAAGCTAAACACTAACCTAACTTTGATCCTTCACAATTCTTTCCCAAGTTAAACATTGACTTAGCTTCATCCTTACTAGTAACCTTTTCCTAAGCTAAACATTGATCTAGCTTTCATCCTTCGTAATTCTTACCATAGCTAAACATTGACCTAGCTTTTATCCTTCACAATTTTTATCCAAGCTAAACACTAACCTAGGTTCATCCTTATCCATAGTCGTTACCCAAACCAAATGCTAACTTAATTTCATCTTTTAGAGTATTATCCGACTCATGGCACCCATTATCCAATTGTCACCAAACCAATGGTTCACCCACATCTAAATCTACAGTATATCCATAACTCAATTGCAAAACCCATGCCCCTTCCATTCTTAGGTCCATAGTAAACCATTCATAAATCGTAATCCTAATTACTCTAGGCTAAACTCTGACCTAGCCTTCCAAACTACTCTTTGGTTCCTCAAGGTTAAATTTTGACCTAGCTACTGAAAGCTAAATTCTGACCTAGCCACTCAAAGCTAAAGTCTGACCTAGCTACTCAAAGCTAAATTTTGACCTAGCCACTCAAAGCTAAAATCTGATCTAGCTACCTAAAGCTAAAATCAGACTTAGCCACCCAAAACTAAATTTTGACCTAGCCACTCAAAGCTAAAATCTGACCTAGCCACCTAGAGCTAAAATCTGACCTAGCAACCTAAAGCTAAATTCTAATCTAGCTACTTAAAGCTAAAATTTGACCTAGCCACTTAAAGCTAAATGCTAACCTAGTTTCTAAAGCTAAAATCTAACCTACCTCTCCTAGCTAAATACCAACCTTGGGCTCTTCTACAAGGGTGCTTTGGACCTCTTTGGAAGATGGTTGCTATTATCTCAGATATGGTGTTCCAGGCTTTGGTCATAAGGATACCGTAGGCTCATGGATAAGGATTTGCCCTTTATCATAGTTTCATATGATTTTCTTATCCATCACACGGTTGGCAAGCTTTCACTTAATTAGACTTTTATGGGTGATGTAATTTGCCAAGGAGGCTTAGTTTTTTTTTTTTTTTTTTTGGAGTGGGTTTTGCCAATGAGACATGGAATGACTGGGCTTTGAGTGGTTCAAGCCTTTTTTAAGCTTTGCAAGACATGACTTGATTTTGGTTGTGCTAGAGAAAGCTGCCTTTAAGGATGATGAGTCTTAAAAGACTTAAAATCTTCGGTTCTGCTAATGGGCTTGGCTCTTAGAAGATGATGAGACTTTGCTAAGAAAAAGGTGGTACAAGGCTTGAACTTGAAAAGATGGAATGGTACATTTTGAAGTTGGGGAATGGTTTAAAGGCGGGTTGGAAATTTTGAAAAGGATCAAAGAGGTTGTATGATTTTGCTATCTGTAGCATGATTCATGGAAAAGAACAAGCCAGGCTAATCTTGTCATTTTGAGATTGAAGAGAAATTTAGGGTGACACTCTATTGGCTTGAATGTAAATGACAAACTGGCTGAAAGGAGGTTCTCTAAGGAGTGGCTGAAGGACTAATGAGAAAAGATAACTTGGGGATTTGGCTTCCAATGAGAGATAAGAACATGACAGACTAGCAATGCAAGAGATTGTGTCTAAATGATGAGACAGATTAACATTAGATGATGACGACCTAGAAAGACATATCCTCACTGTGAGATAAAGGTGTAGAAGATAATATGAGCAAGATAGTGAGGAAGGATGACTTTGAAGACATGAGACGAGATGGATTGAGTAAAGATGATTTAACAAACTTTGAATGATCCGAAGGAAGATGACTAGGATGAACTTTCTCTCTCTCACTCTTTCTGTTTTTTTTTTTTTTTTTTTTGCTCTAACTTTTGCCTAAGCCACCCTTTTCGGGTTTTCAACTTAGCAAGCTTTAGATTAATGAAGGTTGGGAGAAAACATTCCACCATGACTTATTGCTTTTCTTCACTTTAAGGGGCTGTAACATTTGAATTTTGGATTTGAAGAACTTGTTACCCCTTGTTGAGGTGTATCATTTGATTTTGTACTTTAAATATTTGATGAGAGGTCTATTGCTTGACCTACTTTGGTTAGGAGCTTTGGTGGATTTAATTGATTGTTCATTTCTCTCTCTTTTTTTTATTTTTATCTTTTTATCTTTTTTTTTTCAAAGTTCATCAATGTTTAAAATAAGAAAAGACAAATGCATAAATAATTATGGATGTTTTATTATAATGGAAAATTTTATTACAAGATAACAACAGGAGACTGATATGATTGACGAAAAAATACATAAAAAGGAGAATAAAATGATAGCACAGACTCAAATTTTGACTCAAATTTTGAGATTTACACTTAGACTCAAACTCAGACTTGGATTTCAATCTCAGACAGGTTAGATTAGTCAAACTTGAACTCTTCCATGTCATGCCACTTGGGGCTAAGGTAAGGTGGGATTGAATTGAATTCGAGTTCTTCATCACTGTTCAAGTTGGCAGTGAGGAATTCAGGTTGAAATGATGCATTTTGGATGCAATCTTTAACCTTTGATGCAGTTGCAATCAAAGTCTTGAAAGTGGGTAGGTATTGGGTTAACAAGGGGGCTCGGTAAGTTGGAAGTAGATTCTTGACAAGGATGTCGACTTTTTCTTGCTCGGTTGGTCTATTTACCATTTGGGCAGCTTTAGCCCTCCACCTTGTAAGGAACATGGAGAAAGACTCCTTTGGAAGTTGCTTGGTAGTTTCCAAGTCATGCCTAGTGACATCCACTTCATTATTATAATGATATTGTTTGACAAAGGCACAGCAAATATCATCCCATGTCATTTTCTTGCTCTTGTCTAGTGAAAGGAACCATTTCCTAGTAACACCGGTTAGTGATTGTTAGAATAGTTGAGCAAGAAACTCATTGTTAACTCCTAAAGGTTTCATTGCCCCCATATATATCTTCAGATGGGTCTTGGGGCAAGTGGTTCCATCAAATCTCTTTAGTTCAGGCATTTTGAATTTAGGAGGGAGCTTGGCATTAGGAAATAAGGTTAAACTGCCCACATTAATTAGATCATCGCGGTGCATTAGGGATGTGATGGTTCTTTCCATGGTTTCAAGTTTCTCTATGAGCAATCTAGTGTCTGGAAAAGAGAAAACTTCCTCACCTTGGTTTAGATATGGGTTGGTTTGTCTCGAATTTAGGCTAGGATTGGTCAAGTTCAAGATAAGGTTTAGGTTAGGATGGCTAAGGGTGGCTTGGTTAATCACAGCTCAAACTTTCTTAATGATGAATTGCCTTTATTCCTTGAATTAGGCTTGCTGAGTAGTTAGGATAGCTTGGAAGTGCTCTTCTTACTTCTTAAGAGCTCTGGTCACAAGTGTGGTCAAGGAAGCCATATCAAGTGGGTGGGCCATTAGTACCTTCAAACCAAAGCAACAAGGTAAGTGATGGGTATGGAACAGAAGAGGTGATGAAGGTATAGGCATACAGATCCTATGAGAAAAGGCTTCTTATTGTGTAATGGGCCAACCATTTTTTTTAAGGCTTAAGATGTGATAGGGCAGATGTTTTGGGCTTAGGGTAGTAGACTGAACCAAGGGTATTGGGTTTAAGGTAGTGTGTTGGGCCAAAGGTATTAGGCTTAGGGTAGTGTCTTAATGATTTAGGGTATAGGCTATAGGCATTTGTCATATAGGGGTAATGGATTGGTTTTGAAGGTAAAGGGCCAAAAATGTTGGGCGATGGTGTCTTATGGCTAGGTTGGCAAGCTATGGGTAAGAGGAGGGTAGAAATGTTTTTAGGTTACAATTTAGGGTGAAGACATTTTGGGTAAGGTTAAGGTAACAGTGTTTAAGGTTAGAGGTGTTTGAGGTCAAGGCTAGGGAAATGAGGTTTTAGGTTTAGGGCTAGGATATTGGTATTTAGGTTAAAGGCTAATGTAACAGGGTAAGGTATTAGGGTTAGGGTATTGGTGTTTAGGTTAAAGGCTAAGGTAAAGGGGTAAGGTTTAGGGTTAGGGTATTGGTGTTTAGGTTAAGGGCTAAGGTAAAAGGGTAAGGTTTAAGGAAAAGGGTAAGGTTTAGGGTTAGGGTATTGGTGTTTAGGTTAAAGGCTAAGGCAAAGGGGTAAGGTTTAGGATTAGGGTATTGGTGTTTAGGTTAAAGGCTAAGGCAAAAGGGTAAGGTTTAGGGTTAGGGTATTAGTGTTTAGGTTAAAGGCTAAGGCAAAGGGGTAAGGTTTAGGGCTAGGGTATTAGTGTTTAGGTTAAAGGCAAGCTAGGGTATTGGTGTTTAGGTTAAAGGCTAATGTAAAAAGGTAAGGTTTAGGGTGATGGCTTAATGTTTATGGGGGCAAAGGTGAATGGGATAGAGGTGAGAGTGTTTAAAGTTTAGAAGTAAAGGTGTTGGGATAAAAGTGAGTATATGACCATTCTTCAGTTCAACGTATAACCTAGACTTAAGATGAATGCATGTTTTGTTATACAATATGGATGTATGATATGCATGAGGAAAACATTTCATGAGAATGCAAAGATGCAAGGTTTTAATTATGGTACATACAATCTAAAGCCAGGATCTAAGTTCATTACATGAAAGCGTAAGGGGGCTTGTACAAGGTATCCGTCACACTAGAGCAGCGATATACCTAACCACATGTGAGTCAAGGAGCCTCGCATGGGTCCAACAGTACGTGCATACTCATTACATCTTTGAAAGGATTAAAGGATTCGTCATGGGGTGGATGATTTCACTATTGGCGAATAGATCCAAGGAGGGTTATCCACTCAATGCTACTCACTATCCATTATTTTTCTAAAACTAGTTTGAATGGCAAAGAGCCTATGCAAGTGATGCATGCAAAGTCACAATCATATTAAAAGGCTAAACTCTTTTTAAACCAATTAGTAGTCTACTTATTTTTTCCTTTTATTAAAAAAAAGTTAGTCCCCAGCAAAGTTGCCAGTTGTGAGGCCTCGCCTAAGCACTGGTCCAATCCACTAAAGGGAATCAAAATGCTCATTTGGGAAAGAATTGATGAGGAAGCCCTCAGGCTTATCTTTGATAGATTTGAAAATTATTTCTTGGAGTCACCACCTTAATTTATTTTTATTTGGGAAAATATAAGGAAAAAAACCCATTTGACTCCAATTATTATCCAAAGAAAAAAGATCACTAGCCTTGAACCAAAGAGGATTCGGGGACTAGGTTTTTGGTTTACTTTAACAAAATAAGTTTGGCCAATTACTATAAAAGTGACTTAAAATATATTTCATGAATAATTTAAAATGCATGATCAACTTATAATATGCATAATCATTCAATCCATAAAGTTTATACACAATTAGAACTCAAAATAAAATAAAGTCAATATTACAATGAAATCCAAACTTAGGATATACCTCCTCTAGCCCTCATGGGTTCTAGGGAAGTCACACATTCCCTAAACTAAACCTAACAACTAAGTAAAGAAAAGCAAAACAAAAGCAAGTGAAGAAGGTTATAGGGGGGAGAGTTAATTAATTTTAATTGGATTTGATGCCTGAACTAAGCATGCCTACGTATCCCTTTGAATGGGAATTAGAATCCATGCAGTTCTCCCTTCTTGCGAAGGGGTTAGTTTAGCTTAGCCACTTTATCATGTTTTGATTGATTGATTAAAAGAGGGTTTAATTAATTAATTTAATTTAATTGATTACTGAGTTGATTAGCTAGCAACCTAGATGAATCAATTTAATTAACTAACTTAAGGAAGCAAGGAAATTTAGACAAAAGAAATTTAAAGGAAAAGAAGCTTACCTCTGACGGCGGGTGGGGACTGGCCTCGGATGGCAGGCGGTGGCTGGCATTGGATGGTAGGTAGTGGCTAGCTTAGGATGGTAGGCGATGGTTGACTTAGGATGGCAGGTGGCAGATAGCCTTTGATGGCAGGCGGCGGACACGAGCCTTAGGTAAGAGACTTGCCTCGAACAGGCAGGCAAAAAGCCTTAAACTAGTTGGGTAGGAATTAAGGAGAAATCCTCCAACTCACTTTGCAAAGCAAGGAGCAAATGCAAAGCATTTTTCTTGAAGTAATGCTTTTCAAGCTCTAGAAGTTGGTCTTTTGAAGTGTGGAGAGGCCCTCTATATATAAGAGGAAGTTGGAGCTCATATTGCATATACTTTCGATATGGGATAGTGGAAAATAAGATTTTTGCTGGAGTTGCTGCAGAAGCTATGTCAGTGCGGCACATGGCTGTGCGGTGCCGCATAGAGCTGTGCGGCAGCCAGCCATGTTTTCATCGATTTTGCTTGTTTTTGCTCGTTTCTCATCTGTTTTACATAATTTTAGTTGTGTTGTATTCGTTACTCAGTCCTAGATGATTTGAAAGGGTTCAAATGTCAAAAAGAAATATTTTGATTTTTCCATTTTGAGTTTTTTTTTTTTTGACTTTTGAAAGTCTGTTCATTGAGCCTAAGTGCTTCTAAAGTTTAAACACATACTAGAAGGTGCAAATTTAGGGTTCACACATCCCAAGTCCTCTTGTGATTCTAGTCGAGATCTAGTAACCACTTAACAGTAGCTCCGATTAAAGATTATTGGAATAATTGAGCAAGGAGCTCGTCATCCACACTAAAGGGTCTCATAGCACTCATGTACATCTTAAGGTGAGTTTTAGGGCATTAAGTGCCCTTAAACTTGTCCATGACCTACATCTTAAATTTTAGAGAAGCTCTTGCATTTGGAAAGAGAGCTAAAGAGTTGACATCTATCATGTCCTCATGCTTTTTGATGTTCTTAATTATTCTCTTTATGGCCTCAATTTTTGCCATCAATTTCTTAGCTTTGGGAAAGCTAGAAAAATCTCCACTATGAAAAGGATTTGCAGTGGGAAAGAAAGTGGCTGCATTTAAGTTTATGATAGGAGAGGTTGGATTTTCAGGTGCTTTCCCATTATCGATGAGATTGATAATGGGAGGAGTAAAAGTAGGGGCATAGCTCATCTCCGCTTAAGCAAATGCAATCTCAACACAAGCAGGAGGGGGAGTAACAGCGGCATTGGTCATTTCCTTGACCTTATTGATGATGGATTGGCATTGGGAATTGAGAGCACTGGTGAAAGTGGTGGACTGGGCATTGAAAGCATAGGTGAAAGTGTCGGTTTGGGTCTTAAGGGCAATGATGAGTGCAACTTGAAAAGTTTCCTCTTATTTCTTGAGGAGATTGGTGAAAAAGTTGCTCATTGCATCTTAGTCAAAGTTGGAGATGTTGGCTATTGGTACCTTTAAAATGGAAAACAGAAAAATGGGTAATAATACAGAATTGCGAAGGAAAAAATGAATGTGAAGGTGTGTCGAAATAAGAATTCCCTCCATATGGTTGGTCTCCAGGTTTAAAGGTTGACAAGGTGGGTGTGTGAGGTTACTGTGTTTTGGGTGATGAACCACCGATTTAGGTCTTTGAGGTGCTTGAGGGTTTACCTTGCTAAGCTTTTCATGTTATGTATGCATGGCAATGTCATGATGCATGCCAAAAAAGGTTTCATGGGCATATGCACAAATGTCTCCATTATTATGGTACATGGAACCCAGGGTCAACGTTAGGGCGACTACATGTACATGCATCGATATTCCTAACCACATGTGAGACAAGAAGCCTCGCATGGGTCCAATGGTACTGATTGCTCATGTGAGACAAAAATTTATCGCGGGGTGGGATGCTTTTGCTATTTCCCAACATACTCAAAGAGAGTTGTCGAGCCAATGCTACTCACCATCCAAAAGTTTCCTAAAGCTAAGGTTAGGCAAGGAGCCTTTATTATGCAAAGTGATGCATGAAAGTCAAATTATATTTAATGAGCCATATGTAAATTATTTTGAATTTTTTTTTTGTTTTTTATTTAAAAAGGTGGCAACCAGTCCCCAGCATAGTTGCCAGCTGTAAAGCCTCACTTGAGCACTGGATTAATCTACTAGAGGGAATCGAGATGCTCATTCTGGTTCAGACTCACGATGGATTTGAAAATGATTTTGGAAGTCGCCACCCTAATTTATTTTGAAATGGAAAAATTAAGGAACAACCCAATTGACTCCAATTTATTAATTTTGCAATTAATTTGCCTAATGATAAAATCACTAGCCTTGAACCAGATTAAGCTCAGAGACTAGGTTTTTAGTTGAATAATCTAAATTTGGCTCTTAAGTTTAGTTTGACTTAGAAAAAATTGATTTCATGAATGACTTTTATAGGATGATAATTGTAAATAAGATGTATGAATATGGCATGAGTGCAAGGAGAAAATTAAAATAAAACATTCATAAATTACATTAATTAAAAGGGGAAAGGGGGATTGATTGAGATTTGGATTTGAGGTTCAGATTTAGATTCCAAACGTGCCCATGCACCCTATTGAATGGGGATCAAAACCCACGTAGTTCATTCCACTATTAAGTGGAGGGGTTTAGGAGTTAATCAAATTAATTTTGACTTAGGTGTTTTGAGAGGGAGGAAAAAGACTGATACCTTTGCTTTTAGTTGGTACGGAGTTTAGAAAATTTGGATGTCTGATAGTAATATAATTAAAGGCTAAAAAAATTTTCTTATGGGGGCACTGCCCTCAAACCCTCGCCTACTAACGGGTTAGCAGGACCGCTGTAATAGCTCCGCATAGTGTGTTAAACTCAGCAGGTGCTAAGGCTATAGTTGGATGATAAGGATGCAAAATTAAGGGTTCACAGCATCCCAATTCCCTCTAGTGAATCGAGCTGTGCTCAGGTGAGGCCTTTCAATAGGGGTAAGAATTGCCTAATTCCATTCTTTAAAAACTCAAGAGGAGGCTCTAATATGGCAAGTTTCCTTGATAGGGAGTATGGTGGAGGATACCATAGCTTTAACAAAATTGAGAGTTATGCCCTCAATTGTTGGAAAAGATATGATTTGATTTCTATACATCTCATTAAAGAAAATGTGCTCTTTTTTAAGTTTCGGAGTAAGATTGATAAGATGAATGTTTTGAGTGCTATACCACATATTTTTAACCATAAACCTCTTAGAAAATGGAAGTCTAAAATGCAAACTGACCTAGAAATTACTAGGGTGGCAATTTGGGTTAAGCTGCCTGGATTACCTAGGGAATTTTGGTTCTTGAAATTATTGAGTCAGATTTATAGTTTGTGTGGGGCACCTCTATTTGTGGACCAATGTACTATACAGAAGTTTGAATTGGGTTTTGCTAGGATTTTGGTGGACATGAATGTGACTGAGGAGTTCCCTTACAATATTATTCTAGAATATGAGCATAGGGTTCAATTTTGTCAAAATGTTGAATATGAATTGGTGCTTAAGAGATGTTCTAGCTATTATAAAATTAGGCATCTTAAGGCTAAATGTTCTAAATTTGAAAAGAAAATTTAGGTAGCTAAGGCAAGGAAGGAACCTAAACAGGGTAAGGCCGAGGGTTCAAAGTCTTTGCAGAATACAATAACAGAGACTGCTAGGGATAAAGTGGAGAATTAGGGGAATTTGTATTAAGGTTTTAGTTATATTGTTAAGTCTATGGAGGTATCATCTATTGATCACTATTCTACAGCTGCTTTACTTACTAAGAGGATGCAGGTGACTAATAAGCAAGAGTGGATAGATGTCACTATAAGGAAGCAGAAAGGTTCAACTAGCCCTACAATTGATCAACCTGGGTTCAATGGTCTAAGTATGAACAAAGCTGATCCTCAGAAGGCAATTAGGGTTATTAGAGATGTGTTAAGGCTAAAAAGGTAATTAGACCACTAGATTGGGAAAATGATTGCTTCCTAGAAGATTAAGGGTCTTAATGACCCCATGAAGTAATCAAAGTTAGGAATCTGATTGCTCAAAAGAAATTGATGCTTTTGGGTATTTTGGAAACTAAGGTTAGGGCAGAGAATTTTGATGTGATTTGGAAGACTTTGAATATGAGAGGTTAGGGTTACATCACTAATATATGTTTTGCTTTATTTGTTTCTGTAACTAGTTTGCAATAGTTTGATCAACTGGTACACTGTTTGGTTTATCTTAGGAATAAATCTTTCTATTGGGCTATTGTTTATGCTTAGAATGATGCTTGTAATAGTTAGAACTTATGGGCTGATCTCTAGCTTATTACTGATTTAGTGCAAGGCCTTTGGGTTATTCAAGGCAACTTCAATATTGTGTTGAGTAGTAATTAGAAGAGGGGGCAGTGAGGTAGTTTAGGATGTATGTAGTGATTTTAATAATTGTTTATTGTATATTGGTAACTGAATTAAAAGGTATAAAAGGTCTTTTACTTAGACCAATAATCAAAAAGGGGATAGGAGGATTGGTGTAAATTGGATAGATGTTTAGCTAATGTTCAATGGTTTGATGAGATAGGATAGGGTAAGTATGACATAGTACCTCTAGGTATTTTAGATTACTCTTCTCTTGTGATTTGTAATTCAGTGTGTCACTTTCAAAATAAAAAAGCTTTTAGATTCTATAATATATGGGTCTCACACCTTTATTTCCATCAAATTGTGGTGAAGGCTTAGAAAAAGCAAGTTCCAAATTATACCCAAACATTTTATACATATTAAAATAAAATTTTTCTTTAAGGTTAAACAAAATAATTAACTTTTTTCCAATAAAATTTGCATCCCTCAATTTTCAAAGGTATATAATTTGAAAAAGGATAATTATATTATTTGTGTTTAAACTTTCTTTTTTATTTTAATGTCTAGATTTTATTTTATGTTTTATCTA
>CANTUT010000498.1:5000-208359 GCA_947687605.1 Reutealis trisperma
TGAAAAATATTGGATTAAATAATATTTCTGCGATGACTGAAAAGTTTCAAAAAACAAAGGAATTCAAGGTTTTCGTGTTAGAACTTGGAAGTTTGAAAATTTTATTCTTTCATGGTCATATGGCTGCTGATTTGTATGAATGAGTAATCTAATATGATATTTGTTTTGTTTAGATGAAAAATAATGATTTGAATCATGTGTCTGTTTATCGCTGAAATGAACAAAATGTGCGGAAAGCGCGGAAACTCATGATTTTTCACCTAAGCCTTTGAACTTGGAATTTTTTTGTATAAACCCTATCTATGGCTGCCGATTCATGAAGGGATGTGTTCTAAACTGATATTTTCAATGATTGAATGAAAAATAATGGTTTAAACAACCTATTTGCATATTTCTGAAATAACCGAAAAATACCGAAAATAAGAAAAATTATGGTTTTGTGCACTATAATGCAAAAGATTGAATTTTTATATATTAATAACACCAATAGTGGCCTATTCCTATGAATTTATATTTTAGAATGATTTTTGTTATGTTTATATGAAAAATCTTGGTTCAAACCATGCTTTTACATATTTCTGAAATAGACGGAAAGCACGAAAAGAAGAAGAATTTGGTTTTGACCTTAATGATGCATTCGGCCTACATGAACAATTTTGTCCAAATGTTTATAAATTTTATGTGATGTGTCTTGGTGATTTTTGACATGTATGTATGTATAATAAATGATAAAATTGCATGTTAGTTGAAGGTATGATCCTAGATAAGCTTAAATGCATTTTGGTATACTTAAGGTATATTTAAGGTATCTTAACCTTATAATGTGATTAGAATGCAAATGTGATTGAGGCATTTGGAACTGGATGTCATGACAACTTGATGATGAATATATGGTTATGAGTTAATGAAGTGAAAGTGATCATATGAGTTAAGCATGATGTTTCAAGGATTAATTATTAAGTTGACATGTATGGAAGTGTAAAGTGAACTAAGATAATTGATAAGTGAATTGATATTGAGGTAATGATATTGTGATGACCTTAAAAAGGTATTGATATGATTGCAATGTGTTTTCATATGAGCCTATAAGGCTTAATTATGCAAGACTTTTAAAGTCAACGTGCTATGTGCAAGTGATGAGTACACCTATGTGTGGACTCTAAGTGTATGTGTATGCTATATGTACATGGGTAGTTATGGGATAGGAGCATCATGAGTAAATAAATACTAAGTATTAAATCAAATATTATGTTAGAGTTTGAAGAGCTTTAGAAGTGCAAAGGGGACTACGTGTACTAGGAGCAAAGGAACCCCAAGGTGAGTAAACATCATATTCATTCTTCAAGTGTGAGTAAACATCGTATTCATTCTTCAAGAGTGAGTAAACACTATGTTCATGTTACAAGTGCATTTAAAATTTTATTATGTTACAAATATGTGATATCATATGAGCCTTATAATCTTTGAAACCCAAGTTCATTCCATTTTAAATATTATTATATGATTTCTTTGTCAAGCTTGGGTTGCCAAAGGACATTTGGTCAAAAACTATTTTGCTATCCAATGATAAATTCTTGCGATTAACACCCTAACTTGTATTCTTTCTGGAACTGCACTTTCATTGTATCATTGTTTGAAAGCCAAACTACTATTGATATTGAATTACATGTTATTGTTGCCTTATATGATATTGTTAATTGTGTTTACCAATAGCTCTAGCTATGGTACCTTTTACCCTTTATGCAGAATCCTCGTGCTGATGTGGGTAATCATCGAAACCTGTGCACACGGTCTTAACTCGATGGATAGGGGTAGTATATCCACCTCAGTTAGAAGGGGCGGTTCTAGCCATAAGGCCTGATCAGCTTCACGCTTTCTACGTGATAAGAGTTGGAATTTGGTATAAGGCCACCTCTCCTCGATGTGTTCGAGTGATAGAGCAATAGCCTTCACTCACTATATGTTATAAGTGTGATTTCTGCAAACTTGCCAAATTGAACTCTTGCTAAATTGCAACCTGATTCATGAATTATAAATCATGAACTATGTGTATAAGCTATTTGTTTCCTTTTCAAAGGAATATGTGATAATGTATGTGCCTTTCGTTTACTCATTGAGATCATCTATCTCACCCCTTTTTCCTTACGTTGTTCTAGGTGAGCAAATGTGAGGAGGCAAGGTGATGGCTTAAGCATTCGCTTGGGGAATTCCTTGTCCGAGTTTTCAATAATACTATGTTTATGAAGTTTTATCTTTAGATGCTCCGGGAATGTTGATTGATACTTATTGATATATATTGTTTTCCTTATGGATTTTATATGTAATGATTTACTTTAGTCTTCTGCAAATTTATGGTATTCATCTAAATGTTTTAAATGAGTTAATGAAAGAGGTTCAGTAAGATCCTAGGATTGATTGTTATATGTTAATGGGTTCTACGGGCGTGGGTGACCTTATGTCTCCCCATGTTCTAGGACCGTCGTATCTCATAAGGTTGGGATGTGACATACATACATACACACACACACACACACACACACACACACACATATATATATGTGTGTATATATATATATATATATATATATATATATATATATATATATATATATATATATATATATATACATATATACATGTACATGTATATATATATATATATATATATATATACATGTACATATATATATATATATATATATATATATATATATATATATATATATATATATATATATATATATATATATATGTATGTATGTAGATATATATGTATGTAGATATATATACATACATATATATACATATATATTTCCTTATATTTTAATTTTTGATATCAAAGTTGCAAAAATATAAGTTGTCACAATAGAACAAATTAATATTATCATTAATTTATGTTATTAGAATGAAGAATCTATTATAAGTAATTTATAATACTATGTTAATTAGCAATGTACTTTTTTAGAGGTAAGAAAATGGGAAACTTGTAAATAATTTTGAAAATTTATCTTTAAACAAAATTATTATTTTATATTTTTAATGAAGAAATGAAATAGAATAAAAATAATATTAATAATAAACAAAAAAAAAAGTTTGCTCTTTCACTTAGTCAAACAATACAAGATTTCATTTTTACTAAAAAAATAAAGAAATTAACAATCTTTGCACTTGCTAAGGTACAATTAAACTCAATAATTTTCTTTTTTTTTTTTTTTTGCATGTTATGCATATTAATAGCAAAAAATTAATTTATAGTTGCTCTTTAATTTTCTATTTTTGTTAAGCAAATAAGAATTAATTTAGAATTCAAATATTGAATCCTTCAAAGGAATAAAGCTATTAAAAATTTCAAATTATTAGATTACCGGATAAATTTCAACTTATAATAGAGAAAATTTTTATTCAAAAAATAAAAACATAAAAGTATGACATTTAAAAAATAAATGTAGATAAATAAACAAATTGAGTTCCAAATATCTAATACAATATATAAATATATGAATAGGTAAATTTTTAATATGAATTGAAAAAAACAAAAGTTAAATCAAATTTTGTCTTTATTTTGTATTAAAAGATGTTTTTATTTTATACTTATTTTGTATTGAATAATCAAATCATTATAAATTAAAAAAAAATCTTATTTCTTATTCATTCTATTACTTGCAATACTAAACCTCACACTGATATACACAAATATAAAAATTCAAATACAACATAATATACACAAGCTTTACTGCTTATTCTAGGAACAACATACTTTTTCATTACAATTCAGTGCATTGAGTGACTGTGAATTATAAAAAGCGAAATTAAATTTAAATATTTTGTTTGCAAAACTCATAAATGCTCAACTTTCTCAAATTTGAAAATTTTGATTCAAATTAAATATAGAGATCGAGAGAGAAAATTGAACAGTGATATCAAATATAACAATAAAAAGAATGTGTGGATTATACCAAAAAATAGTTTCTAAATACATTGTTATCAAATGGCTTGCCGCCTCACAAGTTGGAAGTAAAAGTTAATTATCCTATAATATTGCTCAATGAAAGTAGGATGATGTGCAAAAAATTTAATAGAAATATTAAACAGGCAAAAATAACAATAGGACAATATGCAGGAAAATAGGTCCTATTACAAAGAATACACTTCCATTGGCTAAAAATTAGGGATATCGTTTTCATTTTAAAAGAAAACAGTTTCTTTTTGTCTTTGTTTTACAATAATTATTAATAAATCACAAGAACAAACAATACCTAATGTAAAAGTGCATTTACCATGAATAATTGTATGTTGCATTGTCAAAAGGTGTTTGAGCATATACTATAGGGTATCATTTGGTAAGTTGTAATGACATGTAATATAATATAATCAAATATATTTTTAGTGTAAATTTATATTAGAAATGCATTTGATTACATTACATTGTATTCCATTATGGTTTACCAAATGGACTCTGAAAGTATTGGTTAAAAGTGAAAAGTCAAATAGAAAAAGCAACTTACACTATGAATTTAGTTCATAAGAAAGTTCTGCTATGTAATAGATACCGAAATTAATATCACATGATATTAATTCAAATAATTTACATGTTATATAGTATTTATACTAATATTTAAAACATAAATATTTGCAAATTAAATTATGTTTTAAAACAAATCATAATGAGTCATAATAGAAATCAACGTACGAAACACATTAGAAAAAAACTAATATATAAAGGTCACTAGTTTTGAAGGCTAGCAACAAATAACGTATGATCACTGATTAAACTAGTTACCATAAGCTAACACAAAGATTGATAGTCACACTATTGACTTTGTGTGTTGAATTTTTTACCTTCTTCACTTGGCACAAAAATGCATATTTCTCCAATTAACCTATATACAAAATTAATTTTTTTTTACTTAATTAAGTAAAAATCCCTCTTGAGAAGCCATCGCAACCAATCAAGAAAGAAAAGAATTTAATACATATAAACAATACAATTTTGAAAAATAAATAAAAAAGAAAATTGAAAAGGTGAATCACGAGATTTAGACAAGGGTGGATTGTGAGACCTCACTCGAACAATCCTCTCACTCGAGAGCTTTAAAGGTGAGTATTTTTAAGGTTTAAGTTTGAGTTTTAGTGCTCACGATTGGAACAGTTATTTCATTTTTGAAAAATAATTCAGGAGTTGCCACTCTAAATTATTTTAAAATAGAAATATTAAGGAAAAATCCAATTTTGACTCTAATTCATTAATTTTTAATTAATTTATCCAAAGATAAAATCACTATTCTTTGAATCAGATTAAGCTCGAATATTAGTTTTTAGTTTCAAATAATCTAAAATTTGGTTCCTATGTGTCACATCCTAACTTAAGAGATATGATGGTCCTACAATATAGGAAGACATAAGGTTACCCACGCCCATAGAACCCACTCATACACATATAAAAACTACCTAGAATCATACCAAAATCTTATACATTAACTTAATTTGACCATTAATAAAAGGAAATCTTATTTTATGGAAGAATAGTTTAAAATACTTTAAATACAATCCATAAGAAAAGAATATTTAAGATTTCAAATAAATCATCAAAAGAATAATGTGCCAAAAAGAAACACCCCAAACAAGAACTCCTAGCGCATCTAAAAAAGACTCTTCATATAATAATACAATAATAAACTTGGACAAGGAAATCCCTCAAGCAGACTAGATTGCTTGAGCTATCATCTTGCCCCCTCATAATACTCACTTGGAAACCACACAAGAAAAAAGGTAAGATAGATGATATCAATGAGTAAACAATATGGCTTGTACAATAACACATATCCCTTAGAAAGGGCTCATAGCTCATAACTCATAGTTCATGATTCATCATTCATAATTCATAGTTCATGGTTCGTAGTTTGCAATTTAGCAAGATTTCCAGAAATCACAATTATCACTTATCATATAGAGAGTGAAGATTGTTGCCATATTCATTCAAACACATAGAGGAGAGGTGGCATCGTACAAAATTTCAACTCCTATCACTTAATAAGCGTGAAGCAAATTAGGGCCCACACTAAAAGCACCCCTTATAGATAAGGTGGATACACTACCCCTATTTATTGGGTTAAGACCATATGCATAGGTTCTAATGATTTCCCGCATCAGCATGAGAATTTCTACATAAAAAGGTTCATTGGTACCATAGCTAGAGCTAATCACAATCACTTATAATAATAGCATTGAAGAATGCAATCACATATAACATAATAACAATAGAAGTTTAGCTTATTAAATAAAAGATAAACAACAGTGTGGTTCCAAAAAGAATATAAGGTAAGGAAATAATCACAAAGGTTCTTTCTTATCATTGAATAATCAAAAATGGTTTTGGACCAATTGTCTTATAGCAACCCAAGCTTAACAAAGTCATATAATTCAAATTGAAAATAGAAAGGAACTTGGTTTCAAGAATCTCAAAGGTTCACATATCATGATAACTTGTACTTATAACATGAACAAAATGTTTACTCACCTTGTGGTTCTTTAACTCCTAAAGCCTGTAGCTCTTGCACTTCTAACAATCCTCAAGCTCTAACATAACATTATAATTCAATACTTAGCATTTGCATAACATCATGCTATCCTATCCCATAACTCTTCCATGCACATATATCATTTACATATACTTGGAGTTGCATTTAGAAGTGTACTTGTCACTTGCACATAATATATTTACTTTTAAGTCTTGCATATATTGACTTTTAAGTCTTGCACACTTTGCCTTCTTAGGCTCACATAAAATCACATAATAACTCATACCCTGACTTTTCTAAAGTCAAACACAATAAATCATAATCTTAATATTAGTCAATTTAACTTCCAACTTAGCACACTTAATACTTTCCATATACATCAACTTAACAAGTAAGCCTTGAAAGAGTCATACTTATCTCCTTTGACCAATTCATACTATCAATCTCATTGTCAATTTAGGATCATTAATTCATAATTAGCACATCATAAAACCTTATTCATATGTCACTTAATCATGTACACATATTAGCCAAACATGTCAATTAGGGTTTAGAAACCCTAGGTATGGCCAAATCACTATAGGTGTTTCCTAGAGTTACTCTTCAATCATCATGCAATTAAATCATACACAAGTCATATAAACATGTCAACAATTATTAAATGTATCTTACAAAAATTATAGACCTAAATTATAGACCTAGGATCAAAATCCCAAGGTAGGCTGAATCTATATTGCCATGGAAAACTATGGATTTTCTTGCTTTTTACACTTTTCGATCATTATAGTAATACGTAAATGCATGATTTAAACTAATATTTTTTTCATGTAATCATAAAAAAATTATTTTAGAACATCAAAATGTAGAAATATCCCTCCCTCATGTTCATATGCATGAAAATTCTAACTTTTAGGTTTTAAGGTTCACCTTTGATGGATTTGCAAAGAAAGAGATACGTTTACAGTTGGAAATCGGTTTCTCCTTCAAAAATACAACCTAGGCCAAATTTAATAAGAATAAAAATAGTAAACATATAGCTTCATATGGATTACTAATGATTAGTTTCATAAAAATCAAATAGCAGCTTGAAAGAAGAGAAAAACTTACGAAAAAGCTCAAAAAAACGCAAGGTTTAAAGGCACCTTATGAATTTCAGTTGAGAAAGAATTTTTGAGAAATAATTCTATAAAAATCTGATGGAAAAATAGAATGGAGGCTACCACATCAAAGAGGCCAAAGTTTAGCTTAGGTTTAGGGTTTTTGGTGCAAAATTACAAGTTAGTCATTAATGAGCTAGGCTAGGAGCGTTTTGGTATGTTGGACTTTTGGTGAGTTGGGCCTTTAATCTAATTTATGGGCTGATTATAAATAATTAAAAATAAAATATTTTCTTTCTTATTTTCTTTATAATTCCCCCAAAAATATTTAATTTAAAATATTTTAAAAATGCTCATAAAAATTATTTTATGCTTAAAAATTGCTTTGTGCATTAAAATTCACTTTGTAAGTAATAAATCATTTTATGCTTTTGCATTTCACCTAAATCACCTGTTTCATATCCAAAATTGATATTATACATATTAGAACCAATCTAGCATGCCACTTATTCATCAATCATATAGCACATGAATTTTTATGAAAGCACATATATTGTCACAGTAGTTCCCAATCAAGCAATTTTGTCACAAAACTCCTAGCCTGGGTATGGATTGTTACACTATGTCTAATTTGACTTTAAAAATTAATTCCATGAATGACAAATATAAATGATGGTTAAGATGCATAAACATACATAATTATGAATGCATGGAGAATTGAAAGCAAGTAAATTAAACATTCACAAGTAAAGAAGTATTTCCTTTAGCCCTTAAGAGTACTAAGGAAATCACTTGGTCACTCCTTTACTCTAAAATTAATTTTAATTACAAAATTAATGATGAGATGTCTTCTTTAGCTCTAATGATGGGTTCTAAGAAGACCATAAATTCCTTTAGAACACAATTTAAACATTACAAAATAAAGGGAAGAGGATTGATTAAGGGTCTAGAGTTAAATTCTAAGCGTACCTGTGTACCTCATTAAATATGAGTCAAAATTCATGTAGTTTATTCCACAATTAAATGAAGAGGTTTAGAGATTGATCGGATTAATTTGATTTGATTTGGAGATTTTTGTGGGTAAAAGAAAATGTTATACTTTCTCTTTTGGCACATGTGAGGGACAAAGAGTCTTTTCAAACTGAAGTTCCATATTATTGATACAAAAAGAGGGAATCCTACTTAAGGAGAAAATTAACCCAAAGAAGATTAAATTCATTAGTTAATGAATTAATTAATTATTCTAAAATTAATTAAAATCAAAGAGAATTTAATTAATTTTAGAGGAGCTACTAAAAAGTAATATATAGAGAAGAACCAAATCGACAATTAATTAACAAGTGCTCAATCGGTGTGAAAAATGGTGGATGGGAAGGTCTATTTATAGGTGGGGATATTTTGGACATTGAAAATGTCAAAAGATAAAAAAGAATGGGTTTTTGTGACTAAAAATTGGGCTAGTGGGGGTAAATATGAAATTTCAGAAGGGAAATGGTCATCAGTGAGGCTGGCAAATCCGCTAGCCCTATTGGTGGATCCACTTGCCTAGCTGGCAAATCTGCACAGAAGGCTGGTGGATCCACTTAGTAGGCTGGCGAATATATTGGTACTTCCTACTATGGAGCCATTTTCAAGATTTTTGGGTTAGTTTCCATGGCTTTCTAGATTCTAAAAAATTATCAGCTAGTGTTGATGAACTTTAAATTAATTATTAGGTAGTTTAGTTATTAGCTTTAGAGAAGAGTCAATCAATTTTTGGAAAATACTATATGTTATAAAATGTCTTGTTAAGATAGAAAAAGTGTCAATTTATATTGAAAATATTCTGATAAGTTTTGGTGAGTTCATAATTAATTTTGGAAGTGCTAAAGTGAGGGTTCACAGCTGTCCCCTTATCAGAACTATCTATTTTTTTGACAATTTTGATGAGTGTGAACCTAGGAGTTTTGATATGTTTATAAATAGAAAATGATTCTAAATGCATCTAAGTGATTGTAACAATTTTTGAGTCTGATTTGGTAATTTCTGATAGATTGGTGAATTTTTTTATTCATTAATTTTTTAATTTTTCTAGTGTAAGGAGTGAATTTTTGGTTGAAAGATAGGTGATTAAGGTGTCTATAGATAAAGAAAAATCACACGATCATGTAGGAACTTTGATATTTGAATTCCAAGCTAAAATGGATTTAAAAATGTATTTTTATGAAGTCGAGTAATTATAGAAAATTTTTTACTATGCAATCATTGTGCAAGCGAGCATTATAAATACTCATCTTCTCAACTCATTTTTGCAGTTGATTTCTCCTTTGTCAAAGTTCAAACTTGTTAGCTTTCTTTTCTTTTCATTTCCTCTTTTTTTTTAATAATTCTTTTTCCTCTATTTCTTTTTCCTTTTTCAAAATTCTCTCCTTTTTTTTAGAGGTAGCACCATTTTCTTACCAATCTACCTTTTCTCTTGCTTTTTAGGTTCAGTACTATGTGCCAATGGCTTATAGATCCAGACATGAAGGTTCCTCCTCTTGTCGCACCATCACTTCTTTCATAAGGGAATTGTAGAGGCATCTATATGAGCCGATTAGGGATAATCTTGATCCCCTTTTCCTTTTATACGATCCTTAAGATCACATCTCATATGATGGGTGCATGGCACTTAGTATTTTTATTTACCCTTTCTTAACTTCCTTCCTCTTAATAAACTTGCATTAGTTGCCTGTTTTGCATGCTATTGATAATTGAACATATGTCTATATCCTAACCCCTACATTATCATGATTTAAGGTTGAAATTAAGTTTGATTTGTGCATTGAAGATTATTTTTCAGATCTTTTTCTATAGTGGGACTGGCTAGGAAGAAATGGAAGGAGCACATAAGGAAATAGTGCAAAAACGGAGGTTTTTCATGGAAAAAGAGCTAAGCCACCTAGCTCACGCCCGTAATTACAGCCGTAACATTGGGCGTGAGTCAAGAGAGAATTTGGGAGATTGGCAGTGAGGTGTCATGCCCAATATTACGGGCGTGACCACGGGCGTAAGACACGAGAGGCTTCTGTTTCAAAGTTAGGTAGAGAAATGCAGGCTTCATACGTTAATGATCGATCTCACGCCCAAGATTATGGGCATGAGTGGGGGCATAACATGGAAAAATTTTAGCAGTATAAAAGCTCTATTTCAGCTAAAAAGGGGGAATCGAACTTTGGAGACGGAGGGCCGACTTCTCTGAGTAAAACCCAGAGTTTGCAACTGGGATTGAAGGTGAAGAACATAGATCCACAAGTTTTGAACCAAGAATCGAAGATTAAAGTGGAGAATATCAAATCATTCATCATGAGTTGTTTGATTTATTTTCTATTTTTCTTTTCTTTTTGTATTCTTTCTTTGAACATGAGCTAAACTTATCTTCTACCTAGATATAGATGAACCCTAGCATGTTTGTATGGATTGATTGGTTTTGATTTCAATTAAATCATTTGATTAAGTTGATTTACCTTTATGAATCTTGATTGTTTAATTCCAAGTGATAATCACATACTTATTAGTTGGTTGTCATTTTTCATATTCATGTCTTGAGAAAGCTTGATTTGAATAGAATAATCATAGGGGTTGAGGATTGCTTGGGGTTCTAGAGATAGACTTACAAAATTCTTTGGTTTGATTCCTTGGTCTTAATGCATGAGCTATTTGATTATGCTTGAGAAGAGATTCCTTGCATTCTAACTAGTGATTAGAGGTTAAGTCATTCGAGAGAAGTTTTAATCTAAATGTGTGGAATACCAAATTAACTTGATAAATTGATTCAATTGTTCACCTGTCTTGAAATACAATTGATTGCTAGGGGGATTCAATATCTGGGTAGGTCTTCATCATCAATTTTATTTGCAATTTATTGGCCGTTCCTTAGTTTAATCTTTCAATCCACTTAGTCATTTTAATTTCAGCAATAAACCAAACCATTAATCTGCTAAACAATAATTGAAGTTTGAGGTAGTAATTGTCCTTGTCCCCTGTGGAATGATACTTTCACTCACTACTTTATTACTTGAGCGACTCGTGCACTTGCGGTTATATTGCATGAAATCGCGATCAAGTTTATGGCGCCGTTGTCGGGGACACGGTTTACAATATTAGCAACACAATAGAGATTATTGATTTAGCTTTATTTTTATTTGTCATTACATTTTGTTCTTGGTATTAGCTGTGATTTCAGGTACTCCTTTTGTTGCATGACCAGAGCTAGTTCTTCTCATCTGGTAGAATTTGATCCTGAGATAGAAAAGACACTGAGACGGAAGCAGAAAGAAGAAAGGGAACTAGCTTTGGTGGACGAAGTGGCTGATTTAGAAGACTTGAAATCAGATCCTGAGGAAGAGTTGGAAGTGATGGCTGATCCACCACCAAGAACTATGCAAGACTTTGCCAGGCCAAACTTCAATGGGCTTGAGTCGAGCATTACAAGGCCGGCAATCGCTGCAAATAATTTTGAAATCAAGACAAATGTCATACAGATGTTGCAGCAGACTTGCCAGTTTGATGGCCTTCCGGATGAAGACCCTAACGCACATCTGGAGAACTTTCTGGAGATCTGTGACACGTTTAAGATCAATGGTGCAACAGATGATGCGATTAGGTTGAGGTTGTTTCCATTCTCACTGAAGGACCGACTAAAGAGTGGCTCAAGTCTTTCTCTGCTGGCACTTTCATTACCTAGGCTCAGTTAGCTGAGAAGTTTCTGGAGAAGTACTTTCCACCATCCAAGACTGCCAAATTTAGAAACGATATCTCATCTTTTGTGCAGCAGGATGGAGAGACTTTGTATGATGGATGGGAAAGATACAAAGACTTGCTGAGGCAGTGTCCACACCATGGGTTCCCATTATGGCTGCAGATCCAGACCTTTCACAATGGCTTGAACTATTCAAGTAAACAAGCCATTAACGCAACAGCTGGAGGGTCCATTAATAGCAAAACTCCAGAGCAAGCAAGAGATTTGATAGAAGAAATGGCCTTGACAAACTATCAATGGCAGTTACCAAGAGAGCAAGGCAGAGTTAAAGCAGCTGGTTCCCATGCAGTTGATTCAGTAGTTGCCTTGAAGCCCAGCTTGAAGCTATGAACAGGAAGATTGATTCTATGGCAGCTGGGGCATTCAAGCCACAGCATGTGATGTTTTGTGATCTGTGTGGGGGAGGACACCAGAGTCAGGAATGTGAGACTGGAGGTGTCTTTGCCAAGCCAGAGCAAGTGGACTATGTGGGTGGTATGAATAGAAGCCAGCAGCAGAACAACCCATATAGTAACACTTATAATCCAGGGTGGAGGAATCATCCAAACTTCTCATGGAGTAATCAGAACAATTCAAGACCTCCACCTGGGTTTTAGCAACCTCTGCAGTCACAAGCTCTAGCACCTCCTAGGAGGAAGTCTTTAGAAGAAACAATGATGAAATTCATGAAGTCTAATGAGCAAAGACATAAAGAAAATGAGAAAAGGCAGAAAGATATTGAAACAGTACTCCAAAATCAGCAAGCTTCCATTCACAATTTGGAGAATCAGATGGGGCAATTTGCTAAGCTACTCAATGAAAGGCAACAAGGGAGTTTGCCTAGCAACACTGAGGCAAATCCAAAAGAGCAGCTGAAGGCAATTACCTTGAGGAGTGGAAAGCAATTACAAGGGAGTGCTGTTGAGGAACAAGAAGTGGTTAGAGAAGAGGTTGAGGCACCAGGTGCCAAGGAACAGGGAGCTGAAAAGGAAGTTGCAGTAGGAAATGGAGCAGAAAAGGAGAAAGCTATACCAGCATTTGCCCCACCACTGAAGGAGTATCGACCTCGGGTACCATATCCGGCACGATTGCATAAAGACAAGCTTGATGCTTAATTTGGTAAATTTGTTGAACTCTTTAAGCAACTTCATATTAATATACCTTTTGCTGAAGCTCTATCACAAATGCCCAAATATGTTAAATTTTTGAAAGAGCTCCTTTCTAACAAAAGGAAGCTTGAGGAAGTGTCACTGGTGCATTTGTCAGAAAAGAGCTCAGCAGTTTTGTAAAGGAGGTTGCCCAAAAAACTGAAAGATCCTGGTAGTTTCAATATTCCATGTTTTATAGGCAACCTTGAAATTAAAAGTGCTTTAGCTGATTTAGGGGCTAGCATAAGTGTGATGCCCTATAAGGTTTTTAAGGAATTGAATATTGGAGAACCTAAACCAACACACATGACCATCCAATTAGCTGATAAGTCAGTAGTATACCCTCGTGATATCATTGAGGATGTGTTGGTAAAGGTTGGGGAGTTCATCTTCCCAAATGATTTTGTAATTATTGACATGGATGAGGATGTGGATGTTTCACTTATTCTTTATAGGCCGTTTTTGAATACAGCCCATGCCCTCATCGATGTCCATGATGGTACTTTAACTTTAAGAGTGGGGAGTGAACAAGTAGTTTTTCATATCGCTAATGCCATGAAGCACCCACTTGCACTTGATGAGGAGGATTCATGCAATGATATTATTGAGCATGAAACTGTTAATTTTGTTACTAATATTGTTTCCAAGGATCCCCTTGAGTTGTGTTTGGTGTAGGATCAGGTAGAGACCCAGGAAGCAAGGGAGCAGTTGGCATACATGGAGTTAGGCAAGACTTGGAAAAAGGAGACATTTGAATCCTTTGAGATGCCTAAGGAAGAGAAGATGAAGCCATCTGTTGTTGATCCGCCAACTTTGGAGCTCAAGCAACTCCCTTCTCATTTGGAGTATGCTTTTCTGGTGGAGAATGCCAAGCTACCTGTGATTGTAAATGCTAGCCTCTCTGAAGAACAGAAAATAAGGTTATTGGAGGTCTTGGGAAAACACAAGAGAGCTCTAGCATGGAAAGTTGCAGATATCAAGGGCATCAGTCCATCTTTTTGTACCCACAAGATTCTAATGGAGGATGACTTCAAGCCAGTTGTCCAGCCTTAAAGAAGATTGAATCCCAAAATGAAGGAGGTTATGAAAGCTGAAGTCATCAAGTTACTTGATGCTGGGATCATCTACCCTATCTCAGATAGTTCATGGGTGAGCCCTGTTCAGGTGGTACCAAAGAAAGGAGGAATGACTGTGGTTCCTAATGAGAAGAATGAGCTAATTCCAATGAGAACAGTCACAGGCTGGAGGGTTTGCATTGACTACAGAAAGTTGAATGATGCAACAAGGAAGGATCATTTTCCCTTGCCCTTCATTGACCAGATGTTGGAAAGGTTAGCTGGGCATGCATATTACTGCTTCCTGGATGGTCTGTCAGGTTACTTTCAGATACCTATAGCACTTGAAGACCAAGAGAAAATGACCTTCACCTACCCATATGGAACTTTTGCCTATAGAAGAATGCCATTCGGACTGTGTAATGCACCTGCAACCTTCCAGAGGTGTATGATGGCGATATTTGATGAGCTAATGGAGGATATCATGGAAGTTTTCATGGATGATTTTTCAGTCCATGGTGATTCTTTTGGGAAATGCTTGGCAAACTTGGAAAGAGTATTGATGAGCTGCGAAGAGACTAACTTGGTGCTGAATTGGGAGAAGTGTCACTTCATGGTCCAAGAAGGAATAGTCTTGGGACACAAAATTTCAAGTAAGGGTATTGAGGTAGACCGAGCCAAAATAAAAACCATTGAAAAGTTACCCCCTCCCACATCTGTCAAAGCTATTAGAAGTTTCTTGGGGCATGCGGGCTTCTACAAGAGATTTATCAAGGATTTTTCCAAGATTGCTCGGCCCCTGGCCGAGTTACTTGAGAAAGATGTGGAATTCAACTTTGATGGCGAATGTTTACAAGCTTTCAACACCTTAAAGGCTAAACTGGTTGATGCACCCATAATGGTAGCTCCTGATTGGAACCTACCTTTTGAGCTGATGTGTGATGCAAGTGATGTAGCAGTTGGGGCAGTTTTGGGCCAGAGAAGGGAGAAGCATTTTCAGCCCATTTACTATGCAAGCAAGACACTGAATGGGGCCCAAGCTAACTACACCACCACTGAGAAAGAACTATTGGCTATTGTGTTCGCCTTTGACAAGTTTCACTCCTATTTGATCTTGTCAAAGGTGATAGTTTATACATACCATTCGGCTTTGCGATATCTCTTTGCCAAAAATGATGCAAAGCCAAGATTAATCCGGTGGGTGTTACTGCTACAAGAGTTTGATTTGGAGATACAAGATAAGAGGGGAGCTGAGAATCTTGCAGCTGACCACCTCTCAAGGCTGGAGAATCCAAACATGGAAGCACTCGAAGAAGGAGACATTGATGACCACTTCCTGGATGAACAACTGTGCAAACTGGTAGGTATGGTAAGTGCTGCTAACTCTAAATTGCCTTGGTTTGCGGATTTTGCAAATTATCTGGCTGTGAGGGAACTCCCAAAAGAGTTAACTTATCAACAAAAGAAGAAATTCTTTTCCAATTTGAAATACTACTTCTGGGAGGATCCCTATCTATTTAAATTGTGTGCTGATCGATGATCCGGCGTTGCGTGGCTTGGCCTGAAACTGTGAATATTATCAACCATTGCCACGCCAGACCAGCTGGTGGTCATATGGGGCCTAGTAGAACTGCTCAAAAAGTTTTAGAATCAGGATTTTATTGGCCCACTTTGTTTAAAGATTGTTATGAGTTTGTGCAACATTGTGATCGTTGCCAAAGAACTGGAAATATTTCATCGCGGGATGAGATGCCTCAAAATGGTATTTTAGTTTGTGAGATATTTGATGTCTGAGGCATTGATTTCATGGGACCGTTTCTAAATTCTTTTGGCAACACATATATTTTGGTGGCTATTGATTATGTGTCGAAATGGCCTGAGGCTCAAGCCTTGGCCAGAAATGATGCTAGGATGGTAGTAAAGTTTCTGAAAAAATTGTTTTCTCAATTTGGTATACCAAAGGCCATTATAAGTGATAGGGGAACCCATTTCTGTAATGCTCAACTTGAGAAAGTATTCAAAAGGCTGGGTGTTACACACAAGTTGGCTACCCCATATCATCCCTAGACTAGTGGCCAAGTCGAGAATACAAATAGGGAGATTAAAAGAATACTTGAGAAGACTGTAGAGCGATCTAGGAAGGAGTGGTCTGAGAAATTAAATGATGCTCTATGGGCTTTTAGGACAGCTTTCAAAACTCCCCTGGGAACTACACCATATAGGCTAGTGTATGGAAAGGCTTGCCATTTGCCTGTAGAAATTGAACATAATGCATTTTGGGCTATTAAACAGATTAATTTTGATCTAGCTAGTGCAGGTGAGAAAAGGCAATTACAGGTGAATGAGCTAGATGAATGGAGACTGCAGGCATATGACAATGCCAAGATATATAAGGAAAGAACCAAAAGATGGCATGATGCCTGGATCAAGCAAAGGAAGGAATTTCAAGTAGGAGATCAGGTGCTTCTCTACAATTCTAAACTTCAACTTTTTCCAGGTAAGTTGAAATCTCGGTGGTCTGGTCCTTTTATTGTGAAAGAGGTATTTCCCTATGGAACTGTTGAATTGGCTCACCCTGAGAAGGGAGACTTTAAGGTCAACGGGCACAGGCTCAAGCTGTATTTTGATGGTAAGATGGAAGAGACTAGAGAGGTTCTCCACCTCTAGGATTCGGGATGAGAAATCATCCTAAACGTCTAGCTAAGATGACGTTAAAGAAGCACTGGGTGGGAGGCAACCCACCATTTATTTTTTTGTTGATTTTGATTAAATTGTGTTCTTTTAGTTATTGTTTCTGAAAAAAAAAAAAAAAAAAGAGAGAGAAAGAGAGAAAGAAATGCGCATGTGGAGTGGATGCACACACTAAATTTTCATGCATGGAATCTGTGTTGGTAGGTAGACAGCCACATGTAATGCATAAGGCTATCAAGATATCATTATGAGAAGTCATTCGCTTAGCACACACATGAGCCACCTCCCTAATTATCATGCAAGTGCCATGCATTGTGTGTCTTTAAGAGAAATGGCAGAAAGGATAACTCATTCTTGAAATTGAAATCTTTGCTTAATATTTTGGGCCAGTAAGTGCAATCATGAGTGCTGGAAATTCTAAGGGTTTGTATGAAGCTGGTCCTTCCTCGTCCAAGGGCAAACAGAAGGCTTCTTCTCCGGATATGACTCCTGAGTAAGTGACTGCATTTTATGCTCATGCTCGGGCTTATCCCACTCCTAATGAATACACTTTCTCCCTAGAAGAGATTGTTGAAATGGAGAAAGAGGCAAAACAAGTGGAAGCTACCCCCAAAGAGATTGAACTTGTGTATATTACTAATGATGAGGATGAGGGGAAACCAGAAAAAGGAGAACAGAATGACCCTCCAAAAGAAAAGAGGGGAAGGGGAAGGCCAAGGAAGGAAAAGTGAAAACATTGAATGAGCCTAGTTTAGATTGCATATGAGAACTTTTTACTAAATAATTGTAACTCTAGACTAGGCATCTATTTTACTTGCTCCTCTTGAGCAAGCACTTAGTTACCCTTTATGTTTTATGTTTTCAATGCAGTTATGTTAATGCAATATGAGGTTTCAGATGTCCATTTCTCCCATGTTCATTGCATTCATTTATTGGCACCACTCCAATTACGCATTTTTCTTGGCAACCATAATTGAGGATAATGCACTGTTGGTATGTGTTTGGTATAGGAAATCAAAGAAGCAAGTCATTTACTGCTTTTTCAAGGCTCACGCTATGACTCACGGCCGTATGTATGGGGTGTGAGTAAAGTGACAATTGAAAGGGAGACACAGTAGCCTCACACGCCCAAACTTACGGGCATGAGGTGGGGCGTATACCAAGGGTCTTTTCAGACCAAGACACAGTAGCCCTACATGCCCAGACGCACGGGCGTATGTCAGGGCATCAGCTAAGTGCCCATTTTTGGCCGAGACATAGTATTGGTACACACCCAGACACACGGGCGTATATCAGGCCGTAAGCAAGGCCAAGTAAGGACGGCCTCGAAGGCGCGCAAGCTACATGCGTAAAACCGTGCTTACGCCCAAGATTACAGGCGTAAGAAAGGGTGTGACACGCCTTTTATAAAAGCTGCGATCGGTTTTTTATTTCTCATTCTTTCATTTTCTCTTTCATTTTCTTTGCTTTTCTCTGCATTTTCTTCTCTTTTCTCTCGACTTATCGAGGCTAAGCAAGGGGCCCAGGCCTAGATCAGTGGTTTACTTGTTGTTCTCACTTCCACACTCATCTAAGGTACGATGTTTGGTAACTTTTCTAGGTTTCTTTTCAAATTCACCGATTATTTGCATGAGATTCATTTTGGAAACTATGCTAAGTAGTTTTTGAATCAAAATCCATGAAATCCATGCCCTGAAATCCTTTATATGAAAAAAAAATGATGTGCTAATTAATCTTCTGTCCTGTATGGCTCAATATTTATCTGAAAAAATGTTCGGTAACTTTTTCTTTGTTTTTGTCAATGTATGGGGTTTTATGGACTAACAAGCAATTGCGGTTGTTTGGAATGTGTATGGCTCTTTTTGATATTTTGCAGAGGAATGCCGCCCCGAAAGCAACCATCTTCTGTCCTGCCTACCAAGAGCAGCAGGGGCGCGAGCAGTTCACAGCCTGCTGCGGTGCCCGATATCCGATTCATAGCAGACCATCCTAGCATCCGGCTGACTGACAAGGAAGCGAGGGGCCATTTTGAACAGCTAGCAAATAAGGATTTTGAGTCTCCTCGAGTTCTGGATTGGAAAGCAATGGAAAACACTGGACTGGCTGCAGAGATCAGACGCATGGTGGACCAACCGGGTTGGAAGAATTTATTTGCTATTAATGAGCTGGCCTACAGGGAGATTACATTGGAGTTCCTTTGCACACTCCAATTTGACAAGAAATCCACTAGAGTTAACAAGCCAAGGATCAAATTCTGGTTAGGAACAAGGGAATGGCATCTGAGTATTAATGAGTTTGCCTTGCGTATGGGATTGTACACTGAAGAGCAGTTGAACTCCACATACTACATTGGGTCCATTATGGATTTTAATAGTTTCGCTGAGCGAGATCAGATTTGGAATGAGCTTGCCCCTACGGCAGGAGACTATCGGGCAGGCATATCTAAGGCCTCCAATTTCCAGTCTTTTCCTCTGCGAGTGGTCCACCACTTACTCACCAGTACCATCTCTGCACGCCCGGACAGTACAGGGCATGTCACCAAGCAGGATCTGTTCTACCTCATGTGCATGCACCATAATCGAAGGTGCAACCTTGCAGTATGCCTCATTTATTTCCTTTATGAGCAGTCCAAGAGAGACAAGAAGGGGGTACTTTTTGGTGGGATGTATATCACCAAACTGGCAGAGGGGTTAGGAGTTTTTGCAGGCATTCCTGCCATGACTTTAGATGGGCTGCCTAGGCGCTTGGGCATGGACACTTTGATCAGGCTGGATCCCAAGAAGGCATTTATGGCACCCCAGGTAGACCCAGAAGACATTCCACCACCTGAGGATGATATTCCTGACACTGCAGCAGGTCCCTCTACCACTACCGCAGGACCTTCGATCACCACATTTGATCCACAGCAGTAGTTTGTGGGTTTTTGGGACTGGAGGCACCATATAGGTGAGGAAGAAGAGGAGGGACAAAAAATGACTGACCTGGAGCGACAGATGTGCTGATTGGAGAGCTCTCTGAGTTGAATGAACCTTTAGCAGCAGCATCTCCATAATATGCAGCGGGAATTAATGCAATTTTCTGAGCATGAGGCACAGCAGCGGCGATGGATGCAACGTTCCATGATGGAGTTTTGGGAGACACAGAATTTTAGGCCTAGTAGGCCAAACCACTTTCCCCACCATCACCAGTGCACATTTCTGATGATGAGGAGCAGGATGGGGGTGATGGCATGGAAGACTAGCTCCATTTATCTTTTCTTTTGAGTCTGTAGCTCTACTCTGACGTGGCTTGGATACTGACACGGACATGCATCTATCTTTTCCATTCAGAATCGTCAGGGCAGTTTTTCTATCTCTTTCTTATTCTTTTCATTTTTGGTAGTAATACACATACATTAGGGATAATGTATTATCTAAGTGTGGGGGAGGGCTGTTAAATTGATTAGTTTTAGAGGCTAGGTTTGAGTTGCCCGAGTAGATTGAATTCTAATAATGGTTAGTCATGAAGTTTTCTTCTCGTGGTAATGAAGTGCGGATTGTTAACTGGCAACGACTTGTTGATTTGGGGTTCAAAGGAATTAGTCACCTTTTGAACATTGAACTTGGTAGTTGGATGAGGAGGTGGATTGACATATGTAAAAAATCCTTAGTTACATTTGTGAGCATAAAATATTCTGTGGTAAGTTTAATCGAAGCTAGTTCAATTATCAATACTCTAGGTTTGGGTGACTGCATCTCGATATAAAAAAAAAAAAAAAAATTCTGTTGCATAGAAGCTTTGAAAAGGAAAACCTATTCCGCTATTCTCATTAAGAGTATGAATAGAGCTAGTAGCCATTTGAATTGGTGATCCTAGTTGAGTGACCAGGAGTTGGCATCACAAATGTGAACTTTCGCGTCAAAAGACTAGTATGACTAATCAAACAAGTCGGGCTCTTATGATTTAAAAAAAAATAAATAATAATAATAATAATAATAATAATAAAAAAATAAAATATATATGAAGAGATGATAAGTGAAGGGAGCAGTCATTCACCTAGGGGAAAAATCTTTCTGAGATTGGCTTTGTGTTGAACCTTTTATTAGTGGAATATTGTGCTCACATTTTTAACTGCGGTTTTTAGATTTTGAGGTTTGTAGCTCTGATTATGAAAATTCCTCATTGTGCTAACCTGTTCAAAGTATGAATTGTGGCTAAAGATTTTGAACCTTTTGGATTAGAAGTTGTTGCCAGGATGCTTGAAGTGCCATTAGTTGCTTAGAGAGGGGAAGCTCATTTCTGATGGTTATCTTTATTCAATTTGCTTGAGGACAAGCAAACACTCAAGTGTGGGGGAGTTTGATAACTGAACATATGTCTATATCCTAACCCCTACATTATCATGATTTAAGGTTGAAATTAAGTTTGATTTGTGCGTTGAAGATTATTTTTCAGATCTTTTTCTATAGTGGGACTGGCCAGGAAGAAATGGAAGGAGCGCACAATGAAATAGTGCAAAAACAGAGGTTTTTCATGCAAAAAGAGCTAAGCCACCCAGCTCACGCCCGTAATTACGGCCATAACATTGGGCGTGAGTCAAGAGAGAATTTGGGAGATTGGCAGTGAGGTGTCACGCCCAATATTACGGGCGTGACCACGGGCGTAAGACACGAGAGGCTTCTGTTTCAAAGTTAGGCAGAGAAATGCAAGCTTCGTACGTTAATGATCGATCTCACGCCCAAGATTACGGGCGTGAGTGGGGGCATAACATGGAAAAATTTCAACAGTATAAAAGCTCTATTTCAGCTAAAAAGGGGGAATCGAACTTTGGAGACGGAGGGCCGACTTCTCTGAGTAAAACCCAAAGTTTGCAACTAGGATTGAAGGTGAAGAACATAGATCCACAAGTTTTGAACCAAGAATCAAAGATTAAAGTGGAGAATATCAAATCATTTGTCATGAGTTGTTTGATTTATTTTCTGTTTTTCTTTTCTTTTTGTATTCTTTCTTTGAACATGAGCTAAACTTATCTTCTACCTAGATATAGATGAACCCTAGCATGTTTGTATGGATTGATTGGTTTTGATTTCAATTAAATCATTTGATTAAGTTGATTTACCTTTATGAATCTTGATTGTTTAATTCCAAGTGATAATCGCATGCTTATTAGTTGGTTGTCATTTTTCATATTCATGTCTTGAGAAAGCTTGATTTGAATAGAATAATCATAGGGGTTGAGGATTGCTTGGGGTTCTAGAGATAGACTTACAAAATCCTTTGGTTTGATTCCTTGGTCTTAATGCATGAGCTATTTGATTATGCTTGAGAAGAGATTCCTTGCATTTTAACTAGTGATTAGAGGTTAAGTCATTCGAGAGAAGTTTTAATCTAAATGTGTGGAATACCAAATTAACTTGATAAATTGATTCAATTGTTCACCTGTCTTGAAATACAATTGATTGCTAGGGGGATTCAATATCTGGGTAGGTCTTCATCATCAATTTTATTTGCAATTTATTGGCCGTTCCTTAGTTTAATCTTTTAATGCACTTAGTCATTTTAATTTCAGCAATAAACCAAACCATTAATCTGCTAAACAATAATTGAAGTTTGAGCTAGTAATTGTCCTTGTCTCCTATGGAACGATACTTTCACTCACTACTTTATTACTTGAGCGACCCGTGCACTTGCGGTTGTATTGCATAAAATCGTAGTCACTATTCATCTTCATGCACATATCCACTAGTTTGCCATAGACTAAGACGATTAAGAATAGGGGTGGGCAACATCATTTAAGGTGGTGACTAGGTGCATCATCCCAAGGAGTATCATCAGGGAATTGCTGGAGCCCACTAGCTTTGTTAACTTTTTAGGGTGAAGATGATGGATCATGCCAAAAAGAATTTGATCAAGGCACTGGCAGAGAGGTGGTGGCATAACATAAGATATTGTATTTCACTTGTAGGGAGGCAATTTACACTCTATTTAATCTATACATGATCTTAGGGATTCGGTCCCTTGATATGTGTATTGACTAAAGGGAAGCCTTCACTCCTGAAGAAACCTATGCCCTAATTAGCTTTGATCCTTCCAAGGATGGTATCCATATTAGGCGCACTTTTCTAAATGAGAAGCTAGAGTGGTTGGTTGCCACAGGCGACTTTACTTCTAATGAGTTTATTGCTCAGCTATGCTTGTTAGTCATTATGGGTTGTACCTTCACCTATAATATAAAGGATATGGTGGATCTGACAATCCTTGTGAGCTTATCCCATATGGACACATGGGACTAATATGATTGGGGGTGTGATTCTGAGTACTATGTATTGCAAAATGATAGATATGTCTCAAGGGTATGTTTGGTCTATTGGTGGGACATTTTCCTATTTGGGAGGTATGTATTATATGCATTTTGATTATGCCTCAATTTGATGTGACACCTATGTACCTATAAATTGGCACTCAATTTGAGGCATAAATTAATCTATTGATTTTCATGTTGAAACTCTATTAGTTTCTCAAAATTTTCTCTCATTTATTTTTTCACTTCTTCTGCTCTTTTCTTTCTATTTTTGCATGATTTTGCATCTATGGATTCATACTTAAGCAACTACATATATTTGTGGACAAGAAACTCGAGAAGGTAGACAAAATTAATTTGGACAGATATAGTATTATATCAATGGCAACCTTATGAGGAATGGAAGTCGACTAGGATTTTTTAGGGCCTTGCTTTAAGTTTTGGAACTCAGTGGCCTGTGTTTTCCATTTTGGTGCTACCATGGAGGAGCTATGCCCCACTTTAAAGGAGTTTAGGGCCATACTTAGTTGCAATCTAGAGGCAGTTCTAGTGGTTCTAGAGTTTAGAGTTAAGCATTTTTGGATTTTTAAGAGTTTCTATACCTACCCTAGGATGTTGTTTGTTAGAAGGTCATTGGTGGTCAGGTGAATCTAATTATGGTGATCAAGGAGTTCCAAGACCTTGATGACTTTAGAGTTTTAAGGAGACAGAGGCTTAGGATGAAGGCTCCAAGTTTTTATATGATAGTTGGGTATTTGTTTCCCAGCTCTACTAGTTGGAGTGATGCTAGAGCAGTCATTTTGGTACTTTAAATGGAGTAGAGCCATTCAATGGCTAGGGCTATTTTGGTTGAGACATTGATGAGTTTGAACTACTGTGTATAAGATCTGGAGAGATGGGCTATTTCTCCGATTATTCTTCAAGAGAGGAAAATATGTTTATTTTTACCCATCTTGTTAAGGGTGTTTTAAGGATGTCTAATTTTAGATTTTGCATTATTTTGTAGGTTGGCTTATAGATCATCTCAGGGTCGTGACTCCCCTAGCAAGAAGTCCTTATAAGGCTTCCTAATACCATATGCAATCTATCCTGGTTCGTCGAGATACAATTAAAGAGTGGATAGTATGGTTATTGGAGCTCACCTAAAAGGAAATATTTTGGCACTACTAGTGGTATGAGATTAGGTCTTTCATGACTATGAATAATGAGTACTGAGCGGTTTGCTTATTGGGTCTATGTTGGACTACTTTTTACCAGGAGATGAGGGTTCTAAGACAAATAGACTAGACTCAGGATGTACCCCAACTCGTACCCTTCTTAGAATCTATGTAGATCATAGCTCTTATTACCATGGCCATCATGGGTGGTTATGGAGTTTTCATGCAATACATGCCTATAATTACTTTTCAGAATGTGGAGAGATATAGTGGCTGGTTGGCTAAGGTTGTTTGGCCTATTAAGAGAGAGCACTAGGCTACTCCATTGAAGGAGATAGAGGGTGAGACTATAGAGGAGGGGGGAGGCTCTTGGAGGTGCTACTAGTAGTGAGAGGGCCACAATAGAGACAAAGGGTGTGACCCGACCTTTAGAGGTGAGGGTTTAACACCAAGGCTGCATTGGTGACCCAAACTGTGGTGGAGTGCCAGAAGAGATGATGACTTATTCAAGAGATATGATTACACTACAGTCATGATTCAGAGGAGGGTTACTACAGCCAGTGCACAGAGGAGCAGTTCTAATTCTGCTAGTACCTCAACTACTATAACAGAAGGGCTATAGAGACTAAAAGGAGAGGTGTGATGATGGAGATTATGACAAGTTCAAATTCTAACGATAGCACATGAGATGTGCATCTTAGGAGGAGGAGAATTGTCTAGGTTATGATTACAAATATGATGATGATGATATTTGTTTTTATTCTATAGCTGCTTAGGATTTTTGCTGTGGGTTTTCTATTTTGGTACATGCCTATTGTGAACTCTTATTTTAGCACCTCCAAAATTAATTCTAAATTCTTCAAAACCAACCAAAGTATTTCTGGCACAATTTGATGCCTTTCTTACCCTGACCGGACCTTCTATACCAGACAGCATTTTTTCAAAATTGATCAAATTTTCTCTCAGACTAACTGCTAAAATGTTCTAAAATTAATTTTAAGTGTAAGACACTGATCGAAATTTTTTTTAAGCTTTATAACTTCCAAAAATTGACCCAGAAGTCTCAAAAATGGACCAAAAAAGCACCTAGAAAAGCGAGCCGAGCCACGTTAAGCTTGACATGGCTTAGTGACGCAGATCCATGCCTCATGCGGCCTTCCGCGCAGTGTCAAATTGACTAAAATGCTTTTTTATTATTATTATTATTTTTAGTATTTTTTAACTCTATCCTTTTTATCTTTTCACATTTTTACTTTCCAAATTACCCTCACCTCATTTTCTTATTAATAGCCCTTCCATTTTCTCATTTCAAACACACATTGAGTTAGAGTTAATAGCTATCCTCTAATTCCTCTCTTCTTCTCCATCCAACCACTATCTAATTAATTAATTAATCTTTTTAATTAATTAATTATCTCACCCTAACCAAGTTAATTAATCTTTTTTATTAACTAAAATTCTCATTTTTTAATCACTCAATTAATTAATTAATATTTTTAATTAATTAATTAATTAATCACTTTTTAAAATAAAATTAATCATTTTCTTAAATCCACCCTTCATCCAAATCAATTAATTAACCTTTTTAATTAATTAATCCATCCACCCTTTTCATCATATTAATTAGTTAATTAATCATTTTAATTAATTAATTAATCCCCAAAATTAATCATTTTCTTAACTTGCCTTTCATCTAAATTAATTAATTAATCTTTTTAATTAATTAATCAATCTATCATTTTCATCATAATAATTAGTTAATTAATCTTTTTAATTAATTAATTAATTAATCTCCTAATCACCGTCCCAATAAAATGGAATTTCGATCCAATAAGACCCTCCATCTAGCAAAAGTAAAGGTATTAGCCTTTCCTTCTCACCGACAAACCCAAATCAAATTAATCAATATGATCAAACCTTAAACCCCTCCACTTAATTATGGAGTGAACTACCTGAGTTATGATCTCTATTCAATGGGATACGTAGGCACGTTTGGAATCTAAATCCAAATCCCGATCAATCTCCTTTCACATTTTTAATTAATGTAATTTGTATATGTTTTATTTTAATTTTCTCCTAGCACTCATGCATTAATCATAACGTTTTAATTGTCATATAATATTTGTCATCCATGAAATTAATTTTTTAAGTCAAATTAAACTGAAGAGCCAAATTTATATTATTTAAAACAAAAAATCTAGTCCCTGAACTCAACCTGATTCGAGGCTATTAAGTCCCAAAAATCATTTTCAAAATTAACCAAATTTGAACCTGAGGGTTCCATCAAGAGTCTAAACCTGAATGAGCATCCCAGTACCTACTAGATGATTGGACCGATGCTCGAGCGAGACCTCATAGCTGGTGACTCCACTAGAGAGTGGTTGCCACCATTTTTTTTAAAAAGGAAAAATAAGAGGATTACTATTTGGTTAAGGAAAAATTTTTCTAAAATAATCTCCATTTGGCTCATTAAGTATAATTTGACTTTCATGTATCACTTTGAATAATAAAGGCTTCTTGCCTAATCATAGTTTTGGGAAAACTTTTGGATAGTGAGTAGTATTGGCTCGACAACTCTCTTCGAGTATGTTGGGAGATAGTAAAGGCATTCCATCTCATGATGAATCCTTAATCATTTTGGTGGTGTAATGAGCAATTAGTATCATTGGACTCATATGAGGCTCTTTGCCTCACATGTGGTTAGGTATATCGATGCTCTAGTGGGACAGGGACTCTTAATCAAACTAACCTTCACCCTTGTGCATGTAATCACCCTAGCCTTAACCATAGATTCCATGTATCATAATAATCGAGATATTTATGCATATACCTATGAAACCTTTTTTTGGCACACATCATGACATTGCCATGCATACATAACGTGAAAAACTCGACAAGATCAATCCACAAAACCCTAAACTAGTAGTTTGTTACCCCAAAAACATAGCAACCTCACACACTCACCTTGTTAACATGTAAACCCAGTGACCAACCACGTGGAGGGAATCCTTTTTCTGACATACCTTCACATTTATGCCATTTTTTCCTTTATAATTCTGTATTCTTATCCTTTTTTTTTGTCTGCTTTCTATTTAAACATACCAATGGCCAACACCTCTAACCCTTTTGACAAAGATACAATGAGCAACTTTTTCATTAATCTCCTCAAGAAACAAGAGGAAACTTTTCAAGCTGTACTCACCACTACCCTTAAGACCTAAGCCGATACTTTCACCAATTCTCTTAACACCCAAGTTTGCTACATTTACCAATGCCCTCAACTCTCAACACCAGTCCATCATCAATGAGGTCAAGAAAATGACAAATGCCATTGCTACTCCCCCTCTTGCTTATGTTGACCCTACATCTACCTAAGCCGGGACTAGCCATGCCTCCACTCTTACTCTCTCTATTATCGATTTCACCGATAAAGGGAAAGCGCCTGAAACTCCAACTTCTCTTATCACAGACTTGAACATAACTACTCCTTCTCCCACTATGAATCCTTTTCAAAGTGGAGATTTTTTTAGCTTTCTCAAAACTAAGAAATTGATGAAAAAAATGAGGCCATAGAGAGAACACTTAAGAATGTCAAAAAGCACAAAGACATGATAGATGTTGACTCTTTAGCTCTCTTCCCAAATGCACGAGTTCCACCAAAATTTAAAATGCCAGTCATAAATAAGTTTAATGTCACCACATGTCCCAAAACTCACCTTAAAATGTATATGGGTGCCATGAGACCCTTTGGTGTGGATGATGAGCTCCTTACTCAGTTATTCCAATAATCTTTAACTAGAGCAGCTGTCAAGTGGTTACTAGATCTTGACCAGAATCATAAGAAAACTTAGGATGACATCTACAATGCTTTTTTCAAGCAATACCACTATAACATCGAGGTGGACATCACCCGTTGAGATTTGAAAACTACCAAACAAGGGCCAAAAGAATCCTTTACTGCATTCCTTATGAGGTGGAGGACAAAAGCAGCTTAAATGGTGAACCATCCATCTAAAGTAAAGCAAATTGACATTATCATTAAGAACCTCCTCTCCTGATATCAAGCTCATTTACAACTGTAGTACCTCCCCAGCTTCAAAGCTCTCATTGCTATTGCCTACAAAATCGAGGATTTGATTTAATCGAGATAAATCAAAGATGAACCCTCTAGTTTGAGGTATCATAAAAATAATAATTACACCACCAACTCTACTACCAAAAGAGAAAAGGGGGTAAATGTTGTCTCTTATCACTAGCAAATGAGGTTCAAAAGGAGGACTTTTTGAGCTAGGCATACCCCTTAGCTTCATTTATAAGAAAGCCTTAAAGGCTAATCTAGTTAAGCCCTTAGAACCACGACCTCCTTTAAACCCCTTGCCCAATGGTTATAATGCTAATGAGCACTAAGACTTTCATCAAGGGCCAGGGTATAAAACTAATGCATGTAAGGCTCTGAAGTACAAAATTCAAGATCTCACTGATAGCAGAGACATCATTGCTCCCAGACCCAAAGTATAGCACCATCATCAATCCTTTCTTGAACCACCAAGCTCATTCGACCATCTCAAGCTTAACCTAATAATTTGTATTTTGAGAAGAATGCCAATGCTGCTACACCTTTATCTAAGTCTTTCGAGTCTGTGTCTAAGTCATCTGAGTCTGAGTCTAACTCAAAATCTTTTGAGTCTATTTTTTGTTAAATATTTCTTTGAATTTGAGTTTGTCAGGTCTTGTCCTTCTAAGTCTGTATTTTGCCTTCTAGGCTTATCCTTTAATGTACTCATGATGGGACTTTTATTAGAAATAAAAAGTTTGAACTTTTTGATTTGCTTTAAATTTTTTCTGATTCATCTTTAAATGGGACATCTTTAAAAAAAATAAAATAAAATAAATAAAAAATAAAAAAAGAGAGAGAATAAAAAATAAAAAAAAATTGAAAAAGGAAAAAGGATTGATTAATTATGGCACAAAGGAAAAGAATAAAAAATCACATAAATTGCATTTGAATGGCAGTAGTGGCAAAGCTTATGAGTTATTTTGTACTAGATGAAGACATGATAGGGATGCTCCAAGCATCACAATTTACAAGATCCTAACATATAATAAGCCTGTAGAGGAGAAGCTATGGAGAATGAAGATATAATAGATTGAAAGGTATCATGACCAGTTGAATGCCATTGATTAAAAGAGAATTGATGCTCTGTACAAAATTCAAGGTCATCAATGGAGACTAGCCAAACACTTCAACTAGAAGGTGAGAGACCAGGGTTCATAAAAAAGAAATCCAGTTCTAGAAGAAATCCAAAGTCCCTATTCATGATCCAAGAGGAAGTTCAAACTAAATTGGGTTGGACAATACAAGAAGATCCTATCCGACGGAGGCACCATCTTCACGGACGTGGACTAAAATGAATTCTCTCATCCTAGCAACCCAGATTAGCTGAAATAATACATCATCCAAAGATGACATCTGCATTTCATTTCTATTTTTCATGCATATGTAATCAAAACTATGTGGACCTGATTCTCTATTAAATATGAGAAAAATTAATGACAGAAAAGCGATGTAAAGGATATATAGGCAGCCCGACTTAGCTACAGTCCAAATCATAATACAAAATATTTTGTTTTCATTGCATTCTCATTTTCTTTATGCCTAGTACATCATTCACTTAATTCTTTTACCTAAACAAAAAGAAAAAAAAAAGAAGAAGAAAAGAATGCTAGCTAAGTTGAAAACCTAAAAGGACGGCTTAGGCAGAAATTAAAGCAAAAATAAAGATGTCTCATTTAATGGTGATCAAATTTTGCAAAATACAAACCCATCATTTTGACAAAAAGGATAGCCTTTTCAATGTCATCTATAGCTTATCATATATCGTGGAGTCCTATCAACCTGCAAGTGTTTTGAACAAAAAGCAATAAAGGTCATGTCTATAGTCATGGTCCAGCCAGTCTTTCTCTACGTCTGAAGTTGCATATCTCTCATGTCCTCATCATAATCAGAATTTGCACAATCTCTTTAAATAGACACACCCCTCCTTTAGATCTTTATAGCTCCTTCTGCTGCAATAGTAAAGGTACTAATAGAATCAAAATTGTTCACTACAGTAATATCAAAAACCCTCTCTTAGGTACCGGTAATTCTGAAACTATTCCCAAAAATCCTCCTCTATAATTTAGAAGATGCAGTCCTCCTCTCTATCTTAGCTGTAGTAGTCCTTCCCTAAACCTTCAATGTAGTGTCATCATATCCTCACTGCAGTCACAATCTCTTTTGTTATTGCCACTGTAATTTGAGTCACTACTACAACTTGTAGGGTCGCACTTCTAGTAAATCCCCAAGTCTCCTTCAAAGATCAAGTCACCCTCTCTGTTTGTGTTTGTGAGGCCTCCCCTGAGCACCTGGTCTGATTCGCTAAAAGGGAATAAAAAAATGCCCATTTAGGAGAAACATCACAATTGGAACTCGCTGTGAGTTCAGAAAATTATACTTTATGAGTTGTAATTTGCAAAAGGAGTCACCACTTTAATTTTGTTTATTTTACTTGGAAAAATTAAAGGAAAAACCCAATTTGACTGACTCCAAAATTATATCATTTATCCTAAGGAAAAGCACTAGTCCTCGAATGACCAAAGAGGGCTTGGGGACTAGGTTTTGGTTAAAACAATACAAAAAATTAGTTTAGCTTAAATACAAAATAGCTTTTACAAAAAAGAAGTTTTTAATGTATGCATGAATAGATATAATATGATGTATGAAACAATATTACTCATGCAATGCATGACAAATATGAGATAATAATAATCATAAGATGTAAAAAGTAAAGGAAAAAAAACTACTTAAAACTATTACAAGTTAAAATGCTAAAACAGGTAATCTTTCCTCTAGCCCTTATAGGTTCTAGGAAAAGCACACATTCCCCAAATATAATCTGAACAATTAAAATAAGAGTATTAAAAAAATTATAATAAAAAGAATTAAAAATTTCAACTTTGATTTAAGAAAAGCAATTTTGATCCTAAACTATATGAAGAAGGTGATAGAGAGAAAAAGTTGTTAATTATAGCAGAGTTGAATGCCTTAGAGACAGCAAGCCTACGTATCCCTTTTAATAGGAATCAAACCCTACACAGTTCTCCCTTTTTGTGAAGGAGGGGTTTTAAGTCATTGCCTTTATTATCATGTTTTGATTGATTTTAAAGGGCTTTAGAGATTTGTTAATTAGGTCATATTTTAATTAGCAAAAATTAGATCTTTTCATATTTATATCTTGAAATTGAAATTGAAAAGGAAAAGGAAAGAATTTTTACCTTTGGCTTCCATCGGCGAGGAATGTAGGGAGCAAGCTCGGCACCAGATCTAAGTTCCACCTTGGTCTAGGGATATCGCAAGCACTCCTTATGGAAGAAGGACTATTGAATAGTGTGAACTCTTTTTGAAGAGACTTGGATGACACCTTTGCTTGAGAACCATGAATTCCCTTTGAAAGAAAGGGGTTTGAATTGAACCTTTTCTTAATTAGAAAGCTTAAGAATAGAACTTGAAATGATTAGGAGGCTTGTGAATGAGGTTTTAGGATGATTAGGAAACTTACGAATGAGGTTTTATGTGATGGAGGAGGTTTTGGAATGAGATTTTAGAGATTTGGAGGTTTAGGAAGAGGGTTTTGATGATTGGAAAGCTTACAAATAGGGTTTAGAAAGCGTAGAAATAGGGTTTAGAAAGCTTTAGGGAGAGTATAGAAGCATGTAATTGTGTGTTTTTAGCTGTTATGAGGTGCAACGTATTTATAGGAGGAGTTTGGGGCTAAAAATTCACAGTTTTCGGGTAGAATTTTGAAAGGGGCAATTTGCAGTAACTGAAGAGTTGGCTGTGATAACTATAAATCTAGTTGCGATAGCCAATTGGCTACCATAGGGACCTCTACAATAATCACAGAGGCGGCTACGGTAACTACAGCCGGCCCGCAGGTTGCCACAATTTGTTTTTCAGCTCGTTCTCATCCGTTTTTGATATGATTTGAGCTCAGTTTGATTCTATGAATTTGTAATAAAGTGCTAATCATCTAAAGGTGCAAGTTTCAAGAAATTTTTTTCAATGGGGCACTGCCCCCTTGATTCCTGCAGACTAACTGGCTAGTGGGACCGCCATATGCGTAGTGCACGAATCTTAGTAAGTGTAAAGCTACGGTCGGATCCTAAGGGTGCAAATTTAAAGGTTCACAGCTACCCCCTCATCAAGATTGGCTTTGAGCAAAAGGTGATTCTGATGATAGTGAACCCTGGAATGAGGGATAGTAAGATGAACCAAATGGATGCCTAACTCAATGTCTAGACATGTTTGGGTGAAAATGGTTGATTTTTAAAAAGTGGTGAAAAAAGGAACCATAGGGGTGCCTAGATGATCTAAATATTTATGGGTAAAATGATCCTAAGGCTATCCTAGGTGGGTCTAGGATGGGTCTGATTAAAAGGGATACCTAATTCAGATTTAAGGTATAAATCCTAAGGCTATCTTAGGATGGGTCTGATCAAAAGGGATACCTAATTCATATTTAAGGTATAAATCCTAAGGTTATCCTAGGATGTGTCTAATAAAAAGGGATACCTAATTCAGATTTAAGATATGGATCCTAAGGCTATCCTAGGATAGGTTTGATAAAAAGGGATACCTAATTCAGATTTAAGGTATGAATCCTAAGGCTAACTTAGGATGAGTCTGATGAAAGGGAATACCTAGTTCAGTTTAAGGTATGAATTCTAAGTCTATCCTAGGATGGGTCTGATAAAAAAGGATACCTAATTCAGATTTAAGGTATGGATCCTAAGGCTATCCTAAGATGAGTATGATGAAAAGATATACCTAATTTAAATTTAAGGTATGGATCCTAAGACTATCCTAGGATGAGTCTGATGAAAAGATATACCTAATTTAGATTTAAGGTATGGATCCTAAAGCTATCCTAGGATGGGTCTAATAAAAGGGGATATCTAATTCATATTTAAGGTATGGATCCTAAAGCTATCCTAAGATGGGTCTGATAGAAGGGGATACCTAATTTAGATTTAAGATATGGATCCTAAGGCTATCCTAAGATGGGTTTGATAGAAGGGGATACCTAATTCAGAATTAAGGTATGGATCCTTGTAACAACCCACACCCACCCTAGGAATTTTTGAGATAAATTACTTAATTTATAACTAATAAGGTTAAGTGTGTGCTTGTGTGAAAATTGGTGATCTAAGTGATTGATGAGTATGTGGCATATTAGATTAATTTTAATATGTATAATATGTATTGCTATTATGAAATAAATGATTTACATGAAGTGCATTTGCATAAAAGAATTTATTTTCAATAAAATGAATTTTCGTGCATAAGACAATTTTTTAAGCATAAAATAATTTTATGGGCATTTTTAAAATATTTTAAAATTAATATTTTTTAGGGAAATGTTCTAGAACTAATAAGAAAAATATTCTTTTTATTTTAAATCTTATTCAGCCGAAAATTTAAAGGAAAAGCCCAAATACCCAAAAGCCCACTACACCAAAATCCTCCTAACCTAATTCATTAAGGGTATTAGTGGAAATTCCATTCCAACCCTAATATTTATTCTAAATTTTGGCCAACAAGGGTTTTTAGTAGCCATTCTCTTATTCTTTCTATATCTTGGCAGAAAATTCTCTTAAAATATTTCTCTCCATCAAAATATTGAAAACACCTTACCGTTTCGCGATTTCGTGATCGTAATCATAAGTTTTTATTTTCTTTCGATTTCTAAACTGATTTCTATGAAATAAATTGTGGGAAAATTATTTTGAACTATTTGATTACTAATTTCTATAGATTCAATTCTGTTTGAGTGAATTTTTGGGAGAGAAAATTTATTTTCTACCAAAAACACGATTCTTTCTGCAAGATTTCTCCAAAGGTGACTTCTATAACTTAAAATCACAATTTTTATGCATAAACATCATAAGGGGGGGTGATTTGTGCAAGGTTGTATTCTAAACTAATTTTTGATCTCTTTTGATGAAAAATATTGGATTAAATAATATTTCTGCATATTTCTGCAATGACTGAAAAATTTCAAAAAACAAAGGAATTCAAGGTTTTCGTGTTAGAACCTTGAAGTTGGAAAATTTTATTCTTGCATGGTCATATGGCTGCCGATTTGTATGAATAAGTATGCTAATATGATATTTGTTTTGTTTAGATGAAAATAATGATTTGAATCATGTGTCAATTTATCGTTGAAATTAACTAAATGCGCGGAAAGCATGAAAACTCATGATTTTTCACCTAAGCCCTTGAACTTGGAATTTTTTTATATAAACCCTATCTATGGCTGCTGATTCATGAAGGAATGTATTCTAAACTGATATTTTCTATGACTAAATAAAAAATAATGGTTTAAACAACCCGTTTGCATATTTTTGAAATGATCGAAAAATACCGAAAACAAGAAAACTTATGGTTTTGTGTTCTATAATGCAAAAGGTTGAATTTTTATATATTAATAACACCAATGGTGGCTGATTCTTATGGATTTAAGTTCTAAAATGATTTTTGTTATGTTTACATGAAAAATTTTGGTTCAAACCATGTTTTTAAATATTTCTGAAATAGATGGAAAGTACGAAAAGAAGAAGAATTTGGTTTTTACCTTAATGATGCATTCGGCCTACATGAACAATTTTGTCCCAATGATTATAAATTTTATGGGATGTGTTTTGATGATTGTTGACATGTATTTATGTATAGCAAATGATAAAATTGCATGCTAGTTGAAGGTATGATCCTAGATAAGCTTAAATGCATTTTGGTATATTTAAGGTATACTTAAGGTATCTAAACCTTATATTGTGATTAGAATGCAAATGTGATTGGGGAATTTGGAACTAGATGTTATGATGAATTTATGATGAACATATGGTTATGACTTAATGAAGTGAAAGGGATCATAAGAGTCAAGCATGACACTTGAAAGGTTACTTATTAAATTGACATGTATGGAAGTGTAAAGTGAACCAAGATGATTGTTAAAGTGAATTGATATTGAGGTAATAATATTATGATGACCTTAAAAAGGTATAAATGTGATTATAATGTGTTATCATAAGAGCCTATAGGGCCAAGTATGCAAGACTTTTAAAGTCAACATGCTATATGCAAATGATGAGTACACCTATATGTGAACTCTAGTGTATGTGTATGCTATTTGTACATGGGTAGTTATGGGATAGGAGCATCATGAGTAAATAAATACTAAGTATTAAATCAAATATTATTTTAGAGTTTAAGGAGCTTTAGAAGTGCAAAGGGACTATGTGTACTAGGAGCAAAGGAACCCCAAAGTGAGTAAACACTATGTTCATGTTACAAGTGCAAGTAACATTTTGTTATGTTACAAATATGTGATGACATGCTATGTGAGGCTTTGTGATCTTTGAAACCCAAGTTCTTTCCATTTTAAATATTATTATATGATTTCCTTGTCAAGCTTGGGTTGCCAAGGGACATTTGGTCGAAAACTATTTTGTTTATCCAATGAGAATTTCTTGTGATTAACACCCTAACTTGTATTCTTTCTAGAACTACACTATCATTGTATCATTGTTTAAAAGCTAAGCCATTATTGTTATTGAAATACATGTTATTATTGCCTTATGTGATATTGTTAATTGTGATTACCATTAGCTCTAGCTATGGTACCTTTTACCCTTTATACAGAATCCTCGTGCCGATGCAGGTAATCATCGAAACCTGTGCACACGATCTTCACCCGATGGATAGGGGTAGTGTATCCACCTCAGCTAGAAGGGGCGGTTCTAGCCATGGGGCCTAATCAGCTTCATGCTTTCTATGTGATAGGAGTTGGAATTTGGTATAAGGCCACCTCTCCTTTATGTGTTCGAGTGATAGAGCAATTGCCTTCACTCACTATGTGTTATAAGTGTGATTTCTACAAACTTACCAAATTGAACCCTTGCTAAATTACAACCTGATTCATGAATTATATATCATGAACTATGTGTATAAGCTATGTGTTTCCTTTCAAAGGAATATGTGATAATGTATGTGCCTTTTTGTTTACTCATTGAGATCATCTATCTCACCCCTTTTTCCTTGTGTGGTTCCAGGTAAGCAAATGTGAGGGGGCAAGGTAATGACTCAAGCATTCTACTTCGCTTGAGGAATTCCTTGTCCAAGTTATCAATAATACTATTTTCATGAAGTTTTGTCATTAGATGCTCCAAGAATGTTGATTGATATTTATTGAGATATATTAATTTCCTTATGGTTTTTATATGAAATAATTTATTTTAAGTCTTCCGCAATTTATGGTATTCATCTAAATGTTTTAAATGGGTTAATGAAAGAGGTTTAGTAAGATCCTAGGCATGATTTGTTATATATAAGTGGGTTATATGGGCATGGATGACCTTATGTCTCCCCATGTTCTAAGACCGTCATATCTCTAAGGTCGGGATGTGACAAAGGTGGTATCAGAGTCGTAGTTTTTAAAAGTCTAGTTTAGGCTTGTTTTATATGAGTTGCTTAAGTAAAATCCTAGAGCATAGGAATTTTTCCTATCATGTCACTTGCAGTCTATCGCTAGCATAGTTCCGCGAAATCTTAGTAGATTCTAGTAATCCTTGTTATTGTTTGCTTGCCTTATGATTCTTCTGAAAGATGACCAAGAAAATTAAGCCTGCTCGAGGATCGCGACCCAGAGCACCCCGTGTGACCTGTAAAAGGACTTGGCCAGAGATGCTCGAGAAAGTTGTAATTGTGATTCGCCCCATGAAAGAGAACACCCCTGACGAAGAGGAGGACCCCGAGGAGTGCTTAGATCCTGATTGGGTATATAGTAAGTTTCAGAAATTGGAGGATAACTATTCATACTTGAAGGAGGAAAACCGACGTCTTAAGCTCATGATTCATGCACTAAGAGAGGATATAGAGCAACTCAGGTCAGGGATTGTTGAGCATAGAGGAGATTACTCGCCAGTAAGGTTTGCATCTTTAACTAATCGCCGCTAAGATGGAGATCTTCTTTGCTACCGATGTGGCAGCAGTGGCTATGTCGCTCTTGATTGCTCTGGAGGTGGACACGATAACTAGGTCGAGTAGATATGATGATCGACATAACAGCATAGCACTTTATATGATATGAATGATTTTCCTTAATTGTCTAGTTACCTAGGATGAGATGATTTCCTTCGTTATTATGCTATAGTGTGATATTATGAGATATATGCTACATGATTATGATATGCGATATGTGAAAAACTATGTGACATGCGATTCATACATGACATGTGCTTAGTGATGTGACATGGTAAATGCATGATAATGTGTGCTAGGATAAGGGGGAGATTAAATGGGTTAGGATAAGAGATTAGTACTAAATTCCCTTATTATGATAGACAGAATGCCTCCCAAGAAGAAGGTTTGCACAATTGCCCAAACCGTTAGGGCTAATGATGATGTTATATTGGACACTACATCAAATGCTGCCTCTGCACCTATACAGTCAAAAGAAAGATCCAACTGAGATTAAAGATTGATAGGTATAATGTTATGAGGTATGAAATGCTTATATGTTACTATAGTTTGATAAATGAATTATATGGAGTTATTAAATGATAATTGTGATTGATGTCATGGGAAGAGAAATGATAGTTAGTAATGATCAGTAAGAGAATGAAATAAATCAGTTACATTATATATGCATAAGTATACGGTATGAAGTAAATGAAGTATATTAAGAAATTTAGGGTTTAGATACTATCATATAGACTAGAATAGCAAGAAAGGTAGGAATTTCTCTATCACTTATGTAGATATCAAATATAGTCAGAGGAGGAATATTTATCTAGTGTGATTTGAAAAAAGAAGGTATCATTCCCATTCAAGTTTTTAGGTGCAAAATGTTTAATTGATTCTAGTGCTACCCATTCTTTTGTGTCACCTTGCTTTGCTAAGTACCTGGGCATAGATAAGGAATTGATGAGTGAACTGTTAGTAATATCAACTCCTTTAGGGGAAGTGATGGAAGTAAAGTATGAGTGTAAGGGCTGTGATGTAGATATTAATGGACAAACCCTTCTGGTAGTGTTGCTAGAATTGGACGTACTAGAATTCGATGTGATATTAGGGATGGACTAGTTGTATGAGCATGGAGCTTGTATCGACTGTAGAAAGAAACTTATCAAGTTTCGAACTAGAGATGGGAAGGAGTTTGTGTATCAAGGAGATAGGAATAAGAATCCTCTGAACTTGATATCAGCCTTAAGAGCAAGGCAGATGTTAAGGAAAGGATGCCAAGCGTATCTAGCCCACGTAATTAACATTGACTAAGAAGTTGCCATTCGATACGAGAGCATTCCAGTGGTGGACAAGTTCATGGATGTCTTTTTGGAAGATTTACCTAGATTACCCCCTGATCGTGAGATTGAGTTCAACATCAAATTACTACCTGGTACGCAACCGATATCGGTACCGCCATATCGTATGGCACCAATGGAGCTGAAGGAGTTAAAGACACAATTGCATGATCTGCTCGATAAGGGCTTCATTCGACCAAGCAATTCGCCATGGGGTGCTTAAGTGTTATTCATAAACAAGAAAGATGGCTCATTCTGAATGTGCATCAACTATCGTCAACTTAACAAAGTCACTGTGAAGAATAGATACCCATTGCCGAGGATTGATGATCTTTTTGATCAACTGTAAGGAGCGGGTCACTTCTCCAAGATTGACTTAAGATCTGGCTATCATCAACTAAAGATCCGAGGAGAAGATATCTGCAAGACTGCCTTCCGCACTGGATACGAACACTATGAGTTCACAGTTTTGCCATTTGGTTTGATGAATGCTCTGGCTGCTTTCATGGACTTGATGAATTGAGTATTCAAGCCATTCCTTGACAAGCTCATGATTGTATTCATTGATGACATCCTGATTTACTCAAAGAATAAAGAGGAACATGAAGAACATCTGAGGATCGTGCTTCAAATGTTACGTGATCACCAACTCTACGCTAAGTTATCTAAATGCGAATTTTGGATGGAGTCGGTCAACTTTCTTGGACATGTAGTAAGTAAGGAAGGAATTCAAGTTGATCCCAAGAAAGTTGAAGTGGTAGCAAATTAGCCAAGGCCCACAACAGTTTCAGAAGTGCGAAGTTTCTTAGGCATGGCGGGATATTATTGTAGATTCGTATAGGACTTTTCTAAGATAGCAGCCCCATTGACCAAGTTGACAAGAAAGCGAGTTAAGTTCAATTGGGAGGAGTCCTGTGAAAAGAGTTTTTAGAAGCTCAAGAAGTGTTTTGGTATCGGCTCTAGTTTTGACATTACCAGAAGGAAAAGAAGGATTCACTGTATATTATGACGCTTTGAGAGTAGGACTTGGGTGTGTTTTGATGCAAAATGATAAAGTCATTGCCTATGCATCACGACAACTAAAGAGACATGAAGTGAATTACCCTACTCATGATTTAGAATTAGTTGTAGTAGTGTTCGCTCTAAAGATCTGGAGACATTACATGCATGGGACAAAGTGTGAGATCTATATGGATCATAAAAGTCTTCAGTACATCTTAAGCCAAAGAGACCTCAATCTAAGACAAAGGAGATGGATTGAATTATTGAAGGATTATGACTGTCATATTCTCTACCATCCCAGGAAGGCGAATGTAGTGGCAGATGCCTTGAGTCAAAAGTTGATGGGAAACCTAGCCCATGTCGATATGAGAAAGAGGCCAATCATGAAGGAACTAAAGGAATTGTTTAATCAAGGATTGAAACTGAAGATTAGAGGATAGAGAGTTTTATTAGCTCATTTTCAAGTAAGATCTAAGTTAATGAAAGAAATAAGGGATTCACAAGATAGGGACCCATACTTGGTGAAGTTGAAGGATGAGACGAAAGAAGGAAAGAACTCTGAGTTTGAGATAGCCAATGGAATTTTAAAATGCAAGAATATAGTATGCATGCCTGATGTGGATGGACTAAAGGAAAGGATATTAAAGGAGGCACATCAGACACCTTATTGTGCTCATCCTGGAACTACCAAGATGTACCATGATGTGAAAGCTAATTATTGGTGGCCTGGATTGATGAAGGATGTGGCTAAGTTTATAGCATCCTACCTGACTTGCCGGCAAGTCAAATATGAATATCAGTGACCCTCAGGATTACTGCAAGAGATTTGGCTACCTGAATGGAAATGGGAGTGCATCACTATGGACTTCGTTGTTGGTTTGCCTAGAACCCCCAAAGGACATGATTCTATATGGTCATAGTGGATAGATTGACAAAGTCTGCTCATTTCCTAGGAGTTAAGACCACATCCACATATTCTGCAGCTCAGTATGTGCAGTTGCATATAGATGAGATCGTGAAACTACATGGAGTGCCAATTTCTATCATCTCAGATCGAGGAACTCAATTTACCTTAATGTTCTAGCAAAAGTTGTAGGAAGCGTTAGGAACACAACTAGATTTTAGTATAGCATTTCACCCTCAAACGGATAGCCAGTCTGAAAGAACGATTCAGACACTCGAGGACATGCTAAGGATGTGTGTCTTAGATTTTGGCGATAGCTGGGATAAATATTTACCCTTGATTGAATTCGCCTACAACAATAGCTATCATTCGTCAATTGGCATGGTACCATACAAAGCGTTGTATGGGAGAAGATGTCGTTCTCCAATTTGTTGGATTAAACCTGAAGACAAGCATGTAGAAATGCCCAAATTGCTTAAGGAGACCACCGAGAAAGTACCAATAATTTAGGATCGACTAAAGATGGCATTCAGTCGGCAAAAGAGTTACGTGGACCCTAAGCAAACGGAAGTCCAATTCGCTATGGGAGATCACGTATTCTTAAAGTTCTCACCAATGAAAGGAGTTATGAGATTTGGCAAGAAAGGGAAATTATCCCTTTGTTTCATTGGTCCTTTCAAAATCTTAGATAAGATTGGAGAAGTGTCTTATAGACTTGCCCTGCCTCCAACTTTGGCGCATGTGCATCCAGTGTTTCACATCTTAATGTTAAGGAAATATGTGTCAGATCCATCGCACGTTCTTTTACCTCCAGACATTACGTTAGATGAGCAACTATCTTATGAGGAATCACTGATAGCTATAGTGGATCAATAAGTAAAGAAGTTAAGAAATAAAGAGATACCCATGATTAAGGTTCAGTGGCAAAATCATGGGATAGATGAGTGCACTTGGGTAGCGGAGGAGGAGATGCGACAGAAGCATCCTCAACTTTTTAAGAGAAACTAAGTAAGGGTTTAAATTCGAGGATGAATTTCTTTAGGGGGGGGAGAATGTAACAACCCACACCCACCCTAGGAATTTTCATGATAAATTGCTTAATTTAGAACTAATAAGGTTAAGTGTGTGCTTATGTGAAAATTGGTGATCTAAGTGATTGATGAGTATGTGGCATATTAAATTAATTTTAATATGCATAATATGTGTTTCTATTGTGAAATAAATGATTTACATGAAGTGCATTTGCATAAAAGAATTTATTTTTAATAAAATGAATTTTCATGCATAAGACAATTTTTTAAGCATAAAATAATTTTATGGGTATTTTTAAAATATTTTAAAATAAATATTTTTGAGGGAAATGTTTTAGAACTAATAAGAAAAATATTCTTTTATTTTAAATCTTATTCAGCCAAAAATTTAAAGAGAAACCCCAAATACCCAAAAGCCCACTACACCGAAATCCTCCTAACCTAATTCATTAAGGGTATTAGTGAAAATTTCACTCCAACCCTCATATTTATTCTAAATTTCAGCCAACAAGGGTTTCCAATAGCCATTCTCTTATTCTTTCTGTACCTTGGCAGAAAATTCTTTCAAAATATTTCTCTCCACTGAAATATTGAAAACACCTTACCGTTTTGCTATTTCATGACCGTAATTGTAAGTTTTTATTCTCTTTCGATTTCTATGAAATAAATTATGGGAAAATTATTTTGAACTATTTGATTACTGATTTCTACAGATTTAATTCTGTTTGAGTAAATTTTTGGGAGAGAAAATTTATTTTCTACTGAAAACACGATTCTTTCCGCAAGATTTCTCCAAAGGTGAATTCTATAACTTAAAATCACAATTTTTATGCATAAACATCATCAGGGGGGGGAGAGGGGGGGGGGCGATTTGTGCATGGTTGTATTCTAAACTAATTTTTGATATGTTATGATGAAAAATATTAGATTAAATAATATTTCTGCATATTTCTTCAATGACCGAAAAGTTTAGAAAAACAAAGGAATTCAAGGTTTTCAAGTTAGAACTTGGAAGTTGGAAAATTTTATTCTTGCATTGTCATATGGCAGCCAATTTGTATGAATAAGTATGCTAATATGATATTTGTTTTGTTTAGATGAAAAATTATGATTTAAATCATGTGTCTATTTATCGCTGAAATGAACGAAATGCGCAAAAAGCGCGGAAACTCATGATTTTTCACCTAAGCCCTTGAACCTAGAATTTTTTTGTATAAACCCTATCTATGGCTGCTGATTCATGAAGGAATCTAAATTGATATTTTCTATGATTGAATGAAAAATAATGGTTTAAACAACCTGTTTGCATATTTCTAAAATGACCAGAAAATACCGAAAACAAGAAAACTTATGGTTTTGTATTCTATAATGCAAAAGGTTGAATTTTTATATATTAATAACACCAATGGTGGCCCATTCTTATGGATTTAAGTTCTAAAATGATTTTTGTTATGTTAACATGAAAAATCTTGGTTCAAACCATGTTTTTACATATTTCTAAAATAGACGGAAAGTACGAAAAGAAGAAGAATTTGGTTTTTACCTTAATGATGCATTCGGCCTACATGAACAATTTTGTCCCAATTATTATAAATTTTATGGGATGTGTTTTGATGATTGTTGAGATGTATGTATGTATAGTAAATTATAAAATTGCATGCTAGTTGAAGGTATGATCCTAGATAAGCTTAAATGCATTTTGGAATACTTAAGGTATCTAAACCTTATATTGTGATTAGAATGCAAAAGTGATCAGGAAATTTGGAACTAGATGTTATGAAGAATTGATGATGAACATATGGTTATGAGTTAATGAAGTGAAAGGGATCATAAGAGTCAAGCATAACGCTTGAAAGGTTAATTATTAAGTTGACATATATGGAAGTGTAAAGTGAACCAAGATGATTGTTAAAGTGAATTGACATTAAGGTAATAATATTGTGATGACCTTAAAAAGGTATTAATGTGTTATCATAAGAGCCTATAGGGCTAAGTATGCAAGAGTTTTAAACTCAACGTGCTATGTGCAAGTGATGAGTACATCTATATGTGAACTCTAAGAGTATGTGTATACTATATGTACATGGGTAATTATGGGATAGGAGCATCATGAGTAAATAAATACTAAGTATTAAATCAAATATTATGTTAGATTTTAAGGAGCTTTAGAAGAGCAAAGGGACTACGTGTACTTGGAGCAAAGGAACCCCAAGGTGAGTAAACACTATGTTCATGTTACAAGTGCAAGTAACATTTTGTTATGTTACAAATATGTGATGACATGCTATGTGAGCCTTTGTGATCTTTGAAACCCAAGTTCTTTCCATTTTAAATATTATTATATGATTTCCTTATCAAGCTTGGGTTGCCAAGGGACATTTGGTCCAAAACTATTTTGTTTATCCAATGAGAATTTCTTGTGATTAACACCCTAACTTGTATTCTTTCTAGAACTACACTATCATTGTATCATTGTTCAAAAGCTAAGCCACTATTGTTATTGGAATACATGTTATTGTTGTCTTATGTGATATTGTTAATTGTGATTACCATTAGCTCTAGCTATGGTACCTTTTACCCTTTATGCAGAATCCTCGTGCCGATACGGGTAATCATTGGAACTTGTGCACACAGCTTTAACCCGATGGATAGGGATAGTGTATCCACCTCAGCTAGAAGGGGTGGTTCTAGCCATGGGGCTTGATCAGCTTCACACTTTCTACGTGATAGGAGTTGGAATTTAGTATAAGACCGCCTCTCCTCTATGTGTTCGAGTGATAGAGCAATAGCCTTCACTATGTGTTATGAGTGTGATTTCTGCAAACTTGCCAAATTGAACCCTTGCTAAATTGCAATATGATTCATGAATTATATATCATGAACTATGTGTATAAGTTATGTGTTTCCTTTCAAAGGAATATGTGATAATGTGTGTGCCTTTTTGTTTACTCATTGAGATCATCTATCTCACCCCTTTTTCCTTGTATGGTTCCAAGTGAGCAAATGTGAGGTGGCAAGGTGATGGCTCAAGCATTCTACTTCGCTTGGGGAATTCCTTGTCCGATTTATCAATAATACTATTTTTCATGAAGTATTATCATTAGATGCTCCGGGAATGTTGATTGACATTTATTGAGATATATTAATTTCCTTATGGTTTTTATATGAAATGATTTATTTTAAGTCTTCTGCAATTTATGGTATTCATCTAAATGTTTTAAATGGGTTAACGAAAGAGGTTTGGTAAGATCCTAGGCATGATTTGTTATATGTAAGTGGGTTCTACGGGCGTGAGTGACCTTATGTCTCTCCATGTTCTAGGACCATCATATTTCTAAGGTTGAGATGTAACAATCCTAAGGCTATCTTAGGATGAGTCCAATTAATAGGGATACCTAATTCAGATTTAAGGTATGAATCCTAAGGCTATCCTAGGATGAGTCCGATCAATAGGGATACCTAATTCAGATTTAAGGCATGAATTCTAAGGTTGTCCTTGCTGGTAGAAGTTAAAAATTAATATTCTTGTCTGGTAGGAATGATGATGACCCTGTCTAGTAAGAAAGAGATGATCCATTTTGATTTGAAAGTCTAACTTACAACTTATTCTATTGTGAAATGCATTTGACTATATAATGATTGGATACCTTAAACCTATGAAGGGTTAGTTTGGTAGAAGAGTGTTGAGCGTCTAGGAGAAAGATGCCCCCACTTTTAGAAAGGTGAATATTTGGAAGGGAGGTGCCCCCACTTTAGGATGATAAAGGAAAGATGTTTGGTTTTTTTTTTTTTTTTTTTTTTTTTGCTGATCGGCTAGCTTAGAGGTGAAATGGGCATGTCAGGTATGAGGCTAGTTGATGAATGGCTATTATTTTGGCCTAAAAAGAAGTCACTTTAGGAGGTTAAACCAAGTATGGCTGGAAGAGGTCGAGTAGGGTTTAGGTATATTTAGTTTGCAATAATGTTTGGCTTAATGCTGAATTAGAAAGCCTGAACAAGGGGGTCAAGTCCTTTAAGACGATAAGGTTTAGGTTTGGTCTAGTTTTGGGGAAGGTCAAGTTCGATAATTGGCTTGGTCATTTATGGCCTTCTAGTTTTGGCTTTACGGGAGATTTTTTTAGAATGAGTGCATTATCTTAGAAGGTTGAGTCAGGTTCAACTAGGTTTATTTGGAAGCTTAGTCTAGTTTGGCTTAGTGAGAGATTAGATTAGATGCTCGGTCAAGTTATGGCCTTCTAGTGAGTTCATTTGGAAGGCTTGGCCAGATTTTGTCAGGGAGATCATATTATGATGCTTAACCTAGGAGGCTAATCTTCGATTAGAGGAAAAGGTCAAGCTAGGCAATTAATTTGGAAGGCTTAGTTAGATTTTGCCTTAGAAGAGATCATGAAGGCCTTTTAGGAGTGGGCTTCATGGTGAAGGCTTTTTGGGAGTAAGCTTTATGGTGAAAGCTTCTTGGTTTGGGCTTAATGGCAAAGGTTTCTAAATTTGGGCTTTATGGTGAAGGCTTTTGGTTTTAAGCTTCATGGTGAAGGCTTCTATGTTTGGGCTTCAAGGGGAAGGCTTCTAGGTGTTGAGGATAGTTTTCTATAAGGGTGCTTTGGATGGCTGGCTTTGGCTCAAGTATGGTGCTACAGGTTTTGGTCACAAGGATACCACAGGCTCATGGATAAGGGTTTGCCCTTTGACATGGCTGCATCAGAATAGTTTGCAGGCTTTAAGAGGCTTTGATTCTCAGGGATTATGCGTTTTGCCAATTTAATCTCTCAAAGATTATGAGATATTTGCCAAAGAGGCATGAGATGGGCCTTGACTGGTTTGAGTCCTTCTTAATCAACTTGAGGATGATAGGCTTTTGGAGATATGCCTCGAGTTCTGGTTTTGCCAAGGAAACTAGATTCAAAGATGATGAGTCTTGAGAGATTTGGGATTTTTGGTTCTGCCCATGATGAGATTTTGCTAAAAAAAAGGGTGGTCCGTGGCTTGAGCTTGAAATGATGGTATGCTTTGCAAATGAGGCTTGGGATAGAAAAGTTCGGGAATTATTTAAAGGTAGGCTAAAACTTCTAAAAAGAATCATGAAAGTTGTATGTTTTTGCTTTTTGTAGCATAAATCATGGAAAAGAGCGAGTCAAGCTTTTCTAGTTGTTTGAGATTGAAGAGACTCTTAAAGTGACACTTAATTGGTTTGACTTGATGACACACTGACTGCACTGGTTAAAACAAAGAGCCTTTAGGAATGGCTAAAAGGGCTAGTGGAAGAAGACAACTTGGGGATCATGGTCCCAAATGAGAGACAGGGATGTGATAGACTAGAGATATATATTAACTCGTTGAACTAAGTGATGGGATGGACTGATAACAAATGATGACATTCTGGGAAGACATGGCCCAATTGTAAGATAAGGGCATGGAAGACAGCATAACTTTAAAGAATAAGCCTTTGATGAGGAAGGATGACATGAAATGAGATGGATTGATAATTTAACAACTTTGGACATGAGGGAAGGTGACTTGGATGAGCTTTCTCTCTTTCTCTCCTTTTTCTTTTTTTTTTTTTTGGCTCTATCTTTTGTCTAAGCTACCCTTCTAGATTTTCAACTTAGCGACCTCAGATTAATGAAATTTACGAGAAAGCATTCCACCATGATTTGCTATTTTTCTTCATATTGAGAGGCTTTGATTTTTGAATTATAGGTTTGACAAAGGTCTTCTTTGAACTTGTTGTCCCTTATTAAGGTGCATCATTTGATTACCCAATTATGCAATAGGTAATTACATTTACTTGCTCCTTGTGCTTCAACTATTTGATGAGAGGTCCTTCTTTGGTTAGGAACTTATGAAGCGTTTATTGATTCACGAGCATGAGGACACCCCACATTTTGATCTATGCTAATTGTGGTGGATTTAATCTTTACCCTTTTTTTCTTCACTTTCTTTTCTTTTTCTTCTTCTTCTCTCTCTCTTTGTTTTTTTTTTTTTAAGCTCATCCATGTCAGACTCAATCAAAGGAGATAAGAAAGTTAATGCATAAATAATGAAAAGAAAACATAGATGTATTACTATAAAGGAAGCTTTATTATAAAATAACAAAAAAAAGGACTGATATGGTTGACAAAATAAAATAAAATGATAGACTCAGACTCAGACTTAGACTCAGACTCAAAATTAGACTAGGAATTCAATCTTAGACAGGTCAGATTAGCTAGGCTTGAACTCCTCCATGTTATGCTACTCAGGGTTGAATCAAGGTCTTAGGTCTTGCTTTAGGGGATGATATCTCCACTATAAATCAGATCCTGGATTCTATGTTTTAAAGCTTTACATGCATTGATTTGGTGCCTCGCTCCTTGATGATATTCACAATACTCATTAGGGTGGTAGCTTTTTGGTAAGAGATTAGGAGTGACTCTTGGTTTCAGGGGTTTTATCATTCTTGCCTTCAAAGCCTTCTTATAAACTGTTGCTAATGGAACTCCCAAATCTGTGGAAGCTCTTCATTGAGATTTCAAGGGTCACCTACTAGTCATGGTAGCTACCTCTATACTCTCTCGCTTGACATCAACAAAGGGAGTGTAAGTGTCCATATCCTTCCATTTAGTAGAGGCAAGGGGACTGGAAGTATTGCTCTTCTTGCACCCTTTTTCCATTGTGGGGATTTGCTCTAGTGCATCAATGTTAGTTTAAACATTTTTTTTATAGCAAAAGAGGTGGGGTTTTCCTTGCTTTGAAAAGGATTTAAAGAAGAGGCAAGGTTAGTATCTAAGACTGATGACATGGCTGAGGCTAGAATGGCATTGGTGTTTGAGATTAAAGATGTAAAATTATGAGTCACGTCAATGGTAAGTGCATATTGATGGGCTTAGCTTAGTTCAACATTCCTTTCACTTCATCAATGATAAGTTGGCATTGGAAACTTAAAGCATTAGTGAAAGCAGAAATAAGATGGATTAGGGCATTATTAAAACTAGATTGTTGGCTAGCTAAAGACTAATTGAAATTGGCTCGTTGAGCATCTAGGGCAGAGATGAGAATAACTTGAAGGTTCTCTTCTTGCCTCTTGAGTAGGTTGGTTAGAGCTTCCATGTCAGTCAGACTTGCCATTGATACCTTTAAAACCAAGTCAAAGGATAAGGTAAGTGCTTGGAAAAGAAGCAATGAGATGGTTATGCACACTTTAAGGAAAAAGTCTCCCATTGATGTTGTAAGCTGATTGCATTTGGGCTTTTGATTATTTCCTGATGTTGCATAGGTCAAGGTCTTAGGCTTAAAGTATCAAGTTAAACCAAAGGTATTGGACTTAAGATAGTGTATTAGGCTAAAGGTATTGGGCTTAAGGTATTGTGTTGGGGCCAAAGGTATTGGGCTTAAGGTAATGTGTTGGGCAAAAGGTATTGGGTTTAGGGTATTGGGTTTAGGGTATTGTGTTAGGCCCAGGGTATTAGGCTTAAGGTAGTATGTTGGGCCAAGGGTAGTGTGTCGAGCCAAAGTTATTGGGCTTAGAGTAGGCTTATAGGCATTTTTCAATCTGGGGGTAATGGATTGGTTTTGATGGTAATGGGCCAAGGATGTTGGGCTTATAGACCACGGTGTCTTATGGCTAGGTTGGCAAGGTATGAGTTAAAAGGAGGGTAGAGGTGTGTGATGTTAGCTAGGTAGGTATTTAGCTAAGGGAGCTTGGTCAGATTTTAGCTTTGGGTGGCTAGGTCAGATTTTAGCTTTGAGTGGCTCTTTTGAGTAGCAAGGTCAAATTTTAGCTTTAAGTAGCTAGGTCGGATTTTAGCTTTTGAGTAGCTATGTTAGATTTTAGCTTTTGAGTGGCTAGGTCAGATTTTAGCTTTTAAGTAGCTAGGTCAGATTTTAGCTTTTGAGTAGCTAGGTCGGATTTTAGCTTTTAAGTAGCTAGGTCAGATTTTTAGCTTTGAGTAGCTAGGTTGGATTTTAGTTTTTGAGGAACCAAAATTTAGTTAGAAAGGCTTGGTTAGAGTTTAGCCTCAAGTAATTGGATTTGCAATTTATGGATGGTTTAGTATGGGCTTAATGATGGAGGGACCATGGATTTTGCAATTGGGTTATAGATGTACAATGGATTTAGAAGTTGGGTGGACCATGGGTTTGGTGATAGTTGGATAATGGTGGATAGACCATGGGCTTAGACAGAAGCATGGGTTTGGAGAGTAATGTAAAAGATGAAACCAAGTCAGCATTTAGTTTAGGTAATGATTAAGGATAAGAGTGAAACTAGGTTAGTGTTTAGCTTTGGTAAGAATTATTGAGGATAAAGCTAGATCAGTGTTTAACTTGGGTAAGGGTGGTGAAAGACGAAACCTAGGTTAGTGTTTAGCTTAGGTAAGAGTTGTGAAAGATGAAAGTTAGATCAATGTTCAGCTTGGATAAGAATTATGAAGGATGAAGCTAGATTAGAGCTAGGTCAGTGTTTAGCTTAGACAAAGATTGTGGATTTGGATGGGGGTACCATGTATGAGTTTATTTTTACCATGAGTTTAGCATGGGTTTTGGTAGGACCGGACTATGGGTTTAGGTGAACCATGAGTTTTGGGTTTTGACCATTAGTTTAGGTGGACCATGGATTTTGGGTTTTGACCACAGGTTTAGGTGGACCATGGGTTTTAGGTTTTAACCATGGGTTTTAGGTGTGAAGGTGTTTGGATAGGTTTTAGACTCTTCATAAGGTTCAAGCCATGCACACATGTAGGAATGATTGAAAAAGATTTCATGAAATACCAAGTTCAGTATTATGGTGCATACAATCCTAAAGGAAGGTTCTATAAGTCATTACATGAAAGGGCAAGGGTGGTTTGAAAGGAACCCATCACACTAGAGATGCGATATACCTAACTATATGTGAGTTAAGGAGCCTCGCGTGGGTCCAACAGTACATGCATACTCATTACACCTCTAAAAGGATTAGAGGATACGTCATGGACTGGATGATTTCACTATCGACAAGCAGACCTAAGGAAGGTTGCCCACTCGATGTTACTTTCTATCCTTTGTTTTCCTAAGAAACTAATATTTTGGACAAGGAGCCTAATGTAGTAATGCATGAAAAAGGCATTTTGTAATAAAAGCTAAAATTTTTGTTTCACTAAGAGTAGTCCACTTTATCCTTTATTTGAATAAAATTTTGAAAGTCCCCAGTAGAGTCGCCAGCTATGAGGCCTCCCCTAAGCACCCGGTCCGATCTGCTAAAAGGGAATCGAAAATGCCCATTTGGGAGAAATATCATGATTGGAACTCACTGTGAGTTCAGAAAATTATACTTTGTGAGTTGTAATTTGCAAAGGGAGTTGCCACTTTAATTTTATTTATTTTACTTGGGAAAATTAAAGGAAAACCCAATTTAATTGACTCCAAAATTATACCATTTATCCCAAGGAAAAGCACTAGTCCTCGAATGACCAAAGAGGGCTCAGGGACTAGGTTTTAGTTAAAATAATACAAAAAATTAGTTTGGCTTAAATATAAAATAGCTTTTATAAAAAAGACATTTTTTATGTATGCATGAATAGATATAATATGATGTATGAAACAATATTACTCGTGCAATGCGTGACAAATATGAGATAATAATAATCATAAGATGTAAAAAGTAAAGGCAAAAAAAAACTACTTAAAACTATTACAAGTCAAAATGCTAAAACAAGGGATCTTTCCTCTAGCCCTTATAGGTTCTAGGAAAAGCACACATTCCCCAAATATAATCTGAACAACTAAAATAAGAGTATTAAAACAATTAATAAAAAGAATTAAAAATTTCAACTTTTATTTAAGAAAAGCAATTTTGATCCTAAACTATATGAATAAGGTTATAGAGAGAAGAAGTTGTTAATTATAGCGGAGTTGAATGCCTTAGAGATGGCAAGCCTGTGTATTCCTTTGAATGGGAATTAAACCCCACGCAGTTTTTCTTTCTTGCAAAGGAGGGGTTTTTAAGTCATTGCCTTTGTTATCATGTTTTGATTGATTTTAAAGCGCTTTAGAGATTTGTTAATTAAGTCCGATTTTAATTAGCAAAAATTAGATCTTTTCATATATAGATCATGAAATTGAAATTGAAAAGGAAAAAGAAAGAACTTTTACCTTTGGCTTATGTCGGTGAGGAACATAGAAAGCAAGCTTGGCATTGAATCTAAGTTCCACCTTGGTCTAGGGATATCATGAGCACTCCTTGTGGAAGAAGGACTCTTGAATAGTATGAACTCTTCTTAAAGGGACTTAGATGACACCTTTGCTTGAGAACCATGAATTCCCTTTGAAAGAAAGGGATTTGAATTGAACCTTTTCTTGATTAGAAAGCTTAAGAATAGAACTTGAAATGATTAGGAGGCTTGTGAATGAGGTTTTGAGATGATTAGGAAACTTATGAATGAGATTTTATATGATGGAGGAGGTTTTGGAATGAGATTTTAGAGATTTAGTGGTTTAGGAAGAGGGTTTTGATGATTGGAAAGCTTAGAAATAAGGTTTAGAAAGATTTAGGGAGAGTATAGAAGCATATAATTGTGTGTTTTTAGCTGTTATGAGGTGCAAGGTATTTATAGGAGGAGTTTGGGGCTAAAAATTCACAATTTTTGAGTAGAATTCTGCAAGGGGCCTGTTGCGGTAACTGAAGAGTCGGCTGCGGTAACTGCAGAGTGCTCTACAGTTACCGTAGAGGTGGCTGTGGTAGCCAATTGGCTACCGCAGGGACCTCTGCAATAACTTACTGCAACTGCCCGCGGGCTGCCGCAATTTATTTTTTAGCCTGTTCTCATCTATTTTTTTTCCGATTTAAGCTGAGTTTGATTTTATGGATTCGTAATCAAGTGGTAATCATTTGAAGGTGCAAGTTTCAAGAAAATTTTTTTAATAGGGCGCTGCCCGCTTGGCCCTTGCTCGCTAACCGGCTAATAGGACCGCCGTATGCGTAGTGCATGAATCTTAGCAAGTGTCAAGCTGCAGTCAGATCCTAAGGATGCAAATTTGGAGGTTCATAGAGCTGCAGTCCTCTCACTACTAGTGGCTCCTCATATAGTCTCTCCTTCCTTAGCTACATCATCCTTTGTTCCCCTTAGCAGGGCAACCTGGTACTTTTTCTTAATTACCTAGCATACCTCTCTGTGGTCCCAAGCGAAATCCCAAAATAAACAGCCTTATAACTCCTCAACTAGCCACTACCTGATAACTCTGGCAATAGGAGCTATGATATGCACATACTCCAAGCAGGAAAATTGGGGGGCACATCTTGAGTTTGGCACATCTACCTTAAAACCCTTATCCCTTAATGGAAAGTCATTTAAACAAAGCTCAACAGGTAAACCACTCGATACCTAAGGCCCGTAGTCATGAGAGATCTAATCATTTACCATCGGTAGTGCTAAAAATATGTCTTCTAAAAGAAAGTTGCAAGCAACCATCCTATTTGATCTCTGACAGAGTCTCAATAAAGTATGTGCAGACTGAAAAGCAAGGGCCACCACCCAAAAATGATCCATCAACCACACTTAACCCAAAACTTAAAACTAGACACCTACAAAACACCTAAAACAGAAAGGATAAGAATAGATAAATTTTGCTCACCTGAGAATAACTGGTAAGACAATTCATCTCTCTAAATTCCAAACAAAGTAGTCAAGGCTCATTAGTATCTTTGTCAACACAGCTCTAACCATAAAATGCCTCTATTCCATTTACCACTCTGCCATCACCCTAATCAACAGACTTGTATCTGACACTTAAACAAAAAAAATCAAGGCCCTCATGTTGAGCCTCTACCATCCTCATAACTCTCTGGTCATTAGGATCATGAAACTTCTTAATCACAACGGTTAAATTCACTTGACCATCACCCACTATGATCTGACTTACGACATCTTGAGACAATTCAAGAAAAAAAAACTCTTGAAAAATCCAAGAGACACCAAACTCTAAGCTCTAGCACCACCAAATTTAACTCCTAATTATAGCCAAGCCATAATGCTGATCTCCTCCTCAACAGCACCAAAACATAATACATGAGCCATCAGATTCTAAAACTTGAAGCAACCCCTCGAACTCCTTATAAAGCCACCATAGCAAATATCCCATACCAATCTAAGTTGAGTTTTTTAAACTTTGTATAGTTTCTCAGTCCACAAATGAATGTCTCCATAGGATACAAAAGTCACATAAAACAAATTACATTCACAAAGCAAATGCATGAATCCACCTTCATGCATCCATGTAATCATCCATTATAGACATCATCACAAATCATGCATAGCATAAAAGTCAAATAAAAGGTATATGAATTTTGAAACATGCATGCATCATCTATGCATCAGCATCTATGCAATCATCTGCAATCATGCACCATCATGCATAAGCCAAGCCAATAGCCTCACTATCCTCTCCTAAAGCTAACTAGTACTTCTTTAAAGCTAACCAATACCTCCTAAATCTGACAAATGTCTCTTTGAAGCTAAATGATACTTTTCAGATCTAATCAACAAAACGTGACTTCTAGAGTCCCTTTACACCCAGAAAAGTTCCTTTAAGCCTTTTGAGAGGCCCAACCCTTCACATTTAGAAGCCTAAGGTTCTTTGGCACAACCAAAATCTTATTAGAATCTTTTGAGCCAACTCACTATAAGCCGAGGCTCTCCTCTTATCAAAATATTTTTAGAATCTCTCGAGCTGACTCACCATAAGTTAAGGCTCTCCTACCAAAATCTTGTCAAAATCTCTCAAGCTGACTAGTCATAAGTTAAGGCTCTCTTACCGGAATCTTTCCAGAAGCTCTCGAGCAGACTCACCATAGGTCAACACTCTCCTTTCACTAAAATATCTTGTCCAAAATTCTCTTCCACCCATAAATGTCTAGAAATGATCACTAGACATCCATGTGGTTCCTTTTTCTATTTCTTTTATCCAAATCTATCAATTTCACCGATAAATGTCTAGAAATGATCACCTAGACATCTATATGATTCCACTTTCCATCTTTTTTACCCAAATCTTTTTACCTCAAACATTAAGGTCAGAAAAATATCCTTGATTGAGATTTACCCAAATCATCTTTACCTCGAACATTAAGGCCGAATAGATAGCCTTGATTAAGATTTACCTAAATCATCTTTACCTCGAACATTAAGGCTGAACAGATAGTGTTGACTAAGATTTACCCAAATCATCTTTACCTCAAACATTAAGGCTAAACAGATAGCCTTGATTGAGATTTACCCAAATCATCTTTACCTCAAACATTAAAGCCAGATAGATAGCCTTGATTGAGATTTATCCAAATTATCTTTACCTCCAACATTAAAGCTGGACAGATAGCCTTGATTGAGATTTACCTAGATCATTCTTTACCTCTAACATTAGGGCCGAATAGATAGCCTTAATTGAAATTCACCAAGACCATTCTCGTATCTAACGTCAAGGCCGTACCAATAGCCATTGATAAAATCTTATTTATCATAGAGGGCCTCCTTCCAAAGAACCTTACAAGAACACACAAACCCAGAGTCTAACATGGCACCTCTTCCCAATATTCACTTTCATTAGAATCATCTTTTGTTCAAAGCCAACTCTGATGAGGAGGCAGCTGTGAACCTTTATTTCAGCACCTCTAAAATTAATTCTAAATTCTTTTAAACCGACCAAACTATTCCTGGCACAATTTGATGCCTTTCCTACCCATATTGGACCTTCTATACTATACAGCATTTTTCCAAAATCGATTGGATTTTCTCTTAGACTGACTGCTAAAATATTTTAAAATTAATTTTGAGCCTAACGACACTAATCGGAAAATTTTCTAAGCTCTATAACTTCCGAAAATTGACTTGGAAGCCTTAAAAAACTAAAAAAGTGCTTGGAAAAGAGAGCTGAGCCGTGTCAGGCCTGGTGGTGCGAATCCAATCGAAGGCAGCGAGGATTCGTGCGGCCTTGTCAGTCCTACAGTGTCAATTTGACTAAAATGCCCTTTTTTTATTTTTTATTTTTTTGTATTTTTTATCTCTATCCTTTTTGTCTTTTCACATTTTCACTTCCCAAATCACCCTCACCTCATTTTCCTATAAATAGTACTTATATTTCCTCATTTCAAGCACACATTGAGTTAGAGTTAATAGCTATCATCTAATTCATCTCTTCTTCTCCCTCCAACCACTCTCTAATTAATTAATTAATCTTTTTAATTAATGAATTACCTCACCCTAACCAAGTTAATTAATCTTTTTAATTAATTAATCCATCCACCCTCTTTATCATATTAATTAGTTAATTAATCCTTTTAATTAATTAATTAATCCCCAAAATTAATCATTTTCTTAACTCATGTTTCATCCAAATTAATTAAGTAATCTTTTTAATTAATTAATCCATCCACTTTCATCATATTAATTAGTTAATTAATCTTTTTAATTAATTAATTAATCTCCCAATCAATCCAATTACTCGGTCCCGATAAAATAGAATTTCAGTTCAGTAAGACCCTCCGTCCAGCAAAAGCAAAGGTATCAACCTTTTCTTCTCATCGATAAACCCAAATCAAATCAATCAATCCGATCAAACCCTAAATCCCTCCAATTAATCATGAAATGAACTACATAGGTTTTGATCCCCATTGAATGGGGCACGTAGGTATGTTTAGAATCTAAATCCAAATCTCAAATCCAAATCCCGATTAATCTCCTTTCTCCTTTTTAATTAATGTAATTTGTAGATATTTATTTTAATTTTCTCCTTATACTCATGCTATGCTCATGCATTAATCATGATGTTATAATTGTCATATAATATTTGTCATCCATGAAATTAATTTTTTAAGTCAAATTAAACTTAAGAGCCAAATTTAGATTATTTAAAATCAAAAACCTAGTTCCTGAACTCAATTTGGTTCAAGACTAGTGATTTTATCCTTGGGTAAATTCATTGAAAATTAATGAATTGGAGTCAATTGAGTTTTTCCTTAATTTTTCCATTTAAAAATAAATTAGGGTGGTAACTCCCAAAAATCATTTTGAAAATCAACTAAATCTGAATTCAAGAGTTTCATCGTGTGTCTAAACTCAAATGAGTATTCCGATTCCCTCTAGTAGACTGGGCCGGTGCTCAAGCGAGGCCTCACAGTGAGAGAGGCCTCACACATGCAAGTTGATATGATTACGCAATATAGGATAAACTATAGATGATATTGAAAAGACTATCCTTTTTGTCATAATGATGGATTGTATCTTGTAAAATCTAATTGTCATTATATGAAACATCTTTCATTTTTACTCTAATTTTTGCCGAAGCCATCTTTTCATGTTTTTAACTTAACGAACACTTTTCATTATTTTTCATTTTTCATTATTTTATTATTTTTTTGTTTAGGCAAAGAGAACCAATTAAATGATGCATTAGAAATAGAGAAAACGAGAATGAAATGCTTTGTAATATGAAACAAAAGTATTTTTGTATTATGATTTGCAACACCTAAGTCAGGCTACCTACATATCCTTACATCATTTTTTTGTCAATCCTTTTTTTTAGGAAGAATCAAGTCCATGTAGTTCTAATTACACATGCATTAAAAAATAGAAACTAATTATAAATACTATCCTTAGACAAACTATCTCTTCAGTTGATCTAGGTTGTAAGGATTAGAGAATTGATTTCCATCCACATCTATAAGGATGGCACCTCCTAAGGATAGAATCTTTTTGAGCATGTATGATCCAGCTCAAATTGGTATGAACTTTCCTCTTGGATCATGAACTGGGGTTTGGATCTATTATAGAATTAGGTTTCCTTCTTGCAAACCTTTATCTTTCACATTTTTGTTGAAATGTCTCGCTAGTTTCTATTGATAACCTTAAATGTTATACAAAATATCCATTTTCTTTTTGTCAATGGTATTCATATGATCATATGTGAATGCCTAATTTTTAACCTAGAACCTAATGACGAGGAACATAATGGTTCTCTTTAAAAATAGATGACAAACTTGGTCTTTTAGGGTTGAAAGCATGTAATTAATTTTTTTTATATATAGAATGCTTCAAAAAAGGGTTTATATTTGAAAATATGAAGATGAATTTGAAATCTTTAGTTTTGAATGATGAAATCCTACTGATCTAGGGGGTTAAATTGAATTTTGGAAAATTAAACTTTGGTTCTCAAAGGAAGAGAAAATTAAACTTTGGTTCTCAAAGGAAGAGAAAATTATATTTTGATCCTTGGATTTTGAAAGCTAATGTTCTTCCCTTGGCATTGTTCACTAGGGATGCACAAGCCTTTATGCGCCCCTTGTCATTGTTTATATGCTCCTAGTCTGCTGGGTTTCTACTTTTAGGCCTCCAATTCATTTTTAAGTCCAAAATTCATCCTTTTAACCTAATTTGATCCATTTCTAAAAGGAATTAGGGTTTCACCTCAATTATAAGAGTTAATAGAGGAATTAACTCCCCAAATCAAGGAAAAATCCTATCTTCCTAAGGAAACTTTTTTGAAACCTAAGTATATAACTAAATCATTTTCTGAAGCAAAAGGGGGACTTTTGGTGGCTATCATTTTTGAAATTCTAACCTAAAAGAAACACTAGAATAGTCTCTTCTACCCTCTCCTCTCATCTTTTCCAATAAAGAACAAAAGATCAAAGCATTACAACACCTAAGAACTAAGATTTATGATTGACTCTTCAAAAGAATAAGGTATGCCAATCATGTTGTTCAAAACCTGAGGGTTAATCCACTCAAAACTAATAATTCCCACTATTCCAAATCTTTCAATGGATTTGGATTAGCTAAGGGATAGGTTGATGCTGGTGAATTCTTATTTTCCTTTCTTATACTCTTATTTTGCTTTCATATATATTCTTATCAATAATTGTCATATATTCATGCATTCTTGGACAATATTAATATGTTATCATTATTCATTTATGATGTTTAATCATGTTATTGATTGATTTTAGTAATATGGAATTAATTAAGATAAGTTCTTAATTAGTTTCATGTCCTATGTAGTATTCATTTTATATTCTTATTTATTTTCATGTTTTTCATTTTTGTTATTCAATTATGGTCTGTTAGGATTTAGTCTCTTATTCATTTATGATGAATAGTTATTTTCTTATTATGGATGTTTAAAGACAAAGATTACAACAAGTTTGTTGTTTTGGTTCTTAAAATGTGTTCTTAATGTTCTTTATGTTAATTTGATTTTATTGTTGTTTTTTATTGTTACTTGTTATTTATTTTAGTTTATTTAGTTGAGTATTTGCATATTTAAATACCAAGATTCATAAAGGATAGAAAGTAAGTTTTTTGAGGTGAAAATTATGTTCCAACCTGCTAGGGGCACATGGACCCCCTATATGCCCCTTGCTAGAGGTGCACTACCCAAATAGCCTAGACATCCTTTGTATTTTAATCATAACATAAGGTATAGCTATCAGAATAAGGTGATTTTAGATACATTACAAAGTTAATAGATAGGACTAAAATTCTTATGAAGACACTAAAATGCATTTTGACCATATTCAATCATAATTATAACCATGAAGCTGCTGCATTAGTTTAGCTAGTTTATTTCATTTGTATTTTTGTTATTAAAGGTTGTAATCTTTAATCCTTCATTTTTCAAATGAGTCCCTTACATTGATTCTAATTTAATGCTTTAGAATTATGTTTTTTATGGTCACTAATCCATTTGGTAAATTTAGTATTTTGTTTAAGCATGAAATTTGAATTAAAATGAATCTTTCACTATAGAATGCATGTTATTTAGGTTGTTAAAATCTAATTTAATTAGAGATAAGGCATGTTTAAGTTGTTTGATTATTAGTATGCATGTTTAGGTCTTTTAAATTTATGTTCAATTATTTCTTGTTGTTTGTTTGAAACCTTTGAACCTCTGATTAATTCATAACTTGGTAGAAAGAATGCATAATTAGGTTAAATGATTAAGATGACATGTTTGCATGATTATAAACCAACAAAATGGGCTTTTGTATGATAATAAACAACTTAAGTTAATCTAATGACATGAATGATAATGAATCTAAGGCTCTCTCTTCTCTATTTAATTAAAGTAAATTATATGTTAGGGTGAACTATAATGACATGATATAATTGTTGCATTGCATTATAATAAAGCCCAAATAAAGGTTAAGCCATCCTAAATTAAAGATAAACTAGTTAGCAGAAGTCAGCCTCATAACTGGATGGGTTTGGGTATCTAATGTCTTCCCAAGTTTGTACCCAACTTCTTTAGAATCATTAATTCAAGGTGGTCAGGTCAGAAGCGTAGGGATCCTAGTAAAATATTATCTCATTGTTTAAAAACTACATGTTGACTCCATTCTCTGCTTTGGGCTTCAACCCTTTATGTCTTTCCCAAATATCATACTAGAAAGTAATGTAGGGTCTATCCATCCAAAAATCTAGTTCTGATAGTGGTGACTCTACTGGGGATTGAGAAGTTGATTTCAATATTGGTTTTTCTTTAATTATGGATCTAATTAGTCCTAATGGGCTTGCATCACAACATTAGCCATACTTGCACCCTTGTCCCTAAACCTTTTAGTACTACTAAGGAAGGGAACCCTTTTCTCCACTTTACCATTAGGGTCCAAATTGGCATTACCACTTGCAAGCATGTATCTTTGAATAAAAAATTTTGAGCAAGCATATTAAAGTATCATTAGAGAGTATGAGCCTTTTAGGCAAGTATATTATTGTACCCTTTAGGAAGTATGAGCTCACGTTGATGTATTCTTAGGTATAAAAAGTTTCTTATGGCAAGTATATAAGTACCATACATGCAAGTATAAGCTTTTTTTTAGTAGATTATTGTACCTTATGGGAAGAGTATAAGCCTTTGATATCTTGCTTATGGGAGCAAAAGCCATAAGTTAGATTTAGGACATTTAATGACTTACAAATTTCCCCTAGGATCATCCAAACATGTCTTATACATGTATGACTCCATGCCTAACATCATTACTAGATTATCATCTGGTATACCTAATGGGTTTGGATTATAGATTATTTGTACTTTGCTTGCTTATCTCAAAAGAGCTTATGCATGATATGAGCTTATAGTCTCCCGTTAGACCAACAAGCCATGACCAAAAATCCTAAAAAAATAAAAGACTTGCCCAATACGTGTGTGGGAGGAATAAAGGTTGGAAGGAATCTTCTCTTTTGACTTGCGCATGTGTTTGATCATTTGTTTGTTTGTCTAACCATACATGCATGATTTAGAAAAACATAAGCATCTTACTAATCCATATTTTTCCTATAGCCATTTAGGAAATATCTCCAACATTTCTAGCTTTGGAACTAAGCCTATAGATTCCTTTAAAAAGGATGAGACCTTTAAGAGGATGAGAAGGTCAAAATTGAAACAAAAGAGGGAGGAAATCCAAGCAATTAAAAGGATGGTCTAGCATGATATAGATCATATACTAAATGGGATCAAGGAGGTAAAGCCAACCATCTTGGATAATTTGAATGGGCTTCCTAAAGGATTTTGGGATCAAACATATATCACATGCAGCGAAAAATAAAAAAATTTAATTGCCAAAATCTACAAGGATTTATGCTTTTCAAGTAAATTGATTAACATTTAGATAGTATACCTCCTATAGCTAGCAGAAAACTCTTGGTATAGTTACAAATTTGGGCTCCACAAATCAAAACGAACAGCCTCTAAATTCGAATCACAAGTGCTGCTACTTGAACAAACACCCTCTACTAGTATCCACATGAATAGAGTGAGAAATCAGACTTTCGTGTACTAGCACTAGTCTTGAAAACATTTTGAAGAACCCTTTTTTTTTTTATAAAAATACAAATTTTTACTCTCTGTGTATTTTTGCCTCACACCAGAAAAATGTAACAATTAATACAAAACCTAAAGATCATCTTAATTAGGTTGTTTCCTAATATGATCAAAAGAACTCAAAGAATATCTTTAACTATTAAAGACATATTATGTTATTTTTAATATTTAAAATATTTATCTATATATAAATATAAATTTTAAATATTAAGTTTACTTTATTGTAATAAAGTAAATATATATAGTAAGAGTAAATTAGTATTAGGTTAACTTTTAATTATCTTCTAGTTCAATGAATATATACAACCTTTAATTCAATGAACCTAGAAAATTTCAAGTTCAATGAACCTAAACAATTTCCAAATTCAATGAACCTAGACCAATATTAACCTATAGTTCATTTCAAATTTGTTCTAAGTGTGCAATCCTATAGGTACACTGAACGTTGGTAGTGGAATTTCTGGCCCACAAGCCACACAAGCAGCATCTAGCAAGACATTATGACTACCGAAGTTAAGTGAAAACGGTGATCCGACATAACCTTTCACAATCAGTATTATAGTCCTTTTGTCACTCGATATCATAATTGAACATAAGGCATGGATTATGTCTCCCTCATATTGTCTAGTTAGACTATTTCTTGATCTCTAAGTAGACTGACTAAACAAATGACATTGATATCTCTTATCAATTCATTTGAGCACGACTATGCATTTTTCTCAATCTCACTTATCGAGGGGCCCGGAGATATCTCTCTCAAAATGAGAGGGAAAAATTCCTACTCAATCACTTGCATTCCTCTGTATAATTCACTTTATATCCAACAACAGATTGTATTACCATCCTGTTATAGATGATGTTGGACTGTGTCAAAATATAAAATTCCTCATATAGGACTCTATGGTAATTTTAAGTCATATGATTGAATAACAATACTATAATGAGAATTACATATGACATTAACCATGTAGTATTCTCACACTGAGTCGATCCAGTACTACATTCTCTAATATGTACTTATGAACTGACTTAATATCTCATATACATAACCAATAAAACATGATCATCAGTCAAGCTATAGTCTTAATTCATTATTGTTTCACCAATAATGACTTACTAGGGACAATATAGAATAGTATCCCATTTACCTTGGAGTTTTACTATCAAGTCATACACTTGATGAACTTAAATGGAATCAACTATTCATGGAATTTATTATCAAGTCATAGAACATTAGTTGTAATTAATAACATGATAATGGATTGCCTCTTTATTAATAAAAATAATAATAATGACAATAATAATGACAATATTCATACTATGAGCCTAGAGCATATCACGAACACTTCCTAAACATATGAAAAAGCCTAAATACAAGAGAAATAGAGGACATCCTTTTGCACATTAAGGATTCATCTTGTGATGAAACAACTCATTAAGGTTTTGCATACTTTGGAATTTTCTTAAGACTCTAAGCCTTTAGATTTATTTCATGATTATGTTTCTTTTCTAGAGAAAGAAAACTAGTATTGGCATCTATATGTCAAATTCATAATCACTATGCATTGCTATATCACATATAGCTATAATAGAATCATCTCATCATTTGCTTCATCATAAATGTACAACTTTTGTGCATTCATATAAAGGAAATTATATTTTTCTTAAGATTAGATATTTTACTATCTCATGATTTACTACATCATGAATATACAACTATTGTGTATTCATATAAAGAAAATCATATCTTATAGAAAAATTAGATATTCTACTAAACCTTTAGCAGCTTATAAGGATAAAACATTTAGTTAGTTTTAGACTTTTCATAGGGTTGATCAAATTTACTTTGATCATTTTGTTGAATATTATTAGATGACATTCACCCAATTATTCTACCTTTCCAAATATGTCACTTTCTTGAATAAACACTTTATCAAGAAATAACATTTTTGCTAACAACTCTTTGTTATGCAAAAGATAGAAACACTATCCTAAACCACCTTTAAAATATCCAACAAACCTTATCTTAATTAGAATTATCTTCCAATTGTCCAACTTTAGCTTATCAAATAAGCTAGATATCTCAAATCTAATCATGAGTAAGAATTTTGATATCTATCCATATCATATCATATATGAGTTAGGATTATATAGACCTTGGAGAAATTCTAATCAAGAACATCTATTCGAGAACATTTTGCTAATATTTGCAAATTTCCATAAGGAAATAAATAAAAACTTTTATAGTTCATCATCTATTACATCATATCATATATGTTGTAATTTATTATTTTGAGTATACCATGATGTATGGTTTTCCCAAAAAAAATATAATTATATGCCAATTTTATATTTAGGAAATTCCTCAAAAATTGGTAATCAAGTTCTTCCCACTTCGATCAAATCAAAGGATTATGATACTTCCTTTTTTGTATGAAATATCCTTAATATTTATTTTCCTTTTCATCTTGAATTTCTTAAACATTTCAATAATTCAAATGAACAATTCATTTTATTTACCTTTTTCTGAACAAGTCAATATCATATATTTAGGTAAATACAACGAATTAGGAAAAACTCTCACTAACCATTTCACAAATGGTATTGATGCATCTATATGCATAAATTCTAAAACTTCTTCGATTTCTATTCTTTTGTCCAACAAAAGGTGATCTAGTTGTTTTTGCATTAGATACTAGACTTCTAAGTAGAAACAAGTTCACACCCTGATGGGTAGTGACATATGTTATCCAACTAAGTTGTCTTATCTTCAGCTAAACAAACTAATCTAAGAAATCATAGAGGTTTTAGATTGGAGTTCTTTACGATATTATCATAAAAGCACTTGGAGTTGTTTTGTTATTATTAACTTAATAATAATACATCAATCATATATTTCATACTCTTAAGTTTATTACCATAAGAAACCATGTAAACATTTTTCTAGTAACGAAATTCACAATTCCTTGAAGTTATAGAATAATGTAGCTTAAGTATGAAATACATACATGATTTACAAAACATTATTTTAAAATCATTATTAAGTACATACAAGACAAACAAAATATGATTTCTAAAACCATCATGAAATATTCTAAAAGCTCTTTGGAAACAAACACTTTGCCCCTTAGATTTTTCAAAATTACTTCATTTAACTCCATGCTTATGTTGCTTACTCTGATCACGCATATGGCACAAAAGAACCTATATCATGAATCATAGCAACAAATGAACTACATGAATCATTGGAATATAGTAACAAGAGATAGATTTACTTTCACAAGGTCTATCTTTCTCCTTATTTTTAGTATTCACAATACTTAAAACAATTAGTTTTCCAATATTCATAACATTGACAATTGAAACATTTTCTTTTGTCAATAATAGCATTATCTATAGACTTGTCCCTTGTAATTTCTCTTTTAGGATTTATAATAAAAACTTTTTCTATTACCTTAAAGTGTATTTTCCATCTAATGGAAATTTGGAATGAATTTGAAGAATTAAACTATTTGAAAATTATTATTCATCAAAATATCTAGACTCTCTAGTTGTTTGACGAATTTAATCATCATATGAAAATAATTCCAAATTTAGTTTAATTAAAAAATTAATAAGAAATAATAGAGGTTTCTCGCAATTCAAATTCTTTCATAAAGAATACTAAATAGAAAAATAGAAGAACAAGAAATCAAATATGAAACATTTTCTTCTTTGATTTCTTTTCTCTAATTTCTTACTCTAGTTGAATAGTAAGAATGAGAACAAGAATGAAAAATATGGAGAAGACAAAGAAAAATAAAGTTATGAAGATCAAAAAGAAACACTTTCTTCTTTTCTTCCTTTATAATTTCTTTTCCTTTCCTTTTCTTTCTTTTCTTTTCCTATTTCTTTCTTTATAATTTTCTTCATATTCAAACAAAATAACTGTCCTAATATCTCATATTAATCAATGTATTTATGCACATCATACAACTCTTGTAGACAATGCATAATTACTTGGAGTCTTGTTATGCTCATATGTTGTTTTTGCAACCATTGACTTATAAAACAATCATATAGCATCAAACTCATCCAATATTTTGTTTCCATTGCACTTAAAGTGATATGTTCATTTGGAGTAGTATTTTCTCTAAAAGACCAATAATAAATCAAGTTAAATGCATACACTATGTACTCAAATGTAAGGACCACAGATTTAGGCCTTGCGAGCTTAAAAGAATTAAATATATACACAAGAGGGTTTGTCAATTTCATATTATCAAAAAATACATAAAATAACAAGATTAATGACTTATGTAATTAAGTAGCTACCATAATGATTTGGTCTTCAATCAAAATGGTAATCCTACTAATTTGGCGAATCCTATACTTCCAAATAGGAAATGGAAATCCTATTGGGCGAATTTCTAGTAGGTGATTGAATTCTTTTTAGATTATCACAAATTCCTCAGATACACATTGTCGTTATTGGAATTTTGATATCTAACAAGTGAACAACACTTGTTCATCACAACTCTTTATGAGGTTTAATCAATCTGGTTCCTAGTGTTTCCAACCTCAGATACACATTGTCGTTATTGGCTTTTCACACTAGTCAAGTCAAACCCATTGGACCAACAATTATAGTGATTTGAACATTATATGTCTCAGATACTCATTGTCGTTATTGACATACAATGTATCATATACTCATAACATCACATGCTTTACAGTAACTTCAAAGAAACATTCAAACCAAATATATCACCCCTATGTATCCTTAACCAATGACATAAGTGCTTGAATTTCTCTTGAACTATTGTTCCAATGGAGAACCATGACTCGATATTTTCTTTGGAAGATTTTTGGGCTTTAATGATTAGTCTCACTTTGCACATTATCCATTTTAAACATACATGCTTTCAAATACATATCACATATATATATCATAAAATAGACAATATACACATAGGTATGATCATGGATTCAACGGATCCACTTCCTAGCCACAAGGAATGGATATGGGGTTTAGGTTATACAAATTACAAACATGAAATTACAACACTTGTATCTTCATGCTCCCACTAGGCATCTTCATAGGTTGAACCTCTTCTTGTTCTTGCATCTCCATATCTCCATATGTACATTAGTAAACTTAGTATTCCAAGGTGAGATTATAAAAACAAAAGAGCTTATAGGCTCAATGGAATTAATTTAACCTAAATGAGTAATTAACATTTAATTACATCCCATCAACTAATAAAATTAATTATTACATGTCCAAATTAGAAATCATACGTTATGGTTTCTAAATCCATGATCAACCATTCATGCCTCTACAACAACAAAACATATATATACAACAATTGCATTTATAGATATGTTGTTCATCATTGGAACATTTCCAAAATATCCATTTTGAATATCACATATTCAATGTTTCTATAGCTTAAAATCAAATTTTAAGTCATAGAAATGTATTTGATTGAAAAATTAATCCAAAACAATTTTGGAAAAAAATAAAGTTGGGTGGAGACACAATGGAAATCGCGACCATCTTCGTGACCGCTATTCAAGTTTCGAGGGAGCGAAATATTAGTCACGGTCATGACTTTCCTGAATCGACCTAAAAACGTTTGTTCTGATCCACTTGTTCGCGGGCACGATATCAAATTAGCAGTTGCAATTCACCAATCGCGGTGCAAATTCTATGTCCGACAGCACAACATTTATGCACCAACTCAATTTCAACCAAATCAAAAACTTCCAAAACAACATATACAATGGTTTTACACAGAAATTAAGTGGCTCTGATACCAATTGAAGGAATGATGCAGCCAAACGCAGCGAAAGGGAGGTGGTGGGTTGAAATTTCAAACATTTTGAAATTTCACTTCACCCATTTTGGTCCAAAATCCATTCAAGCAATCAATTAATTTGTATATAAAACACATATGCATATAAAAAAGAAGGAGAGTCATCATATTACCTCTTGTAGGTTCCTTCTTTCTTTATCAAAGAGCTTCCTAAGTGTGAAGCCTCTAGATCATTCACACCTAGCTCACCTCTAAGTCTCCTCTTAATTTCTTTGGTGTTCTTGAATCCTCTCTTGGTTGCCCAATTTGATTCAAGTTTTCCCTCAAAAATCATATAGGAAATTAAGGTTTCGCTTTGGTTTGTTTTGGACTAAACACATTTTCAATTTGTAAGCATTTGTTCTTTCATAAAGAACAAAGAAGAGAATTGAAGATCAAAAGAAAATTTGAAGAAACATTTTCTTCTTTTTCTTTCCCTCTCTCAACTTCTCTCTCTAAGCTTCAAATAAAAATGGTGTTCTAAACTTGTGAAGAAAAATGAAAATAAAACTCTTTTATACTCATTTTCAACAAGACTTAACTCTTAAGTATTCACAAAGACTTAAATGCCCTTACATTTTCTTTTAGCTCACCATTTGGTGAAGAGGCAAAGGTGGATTTTGCTTTTTCATATGGTGAAATGACGATTTTACATTTTAGGGGTAAAATGGACATTTCTACTAGCCAAAAGATGTAATTATAGTTTTAACCTTAGTAGAAAATTCTCTAACCCCTAAATCCATCATATGGGCTCATGAATAGTGAATTTTCTCTAACCCCTAAATTGCCTCTTAACCATATCACATATGGGCTTAGGCCACATCTTATGTGTTAAGGGTTTTCACTAAGCTTAAAATTAAGTCTTTGATTTAGTCCAAATCATTTTTCAATTTAATCTTTTTTTCATTTGCATCATATACAAAATAAGATTTAATTGAATAGAAACCTTTGTAGATAAACATCAGGATATGCTAGGGTCCTTGTAAATTTAATTACATATTTAATCATTTTACCACTAATCAATTAATTAAATACTTTAATTAATTATTATGATAAACTTTTTACACTTAGAAGGTGATCACTATTGGGTGTGTGACTTTCTAGGTTCATGTCTAATTAGCAATGGGAATGAGAAAACACTTTTCTTTACTAATGTGAAATCTCCACTTCACACTTAGTCCCACAAGTCATGAGGGATAGCTAGCATTCCATGTCACAACTACCTAATTAGAAATGAATGTTTATAGTTGATAACTTTAAACATCACATAGACCATCGATTATAAATCATTATGCACTAGAATCCCTTCATTAAAGATCCCAATCTCAGCTAGGGTAATGGTTTATGTCAAATCCTAATGTGCCTCAATTTTGTGTCCTTATCTCAGTTCTAATTCTTGATGAGATTAGATTCCTACTAGAAACTCTTTCTAGTGAATCTGTCTGTCCTGGCCAGGAGCTTTAGTTATCAAGAATAACCATATAGCATAGGATCTTAACCTCGTTTATTCAAGGTAACGAGACTCACTGCCTCTATAATCATCTGTATCACATACTGATTATAGAAAATAAACAAAGGTGATGGTCTTTTGGAATTAATGTTTCCCAGTCATTAATCCTATGACCATGAACAACTTTAAAATATTTGTGTAAGAGAGATCTATCTCCCATATTCTCAACACTTGAGAATAGATCCTCTTACAAATACTTAAGGACTATATTCAATAATATGAAACTCTTTTCATATTATGAATATATTATCGTGCAATTGGGAATTAATTTCTATAATTACATAACTATAATATGGCTCCTAGGACATATACTGCTATTAATAATTTAATCAAGTTGAATGGCTAGGATCTCATCTAGGTTGATGATGTTCATCATATGGTGTGGAAAGAGCAAAAATGAATATGAACTTTGGTGTAGGAAAAGTGAGAATTCAAGTTGAAAATGATTTGTCTTAGTAAAAAATAGTGGTCTCTAAGTCAAATTTTGTGGTTAGCTCATCCTACACTCATTTAATCTTGATTAGCTATTTCTAACTCTAGTTAAGTGTATGTTCATCTATTCTTGGCCTTGTGAGCCAGACATCTAATGGGCTTGAGCCTTAAAGTCCAAAAGCCCATTAACAAATCTATATATGCACATCTCAAACTTGACAACTTAACACATTTTCCATTTCATTTCTGTCACTTTAATATACATATTTCCACCTTCTAATATTATTACACACTCTAGACATTACTAAATAAACTTTATTCATTCTATAGTGTACATTTTCTAGTTCTTCATTAGCTTTGTTCAAATATGTAAATCATATAGACCCACAAGGTCAAACTAAGTTTGACTTTTATTGGACCATTGTAACTTTGATTGAAATCAACTTCTCATGTCATTATTATTATCTCCCAATGACTAAGGATATGCTAATACTCATTCACTAACACTTTAGATTCACATTTTAAATAAATTATTAACATAGTCACATTAAATCAAACTTGGTTTGACTTTCATTTTATCATAAGAGTGTTTATTGAAATTGATTACATTCTTTACTCATTATCACATTATTCATTTAAAATTACTTCTTGTGGTATTTTTTATAACTCTTAATATGCTGGAAAGGTTTTGAATAATATAGTAGATAAATATTATAGTGTCATGATTACTGACTTTAATAGGTTAAAAAAATTTTGGATATTATATTTTGCTTGAATGAAAAGATAGAACAAGAAGAAAAGTGAATAATCTCCTCGCTAAGGATCCATTATTTGGCTCCTCAAAAAAAAATGTTAGAGGAAACAGAAAAATTAAAAAGATAATGACTTGCTAAGGATCCACAATCAATTTCCTTAGGCAAGACTTAGAGGAAATAAAAAAGACAAATGCAAATGAAGACAGGAGACCGATAAATCTCGAACTCGAATATGCAATTGACATACCTTAGACAACGACAACGAAGCAAAGAGAGGATATTTCTGATTCAACGGGAAAAGTCGTGCATTAGAGGAGCATTTGATGGCATCATTAGTAAAGATTCATCTCATTATTTCATTATTATTATTATCATTATTGTTATTATTATTAAAAATTTCATTATAAGTTTTTAATTATAATTAAACTGATTAATTAAATTCAATATACCTTAACTACATTAATAAAATTATTATATATTAAATATTTAATAATTTGGTTATTATTTACTCTAAATTAATTTATGTTATATTACAATATTTTGATTGTATCATTCAGTTTAAATACTTTGGCAAAAAAAATTCAATTTAAATAACTTTTAATTATATTTTCTATAATTTATTTAACTTGATTAATTATCATGTTTTATTAAGTTTGATATCTAAATAATAATTTAAATTTTATTCTAATTTTTTATTGTGTTTTAGCCGAATTTGCTAACTTAATTAAACATTTTATTAAAAATTTTTGAAATTATTAATTATAATTAATTTAAATAATTTTAATTAACATACTAACAATATTAAATTAAATAAATTAAATGACATTTATTCATAATAAACCTAATAAAATTATCGTATTAAATAATATTATAAATTTTTTAACAGTAATTAACTGAAGTAACTAAATCCAATATACTTTATTTCAATTAATGAAATATACTATATATTAAATATGTGTAATTATTTAATTAATATATTCTAAATTAATTCATATTATATTATATTATTTTGATTATATTATTTAATTTAAATAATATTTAATTATATATTATATAATCTAATTAACTAAATTTTTATTTTATTGTGTTTTGGCCAAGTAGAAATTTTTTCCCTTTGGTCAATTTTACTGTTTAAATAATAATTACAAATAACTTCAATTTTTTTTTTTTTCAAACAATGATAGGATATAATTCATAAATTAGTAAAACAAATTTATATAAATTAATTCTATCGGACCACTTTTTCAAACAGAAACTAAATATCATTAAATTTAACATACCCACAAATAAAAAATAATTACAAATAATATACAATTATTATTTATAAACATAATTATTTTTCACTAATTATTATCTCAAAAATTTATTAAATCCAATATACTGTAATTAAATTAATGAAATATATTATATATTAAATATATAATATATTTAACTCTTATATTACAAATTAATTTGTATTACATTATATTATTTAATTTAAATAACATTTAATTATATTTCATATTATTTAATTAATTAAAATTTTATTTTATTGTGTTTTAGCCGAGTATAAATTTTTTTTCCTTTAGTCGATTTTACTATTTAAATAATAATTACAAATAGCTTCAAATTTTATTCTAATTTCTTCTCAAACAATGATAGGATTTAATTTACAAATTAGTAAAACAAATTTATATAAACTAATTCTATCAAACCCCTTTTTCAAACACAAACTAAATATTATTAAATTTAACATATCCACAAACAAAAAATAGTTACAAACAATATACAACTATTATTCACAAACACAATCATTTTTCACTAATTATTATCTCCAAAATTTATAAAATAAAAAAAATTAATCCTAAACAAACAAATTAAATATACTAATTTAGCATAAACAAATTAAAATAAAATTACTTACTTCTTTAGAAGCAAACTGTTTCAAATTTTGCTCTAGAATCTTACTTTAACATGAGAATAATAAATCATCAGTTAAAATTATAATTATTTAACATAAAAATTATAATCAAATTTAAAAAAATTATTACCTTTTTTTTAATCTCTTTTTCCTTTAAAAAAAAAAAAAGAATAAAACTGAGTTTATAGGGACCATTTCACAGATATTGGGATCACAATAAAGAAAAAGAGGAACGTTCAAATAAAAAATAAAAAAAAAAAAATTGAGAGAAGTCTGTTTTAGGATGATGAAAAACCAAATCAAGATTACAAGAAAAAGTGAGGCTAACACGTAAAAGTGAGAAGGAGAGGGGTTTTTAAATTCTAGATTATCATCTCTAACCATTAGATCACTTGTCATCTAACTGCTACAATTAAAGGAGTAAACGTAGTAGTTGGTATCAAAATCTCGAACTTTAGGTTTTGGATTCTGATAAAAATGTAGAGAATCTGTACAGAAGAGAGAGAATCCAAAGATTTAACAATCGGTTTCTTTGACAGGTGGCAATTATTCCAGAGTTATGACTTTCAGTTTGTATATTTAAACAAAATCAGAACTTTGAATCCTGAATTATTACTCAACCAATCTAAAAGCGATCAAACCAGCATATTTGGGCAAATTTTTATAAGAATAGCATATTTAGATAATTCTTTTTTTAAAATTACATATTCTTGTCAAAACCTATTATGGAACACTCAAACCTACTATATCTTATTATGGAAAATCACACATCAATCATACTTTCAATATTTAACACAATAATTCACTTATTTTGAAATCTTTCGATTTTCAATTTTTTTTATTCTAAGTGCACTCTTTTGTTGGCTGTCGGAAGAGCGAAACTCATTACATATATATATATATATATATATATATATTCAATCATTTGTTTTACATGATATCTTCATAGAAATATCTCTTAAAAGGTTCCATATGGGCAACTTGCAAACATATTGCAAGGGTTAATGATCCGTCTTCATGTGGACTAGGCAAAAGCAATGAATCTCCATCAAAAACATGAGGCCCTGGTCCCATGTAAATTTCCTTTCCCCATCCAAAATCAAGTCCATATATTGGTAAATTTAACCAACTAACAACTTCTAGATTAGGGTTTCCATAGAAAGGCCCTTCAGTACTTCTCAAAGAATAAAGATCTTGAAATTTAGTCAAATTTTGTTGATTCTTCAAGAAATGAATCACAGATGTCACATACTCGTGGTTCATCGTCTCAATTGCTTCCCTTATTTTACTTGAAGCATATCCTAATGGCTTTGATATAATTTCACCAGAAGTACTAAATGCAAATACATCAAAAGTGGCATTACCAAAATAACCATCAGGCAAAAGTGATTGCATACGTTTACGTGAATCAACAGAAATACTTAAGCTCGTTGGTTGCTCAGGTTTGTGCCCACGGGCTTTGCATGCAGACTTCCATACATGCGCAGCCAAGGTCTCATATCTGGTATAATCACGACCACTATGTATATTTTTGTCCTCATTAGACTTGCTTTTTAGTTTCTCAACTTGGCCTTTGCTTATCTTAAGCAACGCAGCAGTGGTTTTCTTTTTTCTTTCCTCAAAGTTATTTGATTGCCCAAGCAATAGTGGTGGATGATTGAATGCTTTATGATCAAAATGTAGTTGCCTAGTTTGAGGATCCCCAATCTCCAAGACCTTTCGATCATGAAATGGCTCCATACGTAATGGCTCACCACGGGCAATCCGTGCCCATTCAGAGACAAAATGAAGTGAACTTGATCCATCAGCAATAGCATGAGATATATTTAAGCCAAGGCTAACACCACCACATTGGAACTTAGTGAGTTGCACTAGCACTAGTGGTAATTCATGCATTGGAAGAGTATAATCTACATGCGGTACTAGGTCTCCAAACAGTGGAGATGGTGAAAAGTCACCAAAATCCTCCAATTTGGACTGAGATTCAGCCTCAGTGAGCTGGACACCCATGGCATTGCACTCAAGCTCAAAGCGGCCATGGCCTATCCAGTGTAAGCGACCAGCAAGTGGATAAAATGGTACCAAGACACGAGTTAAGGAGTCTTTTAAGGTATTGATAATGGAACTAGATGGTGTAAGCCAATTTGGTGATGGTTTGTAAAAGTAGATTGTGGGCATGTGAGTTATGGTTCCGACTTGATCCCATTCGGAAAGGGATAGGCGACCAACCTTTGTGGGGTGACTTGGTTTCACTGTGTAAGAGGTTTTGATAGTCACCGCCATATCTATGTTAGGAGATATGTTCAAAGGAATAGAAGCACAAATGACCAAATATGATTCACAATAACATTTGAAAGATAACACATTAGACACTCATCGCCTCATTCATTTAAAAATATATAGGCCCTTTATTTGCAGCCCTTTTCTTTCCTCAAAGTCACTCATTGTTCTTCTATGTTTGCTTGATACAAATGAGAGTCACAAGTGGGCCACTCATGATTTTTGCTTTAATAATGCAAAATATGTGGCTAACATTTTATGATTTTGATAAAAGAAAGTAACCGTCATACATCATGTGGAAAAAAAAGAAAAAAAAAAACAGATGATAGGTTGAAAAAAAAAAAAAAAAAAACAGATGATAGGTTGTTATGGTGTTTTCTAGGGTAAACTATTTTGTTTGCTGAAAAATAGTTTTTTTATCAAAAATTATAATTTTATTTATATTTTTAGTAAATCAAATAATTTTTTGCAATTTTACTTAATTACCAAAAAAATTAATTTTATAAAAATATGATTTATTTTATACAAAACAATAATTTTATAAGATAAATATTTTTGTAATATAAAAAATACAATTTTAAAAACTCACAATTTTTTTATAAAAGTTATCGTATAGGTAAATTTTTAAGTTATTTATTTTAAAATAAAGTATAAAATTTTATTTTTTATGACCAATAGGATAATAACAAATAATAATATTTAAAATATTACAATTAATTTATCCTATAATTATATTTCACTAATTAAAAAATCAAAATAATAAAATAATTAAGATAATATTTTAAATTTATGTATCTATAAACTTTATAAAAAAAAGTCTAACTTATGAAAAAATATAAAAAGATTGTAAATTTTTATAAGAGAGCTTTTTTTTATAATACGTAATTATTTTTTTCATAAAATTATTATTTCTCAAAAATAAATTATATTTTCTTAAAATTAAAATTTTTTGCAACTAAAAAGAATTATGATTAAAAAATTATTTTTTCATAAATAAAGTTAATTAATTCTTTTTTTTTTTAAGCAAACTAATCATAAAAAGCACAACAGTAGCAACTAATAAAATAAAATATGTGGGTTCCACTTCCTTTTTTTTTTTTTTTTTTTTTTGAGATAAATAACAACGGTTTTACTTACATGTATTTGAGACAATAATCCACAAAATTTTATTGTAACAATTATATATAATGTAATAACACATGTATTTTAAGCTGTAACAAATGCATTTTCGTGATTCCTAAAATGTTAAAAAAAAAAAAAAGTGTGGATCGTAACTAATTTATTTCATATAAGAGCAATTTATCTAAATGCTGTAATCCAGATTTCCATTTTTTGTTTTTTTGCAACAAATATTTAAATTTTCATGATTTTTGATAAAAGACTTCATACTTAAATTTACACAATATATATATATATATATATATATATATATATATATATATATATATATATATATATATATATATATATATATATAAGTTTTTGTATAGACCCAATGGCCCCTACTAACGCGATTCACATGGTAATTATTGTGATAATATTTAAATAATATGATAAGATTAGATATCTAACTTATTTCTATAGATAGATATTTTTATGTAAATAAAACTTTATTTTTATTCCTAGATATTTTTATGTAAATAAAACTCTATTTTTATTCCTATTTCTATAACCTTTTATACCTATAAATAGGTGTTATAATCAATAAAATGAGACACACATAAATTTATTTTATTTTTTCTCAATTGTTTATTTTATAACACGTTATCAATACAAATCGTTCTACAGTATTGTTCATAATTTTAGATAGTTTGTGATTTGCTACAATATAGTTAAGACGAAAAAATTGAAAAAACAAGATTCAATATTTTTGGTAAATAATTTTTTTCTAATTAATTACTATTATTATTAATATTTATGTATTCGTTTCTTTATCAAATACATTTTAAAAAAAAAATGAAACTACTGTAACTCAATATATAAATTAATAGCTACACCATAAAAAAAATTTTTGGAATATTCTTACGATTTTTTTTTAAGAATAGTTAATCGTTTTTTTTCATTATTGTTCACAAAGATTTTAAATTAATTAATTAAATATTCTGAATAATTAATTAAAAACCTCAAATCTTTTTTTTTTTTGAGATTTATAAATATTTGATATACTATTTAATGATTAATTAATTAAATTCTAATTCGTTAAGAGCTAGCACTATATTTTAAATTATAGTTCCTAAAAAACTAATATTATATTTTAAATTCTAGTTTCTGAAAAACTAGCACTATATTTTAAATTATAGTTCCTAAAAAACTAATATTATATTTTAAATTCTAGTTTCTGAAAAACTAGCACTATGTTTTAAATTTTAGTTCCTGAAAAACTAATATTATCTATAATTCTTGAAGAATTAAATTTATTAATTAATTAATAATAATTTTTGAAGGACTTGTATTCTAAATTTCTGAAAAGTTAATATAAATAATATAGTTCCAGAAAAAATTAATAATCTCTACAATTCTTGAAAAAACAAATAATCACTATAGTTCATAAAGAACTAATAATCTCTATAATTACTGCAGACTAATATTTTCTATAGTTCTTGAAAAATAAATATTATTTTATAGTTTTTCAAGAACTAATTACATAAATAAATAAATATAAACTCCTAAAAAATCTATACCTTACATTCCTGAAAAACTAAATCTGTACCTTACATTCCTGAAAAACTAAGTATTCTAAATAATTGAGAAACTAGTATCGTAATTTATTAAAGAACTAATATTCTACATTCCTGAATGAACTAAATATATTGTCTATAAGTCTTTAAAAAACTCATTTAATTATGATACTATTTAATATATTACTTATTTTTGTATAGACAATGTCAAATTTAACGAAACTCAAATTTGCAGCCCTCGACATCATGGCCAATAATTATTTATCATGTGTACTAGATGTCGGAATTCTTAAATTGGATCTTAATTAATTTGTTAAGTGATTCACCTTCTGATTTTCTTAGAGGCATTTTAATTGAAAAGTTTTTTTTAATCATATATTACATTGGTAATTTAAAGGTTCTAATTTATTATTAATTTGCTAAAATTTTCAATTTGATTATTAAATTGCTAAAAAAAATTTAACTATTGTGGCTTGGATTTATTGATCTTCAGTAATAATTTTATTGAAAACGTTCAAAATTTAATCATTTTGTAATCTAATTGTTTTGTGCTGGAAGAATGTTAATACTTTATCATTGGCTAAAATATATTTATTGGAGTTGTATATTTCTAATTTTATTAAGAAATTTAAATTGAGTTTTTAAGTTTGATATTGCTCATAGTTTGTGCCTATTTAGCACAATTATTAATAATTGATTTTGTATTAATATAATTTCATTACATTTATTAAAATAAATTTATGAGATAGAAATTATTATAGAACTTATCAAAGTTAAAAGGCACATATTGTATTTACTTTAAAAAGTTGAATTTTTGATTTATGAATACTATGGTTCAAATTGAAGAAATATAATATTAAAATGAATTTTTGTGATCAATTTTTATGGTGCCTCATTTTAATTTGTGATTAAAATCAAAAAATGACAAAAGTTATATATGATCATACTTAAACCTTATTTAAGTAAGAATTTAAAAGTTGAATATCTCATTATTTAAGATTTTTATATTCTCTATGAGAACTTTAAAGATAGATATGATCACTTAAAAGTTATGGTTTTATTACAAGCTCAATATGACTAGCTAAACATGTGCTTAAAAGATTTTAAGTTTGTTTTATAATATAATTCAATCATGATTATAATTATTTCACAACTGAAATTGTGTGATGATAAAATTGTAGAATATGATATGTTAGAAAAAATATATACTACTCTTCATGCCTCTAACATGCACTTATAGTAGCAGTATAAAAAGTGAAAATTTACAAATATTATTTGTCTTCTAGTGGTTGCAAAAAATAATTACTAAATAAAAAATTATCAAACAATGCCACTAGTACAATTGCATTACCTGAAGTGAATGTTATAAATTATTTGGTAGATCATGAGAACTCTAGAAGAGTAACAATTCATATAAATGACACAACACAATTCAATATTGGTGATTTTATATAAATTTCCTGAAAGAGTAATTGGCAAGAATTTTACATTTTTATTATTTTGGATTTTGCTTTTAATGTCTTTACATTTTAATTGGATTATATTTTATCACTGAATTGTGCATTATGATTTCTTATTATTTTATCTCTAGTATACATGCATAACATATTACATTGAACCTATAGTTCAAGTATTGAACTTATAGTTCAATAATTAAATCTTGAAGATTTGGCATGAATGCCATTATGTATGTCATACATACTCTCCATTGAAATTTGTACAAGGACATGAGCCTAATATTTTTCATTTGTATATTTTTAGTTGTGCCATAAATATATTAACATCACTATGAATATATTAATATCACTATCTTAATATGCAAAAATGGATCCACATAAGAGACTAAGAATTTATTTTAATGAGGCATATTTCTTGATATTAGGGGAGGAAAAACACTTGCAGTGCTAAAAAAATGCCAATAAATTTATTGAAAGGAAAACTCTTTAAACAATTTTGATTCACATACAAGTTAAAGTGAATCAAAAGTTTAGAAAAATAATAACAGTTGCATCAAAATGCAACTTAACTGCCAAATGCATTTATAGATGCCAAAAGAGTGACCAAATCTTATATTATAGCTGCTAATACCCCAATAAGGGGTTGTGATTCCAATTGCAAATAGAAAATCAATCTTACTATACACCAAAAGTATGGATAGTAAATTGGAGTTGAAAATAAAAATTCACGAAAAAGAAAAAACATGCTCACTCATAAAATCTCCTGAAGAGAAACCTCCTAAAGAGGAAGATTTCAATCAAAGAGCTATAACCAATTTTGAGACATAGATTGAGACAATAGAAGAATTAATGTAACAACCCACACCTACCCTAGAAATTTTCATGATAATTTGCTTGATTTAGAACTATTAAGGTTAAGTGTGTGCTTTTGGGAGAATTAGTATTCTATGTGTTGATGAATTAGTATTCTATGTGTTGATGAGCATGTGACATATTAAATTAATTTTAGTATGCATAATATGAGTTGTTATTATGAAATAAATGATTTTCATGAAGTGCATTTGCACAAAATAATTTATTTTAAATAAAATGAAATTTCATGCATAAAGACAATTTTTAAGCATAAAACAATTTTACGAGTATTTTAAAATAATTTTTAAATAAATGTTTTGGAGGAAATTTTAATGAAAATAATAAGAAAAATATTTTATTTTTATTAATTATAATCAGCCAAAATTTAAATAAAATATCTAAATATCCAAAAGCCCACTACACTAATACCCTCATAACCTAGCTCATTAAGGGTATTAGAGGAAATTTGCCAAAACCCTATATATAATAATGTAAAATTCGGCCAGCCCTAATGTTCTAGCATCCATCACTCAAATTTTCTGTATCTTGATAGAAAAATTCTCTCAAAATATTTCTTTCTACCGAAATTAAGAAAACACCTTTCAGTTTCGTAATTTCTTGACCGTAATCGCAAGTTTTGCTTCTCTTTCAATTCCTAAACTGATTTCTATGAAATAAATTATAAGAAAATTATTTTAAACTGGTTGTTTACTGATTTTTACAAATTTAATTCTATTTGAGTGAGTTTTTGGGAGAGAAAATTTATTTTCTACCAAAACCACAAATCTTTTTGCGAGATTTCTTTAAAGGTGAATCCTATAACTTAAAATCATAATTTTTTATGCATAAACATCACTAAAGGGGGGCAATTTGTGCATTATTGAATTCTAAACTAATTTTTGATTTGTTTTGATGAAAAATATTGGATTAAATTATATTTCTGTATATTTCTGTAATGACCAGAAAATTTCAAAAAATAAAGGAATTCAAGGTTTTTGTGCTGTAACTTAGAAATTGGAAAATTCTATCATTAATTTAACATGTGGCTACTAAATTTTGTGTGAATGATTCTAATATGATATTTATTTTGTTTGAATGAAAAATAATGATTTAAATAATATGTTTGCATATTCCTGCAATGAACGGAAAGTGTGAAAACTCATGATTTTTACCTAAGTCTTAAAACTTGGAATTTTTTTGTATAAATCTTACCTATGGCTGTTGAATCATGCATAAAAATGTTCTAAAATGATATTTGCTGTGATTGAATGAAAAATAATGGTTTAAATCACCTGCCTACATATTACTGTAATGACCGGAAAATACCAAAAATAAGAAAACTCATGGTTTTATACGTTATAACCCAAAAATTGAATTTTCATGTATGAGAAATGCCATATGTGCTGATTCATGTGAATTAATATTCCAAAATGATTTTTATTGTGTTTACATGAAAAATCTTAGTTCAAACCATGTTTTTACATATTATTGTAATAGACGAAAAGTGCAAAAAGTAAGAAAAATTCAGTTTTCACTTTAATGATGCATTTGGCCTACTATGGGATTTTTATCCCAATGTCTATAATTTTTATGCAATGTATTTTGATGATTATTGACATGTATGTATGTTATAATAAATGGTAAAATTGCATGTTAGTTGAAGGAATGACCCTAGACAAGCCTAAAAGCACTTTGGTATACTTAAGGTATACTTAAGGTATCTTAATCTTATATTATAATTAGAATGTGAATGTGATTGGGAAATATGGAACTAGATGTTATGATGACTTGATGATGAATAAATGGTCTTGAGTTGATGAGGTGATTGACTAAATGAATGGATCATAAAAGTTAAGCATGACACTTGAAAGGTTAAGTGATTAGTTGACATGTATGGAAGTATTAAGTGTAATAAGTTGATTGTTAAAGTGAATTAATATTAAGATAATGATATTATGATGACCTTAGAAAAGTATTGACATGATTGTAATGTGTTTTCATGTAAGCCCATCAGGGCTAAGTGTGCAAGACTTTTAAAATCAACATATTATGTGCAAGTGATGAATACACTTATACGTGCAACTCTAAGTGTATGTGAATGCTATATTTGCATGAAGTAGTTATAGGATAGGAGCATCATGACTAAATAAATACTAAGTATTAAATTAAATATCATTTTTGAGTTTGAGGAGCTTTAGAAGTTCAAAAGGACTATGTATACTAGGAGCAAAGAAACCACAAGGTGAGTAAACTCTATATTCCTGCTTCTAGTGTGAGTAAACACTATAATCTACTTCAAGTGTGAATAGCATCATGATATATTACAAATATGTGATATCTTGTTATGTGAGCCTTTCTGATCTTTAAAATCCAAGTTCTTTCTATCCTAAAATTTGATTAAGTGATTTCTTTGCAAAGCTTAGGTTGCTAAAGGACAATTGGTCCAAAAACCACTTTTGTTTATTCAATGAGAATTTCTTGTGATTATTACCCTAACTTATGTTCTTTTTATGTTCTTTCTGGAACTACACTGTTCTTGTATCTTTTGCTCAATAAGTTAAACTGATATTGCCATTGTGAAATATGTGATTGTTGCCTTAAATGTTATTGACATATGTGATTACCATTAGCTCTAACTATGGTACCATTAACCCTTTATGTAGAATCCTCATGCCGATGCGGGTAATCATCAGAACCTGTGCACATGGTTTTAACCCAATGGATAGGGATAGTGTATATCTACCTCAGCTAGAAAAGGGCTGTTCTAGCTGTGGGGACTGATTAGCTTCATGATTTCTATGTGATAGGAGTTGGAATTTAGTATAAGGCCACCTCTTCTTAATGTGTTCAAGTGATAGAGTAATAACCTTTACTCTTTATGTGTTATAAGTGTGATCTTTGCAACCTTGCTAAAATGAACCCTTGCAAAATTGCAACTTGATTCATGAATTATAAATCATGAGCTATGTGTTTCCTTTTTCAAAGGAAGACGTGTTAATGTACGTGTTATATTATTTACTCATTGGGATCATCTATCTCACCCATTTTCCTTGTGTGGTTCTAGGTGAGGAAATATGAGGAGGCAAGGTAATGGCTCAAGCATTCTACTCTGCTTGGGGATTCCTTGTCAAAGTCATTAATAATACCGTGTTATGAAGTGTTGTCATTAGATGCTCTAGAAATATTGATTGATGCTTATTTTGAGATATATTATTTTCTTAAGTTTTCAAATGGGATATGAATATTATTTTCCTTAAAGATTTTATATGAAATGTCTAATTATAGTCTTTCATAATTGAAGGTATTCATATAATGTTTTAAATGAGTTATTGTATAAGGTTTGGTACAATCCTAGGCATGATTTGTATATGTGTAAGTGGGTTCTATGGGTGTGGGTGACCTTATGTCTCTCCATGTTCAAAGATCATCATATCTCTAAAAGTTGGGATGTGACAATTAGATCCTCCAGATATGGCTTCTAGAGTTGATGATCATATAAATGAAAATTATGAGATCTCAATTATTTTGTGCTATAAGAGAAAGAGTTGATAGAAATTTAATTATTGTCAAAGATGAATTTGCCTCAACAATAGCTCTTACTATTTTAAGAGAAAATATGGATCCAAAATCTATAAGTATAACTACATATTAGCATAAAAATTATTTATCATTATGGAAAGAGGCAATTAAAGTAGAGCTAGACTCATTCTGTCATTAATTATGAGAATACTAATTCTCTTACTATGAAAATGATTATGTTCTGATACTTAATTAGTATGGTAGTTAAAGAAAAGCTTTATATTGCCTTATGAAAGCGATATTTATATAAGAGTCCTAGAAGGACCAAAGATATCATAAAGGAATACACATTAAATATGTGACATGTATTTTATCAAATTGCAAAAATCCTTATATGGATTAAAGCAATATAGACATGTGGTATAATTGTTTGAGTAAATTCTTATTGAAAGAAAGATATATCGACATGTGGTATAATTGTTTGAGTAAATTCTTATTGAAAGAAAGATATGTAAATAATACACTATATTAATGTATACTCACAAAAGACCATATAATGGTTATGTTATTACAGTATATGTGAATGATTTAAATGGGACTCCTGAACAACTCAAAGAAATATGTATTTATTTGAAAAGTATGTTTGAGATGAATTTAAGGGAAATAAAATTTTGTATCAGCCTGCAGACTGATTTTCAAAGAGTCCTAATACACTAGCTTACTTATATGGATAATATACTTAAGTAATTTTGCCTGAATAAATATTTTTCCTTAAACATACCAGCAGTGGTCCTCTCACTGGAAGTGAAGATATACTCTTTTTGACCTAAATAAGATAGCAAAGAGCTATTTGGTCTTGAAGTACCATATATAAGTGCTATAGGGACAATCATGTATCTTGCAAATTGCATTAGGCCTGAAATTGCATTTCTAAGAAAAAATTCTTAGCTAGATATAGCTCTGCACCTACTAAAAGATATTAGAGTGGTGTAAAATATTATCTTTAATGTACTATTAATATTATGATTATATTTTGATTGATACATATTTGAAATTGGTCTATATGCAGATGTTGGTTATTTGCTTGATCTCTATAATGGTAGATTTTAGACTAGTTATGTATTAATTTATGTTTGTACTACAATTTTATAAAGGTTTTTTATGGTCCTAAAGTGTCTCACTAAAGATACTTTCATTATATTTTAAGAATAATGAAATATGCATTGCACAAATTAAAGGTGGGTATATCAAGGGTAACCAAAGTAAACATATAAACTTCACTCAAATTCTTGTAAATACACGAGCTCTAGAAGAGATATCCATGAAATTCGCTCGAGTAACAATCTAACAAACTTATATACTAAGTGTTTACCTAGTATGATATTTAAATGACATTGTTTCATTGATTAGTATATGCCATATTAAAATCTATCCTTGTTAAAGGAGTGAATTAGTATATGATTGTACTTTTTTTCCTTAGTCAAGTTTTTGTCCTAAAGGGTTTTTTTAGACAAAGGATTTAATGAGGCAATCTGTGCAATAACAAAATAGCACATGAAATGTACTCTTTTCTTTAACTATGTTTTTTTGCAATAGGTTTTCTAGCAAGGTTTTTAATGAGGCATATTTATGGCACAAGTAATATCCAAAGCAGGGATATTATAAATAAATTATTACATGTGGATATTACTTAAATGTATTTGGATATACAATTTGGAAATTTATGATGTTCATCAAATTCAATCAAAGAATAACTTGGCAAATTTATTTACAAAGGCACTCCTTACAATAACATTTAAGAGGTTGGTGAACAAAATTAGTATACGCCGGTTATGAGATCTTTGTTAGAAATTACGTATTCATGAGGGAGAGATTCTTATATGCTGTACTCTTTTTCCCTTAGCTAGGTTTTGTCCCATCAGGTTTTCCAAGCAAGGTTTTAATAAGGTAGAATTATGATGCAAGTTCTACAAGAATAATGTACTCTTTTTTCCTTAACTAAGATTTTTTTCCCACAGAGTTTTTTCTAAGTAAAGTTTTAATGAGACATATTCTTTGTAATAAACATCCAAAGAGGAGTGTTGTGATAATATTTAAGTGATATGATAAGATTGGATGTCTATCCTATCTCTATAGATAGATATTCTTATGTAAATACAACTCTATTTCTATTCTTATCTTTGTAACCTTTTACACCCTATAAATAGGTGTTACAATCAATAAAGTGAGATACATAGAAATTTATTCTCTCTTTTCTTTATTCTTTATAATTACTCTTTATTTTATAACAATAACTCTTTTTAAAAAAAAAAAAAGTTTTAAAGAGTTATTCATTCATCATATGGGTACTACTACATAACATATGATTAGTAGGTGAGCCCTATTTTTTTTTTTCATAAAGCATATATTGTTTAATTGCTTATTTAACATCTTCTTTTTTGAAATAAACAAACTCGAACTAACTTTATTAGAAACCATAAATAGAAAGCAATTGTTCAATGAAAGAAGGAACAACTTGCCACATACATAAGCTAGCATTATTAACTGAAGCTTTTGCAATGTCATGAGCAACAATATTAGCTTGCCTATTAACAAACTTAACACTATAATTTTGTGCCAAATGTAGAGACAATCTACAATCCTAAAGCAAGAAACCAAACTTAGAGATATCACAAGGATCTGGAGAAGAATGAGCACCAACAACTTGTTTATAGTCCATCTCAAATATCACCTTGGAATATCCCAATGAGTGAACCCAAAGGATAGCATCTCAAAGACCAATTGCTTCAGCCTCACAAGTAACCATTCTCCTAAATACCATCTTTGGAAGGTCATGCAAAAAAACACCCATATAATTACATAAAACAAAACCCTGGCTAATGGATTGCTAAGCATGAAATATTGCTACATCTATATTACACTTTAGGTACCCGGCAATAGGAGGTTGCCAATGAGCAACTTGTTTAATTGGATCAGCAGCAACACGATGACCCACTGGATTGAGCCATATGTCATGCCATTCTCGTACAAAATCAAAGGCTTCTTTTACTACCAAAGCTAGAGAATGAGTAAAATAGTTCTAGAGATTAGAATTTCATTGGCGCCAATACACCAAGTAATCACAGCCACCTCAGCTATCTTGTACTGATAACTAGAATTCCAAAGCATTGAGATAAAATAACAAAATATTTTCTACACCCATGCTTGCAATATCCAAATCAATTTCTTGCCAGCATGCTCTAGCAAAAGAACATTCACAAAACAAATGAAACACATGTTTCAAAATCTTGGTCAGACAGTACATAAACCAAAAAGGTGTGATGACACTTAGGAAGCACTGACATGTGTTGTCTTATATGATATGTACATATATGTTAAACAATTTAAACATAATAATAAGGAAAAACTATCTAGGATTTATGTCCAATTCTTATATTGTGGTAAATAATTTTTTAGTGCACATTAGTAAAACAAATTATTTAAAAGGTTTTGCTATGAAGATCAATAGTTTACTTTTTAACAAACAAAAAAAAAAGGAAAATAAATTATCTTAAGGTCCATTTGAGTAAAGCATTATTTAAAATGAATATAAATCTAGATGAACGCTTAGTTATTTAGTTTTAAGTTTTTAATGAATTGTAATTATTCATATTAATTTATGAGTAATTACTATTTACTCTCTATGTTATTGAGAATTGCATTAGCTATGACCTCAATTTTGGAAAATTAATTTAATGGTCTATGTATTTACTATCCATTAAACCATTTGCTCCTTACATTAATGTTTCGATTAAATTTTTGTAAATAATTACACTAATCAAGACCTATATATAGTTGAGTGTTAGGGGAAGGAATTTGGATTTGAATCAATTACAGTAGACATATGTACTTATGCCTAACTTATGCCTTATACACTAATGTTCCTTCTATTTATTGTTCATTAAACTATTTTTTTATTAATATTTTTGTTAAATTGTGATGCCATACCACTAAAATACTAGGGCACATAGGATCATGGCATCTAAACCAAGATTGAACCATACCCATACTTAAAGGCTATGGTAGAGCCAACTAAACCATAATTCATAATCATCCTTAAATCTGGTAGTTGTAACTCTCCTAATTTTGGGAAGTATGATAAGCCAAGGAGGTCACAATGTGTACTTGTTAAAAAATCCAAGGTTATTTGTATGAGATTCTATCAGATATTTGTTTTACACTTGATCATATTTTCATGCACTTGATCATATTTTCTTAGTCAATTATTGTTTTTTTATTAGTTATTGTTCTTATTATCTATTACCAGCTAATTAGTGAGTTGGAGTTCTTATTGTAGTGAGTAGTTGTTGGAGTCCTTGTTCCAACAGATTGAGGACTTAAGTTTAGTAAAGTTTATTATTTCCTTTATATATTTATATTGCTCCATTACATAGAAATAAAACTAAGTCTATTCATATCAAAACATTGTGGTTTATTCTCACTTAAAGTAGAATCCTATTTAATCTTCATCATAGGTTTGATAGGGACATATCAATGGTATCAGAATTGCACATTATCGCTACCGAGAAAGAGATAATCGATAATTGAGAAATAGGTCTTGGGGGACTCTAAGATAGTATGAGCATGTTAAAGCTTGGCTTTGCTTTCAAACAAAGAAGGTTCAAGTAGTAAAACTAATGACCATCATAGTCGCCCTCACCACAATTAAGAAGAATTCATAGAGAACATGAAAGGTGGAAGACATATGTCCTCATCCAAATTGGCAAAGCTTGAATTTCTAAAATTCATAAGAGATGGCCTTATTGAATGGTTCAACAAAGTGAACCAGTCCTTAAGTGCTGAAGCAGCACCAAAATTCAAAAAGTGTTATTGGTTGTTTAGCATCTCAAAGGTAAGGCAAACCAATGGTGGCAATGGCTATAACAAACTTACTAGGATGAAGAAGTGACATGAAAAATTTTTGAAGAGGAATTCTAGTCTCATTTTAGTCCAATGGATTGTGAGGACTTTGATGAATCTTTATAAAAAAAATTAAACATATGGGATCCTTATGTGGGTACTAATAAGAATTTGAGAGATTAGGAAATATAGTGCATAGGTGGACTAAAAAAGCATTGGTGGGCACTTTTATTAGAGGACTTAAGCTTGGAATAGCATATGGAATTTAGATGTTTAAGCCAAAATACTTGAAGGAAGTCATCAGGTTGGCTAAGATGTAGGATGAAAGCTAAATCATCAAAAGAAGGCTACACGTCCATTCAATAGGACCTCTATCGACTCTTCACCAACGAAATTAAAGTCTGCTTCACCCATGAAATGATTCATTTAGAATCAGATGCAAAAGAGGTGTGTTTAAGCCTTTTGTTTTAATTATTATGAGAAATTTATACCATGGCGCAAATGTAAGGGACCTAAGCTGCTGTTGCTTAAAGGAAATTATGACAAAAGTGAAACAAATGATGAAAAGGGACCTCACACCAACCTTAAAGATGAACTTGAAATTTTAGTCCATGCTCTCACTGGGTAGTCAATAGCTAGAACCATACAAATCTTGGCTAAAGTGGGACTATACAAATCTTGGCTAAAGTGGGACTGTATGAACTGATTGTTCTTATTAATAATAGCTCAACCTATAATTTCATCAATGAAACATTGTTGCAATTACCGGTGGTACCAACTGAACCCTTTATTGTGAAGATGGCTAATGGTGATCTTTTAAGGTGTAAAAAGAGGTTTGAAAATGTTCAAGTCCTATTGCAAGGTATTCCATTTACCTTAACTCTTTATTCATTATAGTGATTGGGTTGGATATGGTGTTAGGAGTTCATTGGCTTGAACAATTGGGCACAGTGGCTTGTGACTGGAAAAGAATGACAATGGATTTTTCATGGAGAGGCCAACATTATCAGTTGGAAGGAATTGGCAATTAACTAATTCATCCTATGAAATTAAAAAAAAAATCAAAAGAAATGAAATAGGAAAATTCCATATTTGCCTTCTGTGCACTGGAAGAAGTGCCTTAAAGAATTCCATCAAAAAAGCAAAATTTATTACAAGAATTTGAGGACATCTATCAAGAACCAAAGCAACTTCCACTAGAAAGGGAGATAGATCACCACATTAATCTAAAAGAATGGATTGAGTTAATTAATATATGACCATACAGGTATGCCTATTTTCAAAAAGTGAAAATAGAAAAACAAGTTCATGACATGTTAAAATTGGGCTAATAAGGTCTAGCACAAGTCCATTTTCTTCTCCTGTTTTGTTAGTCAAAAAGAAAGATGGAACTTGGCGTTTTTGTACTACTACAAAGCTCTTAATGCTATAACCATCAAGGATAGATTTCCTATTCCAATCGTTTATGATATGTTTGATGAACTCTATGGAGAAACCTTCTTTACTAAACTTGATTTACGATCATGTTATCACTAGGTATGGGTACACCCATTAGACATTCACAAAATTGCCTTTCACAGATACAATGGTCATCATGAATATTTGGATATGCCTTTTGGCTTGAGTAATGCTCTTTCAACTTTTCAGGCCATTATGAATTCAATTTTTCATCCATATCTTCAAAAATTTGTGTTAATCTTTTTTTATGATATTCTAATTTATAGCCCTAATTGGACTAGCATCCTGAACATGTTAAAAAGGCTTTTGAAATATTTAGGCATTATAAATTTTTCATAAAGCTTATAAACAACTGTGTATTTGGCCAACAAGAAATTGAATATTTGGGTCATATTTGTAAATTCACAAGGTGTCAAGGTGGACAGAGGTAAAATTAAGGCACTACTTAATTGGCGTAGACCCACTAATGTTTCTAACTAACATGGATTCTTAGGCCTTATTGGTTTTTATAGAAAGTTCATCCATAATTATGTAGCTATAGCTCGACCCCTCACCAACCTCTTAAAAAAAGGGCCACTTAGATGGACAAAAGAGACAGAGAATGCATTCAAGTCTTTGAAACAAGTAATGACTTCTACTCTTACACTTGCTATGCCTAAATTTAATTAACCATTTGTCATTGAATTTGATCCTTCAAGTGTTAGCATTGGAGCAATGTTAACATAATAAGGGAGGCCTATAACATTCTTGAGCTGAGCCTTAAGAGGCATAAAGCAATCATGGTCTACCTATGCTAAAGAAATGCTTGCCATTATTCAAGCTGTTTGAACTTGGCATCCTTACTTATTAGGCTGAAAGTTCTACATCCAAACTGACCAATGCAGCCTCATGTATTTGATGGAGTAGTGAATAGTGATGTTAGAATAATAGAAGTAGTTGTCTAAATTGCTAGGGTATGAATACGAGATCACTTATAAACCGGGAAGGGAGAATACTGCTATTGATGCTTTATCAAGAGTAATAGGTTGCCTTAGCCTTAATACTCTTTTTGTTCCTTAACATCTTTGTGGAATGCAATCAAGATTGAAGCTAAGGAGCACCTTACATAGTTTGAATTGGCAAGCTTATAGCTAAAAATCCTGGAGCTCCCTATAAATGGCAAAATGGTTTGGTATGTTATAAAAACCATATAGTAATTCCTCTTAATTCTCACTTTATAGATTAGCTATTGCAAGAATTCCATGATTCACCATCTAGAGGACATCTAGAGTATTAAGGACATATAAGTGATTGGCATAACAATTTTATTGCCATCAATACATAAGGCGATTCAATAATATATAGCCTCCTGCACTGTTTGCCAAAGGAATAAAATAGAAACTTTATCTTTTGTGGATCTTCTCCAGCCATTGCCCATTCCTTGCAAAGTCTAGGATGACAATACCATGGATTTTATTGACGAGTTACCTCCATCTAATGGCAAAAGCACTTTTCATGGTAGTTCACCACTAAGTGAACTAGCTCATTTTTTGGCTCTATTGCAACCTTATACGGTAAAAATGTGAAGGAATATTGGATGCAAATTAAGCTTCAAACAATTTAAAATTTCACTTTCACCCAAATGAGTCTAATAAACATTTAAGCAATCTACTAATTAGTTTGTAAAACACATAAGCAAGAAAGAAGATCAAGTGGTAATCATATTACCTCTTGAAGCCTAAGAACTTTGATTCTTCTTTCCACTCCAAAAGCTCCTAAAATGTTGAGCCTTTAGATTGTCTACACCAAGCTCCACCTCCAAGGCACACTTTGATTTGTTTAGATCTTCTTAATTCTCTCTCTGGGTAACCCAATTGAATACAAGATCTTCCAACACAAATCCTAGGTAATTTGATTTCTTCTAATAGCTATGGATATATCTTTTCAACATAAGAAACCTTTGTTCTTTCACAAAGAAGAAAGAATAAGAAATGAAGAATAAGAAAATTGAAGAACTCTTCTTCGTTTTCTTTTCTCTCAATACTTAGTTACTAAGGTTTCTATTTTGAAAAGATGTGCATACAACTTCTTAATTTAACAACATCATTTGCCTTTTATATAGCCAACAACTATGTTGTCAATTAGGGGACAAATTAGATATTTAATTTGCTTTATGCCTCAGGGTTAAATAGAAAAGACCATATTACCCTTTATGGTTCTATGATTATTTTAATTAAACCTTACATAGTTAAAAGACCATTTTGACCTTAGCGTACTTTCTCTAACCCCTAAACTCATCATATGGGCATTAGGGTTATAGAAAATCTTTAACCCCTAAACTCATTATATGGGCTTTAGGGTTATAGAAACTCTCTAACCCCTAAATTGCCTCTCTCCATTTTTCAATTGGGCTTGGGCTATTTAGGGTTTTGTACAAAGCTCAAAATTAATTCTTTTAACTCATCCATAGTTTTAATTAATTAAATCCTTCTCATTTATATCATATATAAATTAGGATTTAATTAATAAGAAATCATTTTGGATTTAAACTTCAAGACATGCTAGGGTCTTTGTAAAATTAATTACAAGTTCAATCCTTTTATCATTAATCAATTAATTAAACACTTTAATTAATTATTATGGTAAACCTTTTATTCTTAGAAGGTGAGTACTTTTTGGTGTGTGACTTTCTAGGTTCATGTCTAATTAGCAATGGGATTGATAAAACATTTTTCTCTACTAATGTGAAATCCCTACTGCACCCTTAGTCCCATAAGTCATGAGTGATGTTTAGCATTGCATATCATGACTACCTAATTAGAATGAATATTAGTGTTTAATCACTTATTCATTTCATGGACCATTGATCATAATTAATGTGCACTAAAATTCCTTCATTATGAAATCCCAATCTTAGCTAGGGTCATGGATTTGTCAAACCCTAATATGCTTCGATCATATATCTATATCTCGATTCTAATTCTTGATAAAATCGATTCCTATTAGAAACCCTTTCTAGTGAATCTTTACTACCTTGGCCAAGAATTTGATTATCAAGAATAATTGGATTGCATAGGATTTCTTCCTTGTTTATTCAAGTTAATGAATTCTCTTATGGCGATCACTTACCTCCATACATAACTTGTTAGAACTATTACATACCATATATCAATACATGAATAGCATTAGTATGTAAGTAGTAATAAATTCCAACTACTGATGAATGAGATATAGTGTTTCTCAAGTCAAAAGACTATATATACAATTATGACCTAGATGATGATTTATTGACTAGCAATAAAACATCGTGTTATGATCATCTAATGTTACAATTCAATCACACATCAAATGAATATCACATATTTATATTGACAATATTTGTCAAATAGTATGATGCTCACTGTCTCTATAATCATAAGTATCACATAATGATTATAAAATATAAATAGAGATGATGATGTTCCAAAATTAATGATGCTCAGTCATTAATTCTATGACCATGTACATTTTAAAGTATTTATTTAAAAGCGATCTAGCATCCATATTCTAACACTTGAGAATATATCATCTTTTGAAAAATACTTATGGACTTCAAATATACATTTAATACAATGAAACAATTTCATTTATAAACTTATATTTCATTGCCATTTAGAGATAATATTTTATATTTACATAACTTATACATTGCTATAGGGCTACCCTCTAACAAAATGGTAGTTGAAAAATTTGTAAAGGGAATTTTCAAGCTTCATGGCATGCCAAAATCAATTATTAGTGATAGAGATCTCATTTTCATAGCTCACTTTTGGTGGGAATTCTTCAAAATGTCGAGTACTAAGCTGCACAAGAGCTCTACCTATCATCCCCAAACTGATGGTCAATCCGAGGTAGTTAATAGGTGTATCTAGCAATATCTTCATTCTTTTGCTTCTCACCAGCCTTGAAAGTGGAGTTTTTTTTTTCTTCTCTAGGCTAAATTTTGGAGCAACACTACTACCACTCCTCTATTGCGATGACACCTTTTCAAGCTCTTTATAGGAGGCCACGACCAGGTATTGCACACTATCAATTAGAGAATCTTCTATTGATGAAGTGGACCAGACAATGGTATCTCGAAATGTCATTTTATAGCAGGTCAAAATTAATTTACCTACAGCAGCTAATCAAATGAAACAAATGGTCGATTCAAAAACACGGACGTAGAATTTCAAGTGGGGGATTTGGTCTTCCTTAAACTCCATCCTAATCACCCACAATCTGTTTATAGGAGAGAATATCAGAAGTTGGCTAGTCACTTTTACGGTCTGTACCAAATTGAAACAATGGTTGGAAAAGTAGCTTACAAACTCAAATTGCTTAAGGGCTCTCAAATTTTTCCTCTTTTTCATGTTTCAATGCTTAAAAGGCAAGTAGGGGAGACCAATGCCACTAACGCTGAGTTGTCGCTTATAGCTAATGATAGTGAGATTATTTTGGAACTTGAAGCTATTTTGGATACTCCGTGGGTTAATAAAGGATCAAGTTTTGTTGAGGAAAGCTTGGTTAAAGGGAAACACCTGCCTATAGATGATGCAACTTGGGAAAATACTCAGGAATTACAAGATCGCTTCTTCAATTTAACCTTGAGGACAACATTCTAGAAAAATAGAGGGGTATTGGTAAGTCAAGGTGGTCACAATGTGTACCTATTAAAAATTCGAAGTTCTTTGCATGAGATTTTGTCATATATTTATTTTAGACTTGGTCATATTTTCTTAGTCAATTGTTGTTATTTTGTTAGATGTTATTTTGTTATCTGTTACCTACTAATTAGTGAGTTGGAGTCCTCATTAGTAAGTAGTTGTTGGAGTCCTTGATCCAAGAGATTGAGGACTTAAATCTAGAAAATTTGTTGTTGTCTTTATGTATTTAAATTGCTCTATTAAGCATAGATAAAATCAAATCTATTCGGATCATAAATATTTTGGTTTATCCTCGCCCAAAATAGAATCCTATTTAATCTATACCCATGATCCCATGAATCCCACGAATCCCACCTAACAAGGATCCTATCTACCACTGCATAAGTATAAAAACCCCTCCAAATGGTCTGGTAAGGATTATCTAACCCATTTTACTTTCCATTAATAACTCAATAATAATCATTCACGAGGCAATCCTTGCTAACTTAACCATCGAACACTCCTCGCCGGAAAAAACCCTGGCCATCTCTGATTTCTTGTGCTTACAGGTGCTCTATTGGATTCTTTGGTAGGACCTGGCATCAAATTACAATGACATATTGTCCTTACGATTATAGCTTAAGTCCAAATTTTTTCTATCATCAAATGAAATAATTTCAAAATTAAAATTTCTTTTCTGTTATTAACTTCACCATAAATCCAATTTATACCCTACAACAAATTTAAGGTAATTGATACAACCTCTTAACTTTTGTAACGTAAATGCAGAAAAATATAAAAATTAGAAGTAAACTATTTTACCAAAACAGAAATTAAAAGGCGACACATATGAACTATAACAAACATATTTAAAAAAAAAAAAAAAGGTGAAAGTTATAACTAACTAAAAAAATGAGGCACTAATTTGCTGATGAGATAACCAAAAAAAAAAAAAAAAAGGAGATTGAACGACAAGTTTTAATTCTTCTTCTTCTTCTTTTTTTTTTTTTTTTTCTTCAAAAGAATTAAAAAGAATGATAACAATAAATTAAGTCTCACTTATATTGGTACATACTAATCTAAAAAAAATTACATTGACTAAAAATTATATGCACTTGAAGTAAGAAATAATTTTATGATAATAATAACTTATGCACCGGATGTGGTGAGACATTATTATTATTAGGGAAAACTATTATTTAGTTTTTGATATTTGATTTAATTAATTATTTAGTCTCTACATTTTGTGAAACTGACTATTTAATTCTTGAGATTTTACTCGGTTAATACAATTAGTCCTTTTAATCAAAATTTATCTAATTTACTTTTAAATTAAAGTAAAACGGCGAAAATATAGAAATTAAATAGTTAACTAGATTAAACTTTAAGGACTAAATAATAGTTTGAATAAGGATATTTTCAGCATTTTATATGTTAAATTGGATCAATTTTAAACGGAAGGGTTAATTTTATTGACAGAATAAAATCTTAGAGATTCAATAGTAAGTGACTAAATAGTTAATTAGGTCAAATATCAAAAATTAAATAGTAGTTTACACTAATTATTATTATTTTTTAATCTTTTTATCGAACCATGCACTGTTACCAATGTTTTTAAAATTGGATTAGAGGTTGAACAACTAGTTTTCTTGCCGGTTCTCAGTCCGACGGGTTTAACTGGCCGGTCTAACTTCATTAATTAACCTCCTTTTTTCTTTTCCTTTTTCTTTATCTTTTTTTTAATTTTTTAAAAAAAATTAAATTCAAAATAATATCATTTAGACGAATTCCGATCCAACCAGTCTCGTTTTTTTTGGTTTTTTCAAGTTCAAACAGGTTTTTTTCTGTTTAGTAGTTATCCAATTTTTTATAATTTAAAAATTCAGACCAGTGACCAGTTCTCGATTTAATGGTCTGATCGGCCAATCCGATATGGTTTAACAACATTGCTATTACTGGCCGTTTGACATGAATCTAATCCTCTAAGGCAAGTCTTGATGTTAACTTTTAAAGCAGCTAGAAGTGCGCAATTAATTGGAACCCAAGTCACGGGGCAACGCCAGAAAATCACCGGCTGCCACTTTCATTCTCTCCTCTCTCCTCACTACCTACCAGCCAAAGTAATTTTATTAGTATGTTTGCAGCATGTGGTTGGATTTTTTTTATTTTTATTTTTTTTTTTTAAAATTTATAAGAAATGTATTTTAAGACCAAAAATTACAAATAAGTACTCATAAATTTCTTATAAATACACATCATTTTGATATATTGAAGCTTGATAAATCTTTTGTATTTATTTATCAATTAAAAATTAATTTCTAAAAATTCTTAAAAATTAAAATTAAATTACTATAATATAAAATTTAATATTCAAAATTTTTTTTATAAAATTACCCAATTTTTAGAAAACCAAACTTCATTTTAAATAAATATTCATGAGTGTTATACATACAACTTCAATTTATTTCTTTGATTTTTATTGTGCTATGTCTCCCACTGTAATTAATTGGATGGTCAAAATGTTGACATGGCACTAAAAATAGAGCATTTTATTGAAAAATTGTATTATTCTAGTATGATACTTTAGGACACACTCACTAATATAGTCAATAATTAGGGCTCCACTCAAATGAAAGAAGTTAAAAGAAAAGGAAAGAAAGAAAAAAAAAAAAAAAAGCATGCTTTGAGTTTTGCAATTAGCTTTCCTTGCGCTACTGTGATATATTTCTGTCAATATAATATTTTATTTTTTGTGCCATGTTAGCATTTTTTTTTTAGTGCCTTGTTAGCATTTTTTTTTTTTTTTATTGAGTAGGTTCAAATTAGCTTACTATGTGAGTATGATTTTATCAGTAGAATATTTTATTTTTAGTGCCATGTCAACATTCAGGCACTAAACTTGGATGGATAACCTCTTATTGGAACAAAAATTAAGGTGTGGATTAAAAAAAAAAAGGAGATTGGAGTTATGTGACACTATTGTATCATGTTCTTGGAAAATATATACATTGTTTGGAAAAATGATTTTATGTATTTATATGGAAAAAATTGCATAATGTTGTAACTATTTTTAAGATCATCCAAAAAATATATGGAACCAAATCAAAGGTGTCTCAATTCAATTGGTTTTCAGGAAATTATTTCAATAGGAAGATTTTGAAAAAAATTTTCAGCACGCCAGAAAATTTTATTGATTAAAATATTACATAAGATAACAACCCAAAGACTTCGAAACTAAGTAGTGGACACAACAAAAAGACAATTATAAAGTGAAAAGGCCAAAACAACAATAAAAACTAAGCAAACCTGTAGAGCAACCTTACATATCCCTTGGCTTTATTAAACCACACAAAATTGGTTCTAATAATGCAAATTAGAAACTAAAGACTTGGGATAATATCTACCCGTTATTTAATTATACAATAGTTTTTCGTTTTTAGTGGATATCTTCATAGAAGTACATCTTAAAATCAGCCAAATGAGCCACTTGGAAACATATTGTAAGAATTATAGAGCCATCTCCATCATGACCAGGTAGAAGAAATGCCTCTCCATCAAAAGCAATATTTCCAGGTCCCATAAAAATTTCCTTTCCCCACCCAAAATCAGTACCATATATTGGTAATGTTAACCAGCTAACAACTCCTAGATTAGGGTTGCCAAAAAATGGTGCTTCAGTACTTCCTACAAGAGCATGAAGATCTTGAAAGTTAGTTAAATCTTGTTGATTCTTGAAGAACTCAATTGTAGAGTATGCATACTCTTTGGTCATCATTTGGATTGCTTCCCTTATTTTACTTGAAGCATATCCCAATGGCTTTGAAATAAGTTCACCAGAGGTACTAAATGCAACTACATGAAAGGCTGCGTTACCAAAATAACCATCTGGCAAAGGTGGTTGAATACGTTTACGTAAATCAACACAAATATCTAGGCCTGTTGGTTGCTCAAGTTTGTGCCCACGAGCTTTGCATGCACATCTCCATATGTGCCCTGTCAGGGACTCATATCTTGTATAATTACGGCCACTGTCTATATTTTTGCCCTCGTTAGCCTTGTTCTTTAGTTTCTCAACTTGAGCTTTAGTAACTTTCAACATGACTACAGTGGTTTTCTTTTTTCTTTCCTCCAAATTATTTGATTTCCCTAATAAGAGTGGTGGATAATTGAATGCTTTGTGATCAAGTAGTGGGGGACCACTTGGAGGATCCCCAGCTCCCAAAACCTTTCGGTCATGAAATGGCTCCTTGCCTAATGTTTCACCACGGGCAATCCGCGCCCACTCAGATACAAAATGACATGCACCCTGCCCATCAACAACAGCATGAGATATATTTAAACCAAGGCTAACTCCACCACATTGGAACTTAGTGAGTTGTACTAGCACTAATGGTAGTTCATGTATTGGGAGAGTATGGTCTACAGGAGGGAGTAGGTCTTTGTGCATTGCAGATGGTGAAAAGTCACCAAAATCCTCTAGTTTGGATTGCGACTCAGCCTCGATGAGTTGGGCACCCATGGCATTACACTCAAGCCCAAGGCGACCACGGCCTATCCAGAGTAAGCGACCAGCAAGTGGATAAAATGGTACCAAGACACAACTTAATGACTCTTTTAGGGTACTAATAATGGCATTGGATGGCATGAGCCAATTAATTGATGGTTTGTAGAAGTAGATTATAGACATGTGAGATATAGTTCCTGTTTGATCACATTCAGAAAGGGAAAGGCGGCCCATCTTCGTGGAGGACTTTGGTTTCACTATGTAAGAGCTCTTGATGGTTACCATCATTTTATTTTCAATGATATGAGAAATGATAAAAGAAATGGCAATTCCCCAATGTAAAAAAATATAACAAGACAAGACGACACTAGATAGTCATTCAAAACTTGCACTCACTTGCTCTTCTTTCAAACTCCCTTATAATTTGGTTTACTTCTCTCAAACTCATATAGTTCTCTGCTTGGTACAAATGTGAGCTAATACATTTATTTATAGTCCACATTTTTTACTTTAATAATTTTTGTTTTCTATTTTGCTTAAATAATGCATAATATGGGCCTATCTATTTTTTTTTTTTCTTAATGAAAGTAAAGGTGTGTATTGGTCATTTATATATATATATATATATATATATAAATGTATGTATACGTATGTGTGTGGGTATATATATGTGTGTATATATAAGTCATAAATTTTAGATTTTTTTTAATAAATAAGAGAGAGCACTGTTTTTTATTTTGAGGCGTCTAAATATTGAGTATTCAATTAAATTTTTAAATTTATTTATGCATTATATATGTATAATTAATATATTAATGATTAATTAAAATTAAATATAATATGATACTAATTTATGTGGTTGAGTTTGTTTTTAATTTTTTATTGTCTCTTTGCTAGATTTTGTAGTTCCACCCGTGGTATTAGTGCTTTTAAAGGTGATATAGAGACATCATGTCAAGTTCTTATTCATGTCATGTTGTAAGTCCAAATCATAACATGGAAGAGTTGATAATTACATACATGGAATTATGTAACATTAGCACATTTAAAACAATTTCTATGTATAATGGGAGAAAAAATTCCCTTTTATAGGAAAATTATATCGCTATACCTCATTCTTTAATAAGTGAGTCTTAGTGGTGTTCAGGAACTTTTCACTACACTCTGTTTTAAATTGATCATACGTTTGCTAAAGAAACAAAATACTATTAAGCCTAAAAAACATGTGCGTGCACACACACACATATATATATATATATAGCAATTCATTCATAATATTGAAATAAGGTCCACTACAAGAAAAATTGATTTTAGACACTATAAAACATAGTGGCTAAATAATGAATTTTAGTCTCTAATAATAATTAGCGACTCAATAATATAGTCATTAAAAGTCTTCTCGCAAAATTTTTTTGCAAGTAAATAAAAGCTAATTAGCTATTAAATGGTAATAGTATCTAATTAGCGACTAAAAAATTTAGCCGCTAATCGAAAAAATACGGTTGTTGAATATAAGAATAAACAACTAAAGTGATTTCAATTGCGATTAATTTGCTAATACATATGTAGTCGCTAATTAGATACAAATATAATTTAGTCTATAGTTTTCATTTTTTAAAATATTTTTCAAAATAATTTCCAAATTTTTAATTTTTTAAATTTCTTTATTTTTTAATTAATTTTTAATATATTTATTGTCTTTTCTTTAATGCATATTATTTTATTTCATTCTAATTTTTATTAATTGTCCTTTTTTATAATAATAATAATAAAGAGAAGAAAATTAAATAGAAAATGAGAAAGAAAAAATGATGAAGAACAAAGAAGATAAAAGAGTGAAAAAAAGAAAAAAAATGAAAAGAGAGAGAGAAAGAAAAAGGATGGGAGAGAGAAAGAAAGAGTTTTTATAAAGATTTTGATTTAGTGACAAACACGAATTTGTCTCGCTAATTCGGTGTGAAATTTTTTTGAAATTAGAAATATTGCTAATCTGTTGCCAATCTATTATATAATCACTAATTACCTACAAATATAATGTAGTCTATAGGTTTCATTTTTTTAAAAATATTTTTTAAAATAATTTCCAAAATTTTTAATTTTCTTAATCTAATTTTTTAATATATTAATTGTCATTTCTTTAATACATATTATTTTATTTTAAATTTTATTAATTATCATTTTATAATAATAATAATAATAATAAAGAAGATTAAATAAAAAATGAGAAAGAAAAAATGATGAAGAATAAAGAAGATAAAAGAGTGAAAGAAAGAAAAAAAATGATAAAAAAGAGAGAAAGAAAGGGTTTTTATAAAGATTTTAATTTAGCGACAAACACGAATCTATGTCACTAATTGGGTGTGAATTTGTTTTTTGAAATTACAAATATTCCGTTACTAATCCATTGCTAATATATCATGTAGTCGCTAGTTAACTGCTAACATAATATATTCTATAGTTTTCATTTTTTTAAATATTTTTTCAAAATAATTTCAAAATTTTTTAATTTTCTTTAATTTTTTAATATATTAATTGTCTTTTCTTTAATATATATGTGAGGCCTTGCTCGAACACCGGTTCGATTCGCTAAAGGGAATGGAAATGCTCATTTGGAAAAAAACACACGAGGAAGCCTTCGAGCTTATTTTTGATAGATTTGAAAATTGTTTTTAGGAGTTGCCACCTTAATTTATTTTTATTTGGAAAAATATAAGGAAAAAACCTATTTGACTCCAATTATTACCCAAAGGAAAAAACATCACTGGCCTCGAAATCAAAGAGGATTCGAGGACTAGATTTTTAGTTTAATTTAACAAAATAAGTTTGGCCAAGTATATAAAAGTGACTTAAAATATATTTCATGAATAAATTAAAATGCATAAACAATTTATAATATGCATGATCATTCAATCCACAAAGTTTATACATAATCAGGATTTGAAATAAAAGAGAGTTAATATTACAATGAAATCCAAACTTAGGGGATACCTCCTCTAGCCCTTATGGGTTATAGGGAAGTCACACATTCCCCAAACTAATCCTAATAATAAAGCAAAGAAACAAACACAAAAGTAAGTGGAGAATGTGATAGAGGGATAGTTGATTAATTTTAATTGGATTCGATGCCTGAACCAAGTATGCCTACATATCCCTTTGAATGTGAATCAGAACCCACGCAGTTCTCCCTTCTTGTGAAGGGGTTAGTTTAGCTTAGCCACTTTATCATGTTTTGATTGATTGATTAAAAGAGAGTTGAGTTAATTAATTAATTTAATTGATCACCGAATTGATTAGCTAACAATCTAGATGAATCAATTTAATTAACCAACTAAAAGAGACAATGAAATTAAGGGAAAGGAAGCTTACCTTGGATGGCAGACGGTGGCTAGCTTTAGACGGCAGGCGGCGGCTGGCTTAGGATGGGCGGCAGATAGCCTTAGATAGCGGGCGGAGGCTAGCCATGGGCAGCGGAAATGAGCCTTGGGCAAAAGACTTATCTCAAATAGACGAGCGGCGGAAAGCCTTAACCTAGTCGGGTAGGAATCAAGGAGAAACCCCCAACTCGCTTTGCGAAGTAAGGAGCAAATGCAAAGCATTTTGCTTGAAGTAATACTTTTCAAGCTCTAGAAGTTGATGTTTTGAAGTGTAGGGAGGCCCTCCATATATAGGAGGAAGTTTGGAACATAGAAATTGTTCAAATATGATGTGGGATTGCAAAAAATCAAAATTTCACCAGAGTTGCCGTAGAGGCATTTGCGGCGCCGCAGAGGTCTTTGCGGTAACGGGCCCCGCTTTCGCCCTTTCTTACTCGTTTCTCGTCCGTTTTACACAATTCCAGTTGCGTTATACTCATTACTCAGCTCCAGATGATTTGAAATGATTCAAATGTCAAAAAGAAATATTTTGATTTTTTCATTTTGAGAGTTTTTTACTTCTGAAGGTTTATTTTCTGAGCCTAAGTGCTTTTATGGTTCAAACACATATTGGAAGATGCAAAATTAAGGGTTCACAATATATTATTTTATTTTATTTTAATTTAATTTTTATTAATTGTCCTTTTTTATAATAATGATGATGATGACGAAGAAGAAGAAGAAGAAGAAGAAGATTAAATAGAAAAAAAGAAAAAAATGATGAAGAATAAAGAAAATAAAAGAGTGAAAAAAAGAAAAAGTAAAAAGAGAGAGAAAGAAAGAAAAAGCATGGGAGAGAGAAAAAAAGAGTTTTTATAAAGATTTTGATTTAGCGACAAATGCGAATCCATGTCGCTAATTGGGTGTGAATTTTTTTTTTGAAATTAGAAATATTCCATTATTGATCCATCACTAATCTATCATATAGCGCTAATCAGCTACAAATATAATGTAGTATGTAGTTTTCATTTTTTTACAAAATATTTTTTAAAATAGTTTCAAAATTTTTTAATTTTTTAATTTTCTTTAATTTTTAATCTAATTTTTTTAATATATTAATTGTCATTTCTTTAATACATATTATTTTATTTTAATTTTTATTAATTTTCATTTTTATAATAATAATAATAATAATAATAATAATAATAATAATAATAATAATAATAATAATAATAAAAAGAAGAAGAAGAAAAAGAAGAACAAGAACAAGAAGAACAAGAAGAGGATTAAATAAAAATGAGAAAGAAAAAAATGAAAAGAGAGAGAGAAAAAAAAAAAAGGATGGGAGAGAGAAAGAAAGGGTTTTTATAAAGATTTTGATTTAGTGACAGACACGAATTTGTATTGTTAATTGGGTGTAAAATGTTTTTTTGAAATTAGAAATATTCCATTGCTAATCCATTGCTAATTTATCATGAAGTCGCTAATTAGCTACTAATATAATATAATCTATATTTTTCATTTTTTTAAAATATTTATGAAAATAATTTTTTAATTTTCTTAATATGTTAATTGTCTTTTCTTTAATACATCTTATTTTATTTTATTTTAATTTTTATTAATTGTCCTTTTTAATAATAATAATAATAATAATAATTATAATAATAAAGAAGAAGAAGGAGAAGATGGCGAAGAAGAAGAAAATTAAATAGAAAACAAGAGAAAAATGATGAAGAATAAAGAAGATAAAAGAGTGAAAGAAAGAAAAAATGAAAAGAGGGAGAAAGAAAAAAAGAAGGATGGAAGAGAGAAAGAAAGGGTATTTATAAAGATTTTGATTTAGCAATAGACACGAATCCGTGTCCCTAATTGGGTGTGAAATCTTTTATGAAATTAGTGACGAAATATTCTATTGCTAATCTATCATATGAGCGGGAAAATAAAAAATATGGACGGGATGAATTTAGCAATGAAAATCTGACACTAAATATAAAATTAGCGTGAAAATTGAAAATTATTTATGGAATTTTTTTTTAGTTTAGTGACAAAAATATAAAATAAGTAGAAAAATAAAAGAAATTTTGATGGGAAGTTAAAAGTCAATAATTTTGCTAATAAATCTAGTAGTCGCTAAATTTAACACCCAGCGGTATTAGTAACTAAGTCAATCTCTAAATAATTTATGTTATCAACTTTTTTTTCTCTTGCCAGAACTTAGTCTCAAATTAGTGACTACATTGTCTTAGTCTCTAATTAATGACTAGTTAGCGATATTAAATATTCGTAGCTAAATGTGGCACCATTTTTTGGCAGTACCTTTAGTGACTATTTAGTTGCACAATGGTGAAGTATAATATTTTTCTAGTTGGCTTGATATAGTTACTAATTAGATACTATAGAAGCATAGTTTCTAATTTTAATTGCTGATTTGCTACTTTCTTGTAGTGGTCCATTTATATTGATGAGTATGAAATCTTCTGACATTGCTCATAGGAGTTCACCGGACTTGCATGGAAGAAAAGATAGCATCAAAGGCCCAGGGCTGCCCCTTAGGGGATCCTCTGATACCTAAAGTAGTAAGGGTTTGAAAGAAAATGTAAAGAGAGAGAAATGATGTAATGAACAACTTATGTTACTTTACATTTCCCATTATCAATACGTAGAGAAAAATGAGAACCCTTTATGTGAAGTCATTTTTGGTCCTCATCATATATAAAGTAAGAAACATATAATAATATTAGTTTTTGCATTTGTTATCAAACATGCAAAATAATAGGACACATGGACCAAGCCATCCAAACCATAACGAATCATGACACTCATATCTCCCTCAATTCTGACAATAATCGACATCCCTCATTTTGTGGGACCATTAACTTATGGAACCACTTTCTCCACCTCATTAAAATGAAAAATCCACCACATCGATCAGTAGTTATCATCATTACACCTCAATATTCTTTCTATTATGTTCACACTCCAAACTCTAGTGGTGGATTTATATATTCAAAGAAATATCACAACCTTTCGAACTCAAAACTAATCAGAAAACTTGGATCAAAATATATAAACCTAGTACCATTTATATATTCAAAGAAATATCATAACCTTTCGTTCATTTCAATTAAAACTAAAGTATACACATTAATCTCTCATTCTATGAAGAAACTAGATTTTAATATAATTGATAATATAGTACAATATAAAGATCTATAAGAAAGACTGTATATTGAGGATAGATTTTATAGAAGAATGACAATCAGTAAGTTTTATCTTTGATGAACAATGGTGAGTCTTTAACTCAACAGATCAAGAAATATATTAATAAATATGTGCCTAAAATAAAAAGGCATCTAGGGTTAAAACTCAGTGACAAAAATAATATGATAATAATGGCATAGAGTGCACATAGGCAGGATTGCATCACCATCCCTGTAAGCCCTTATATATATGCTCGGCCTAAGCACACACCTAGGTTAAATGGGCCTTCCTAAGCATGACTTTGACAATTTTAGACTCTATAAGTTGAGTCACTAGTGCACATGATCCAATGGATTTGACCTTATTAGTGAAAGCGTTCTGTTATATATGTTGTGAACGTTTAATTTTCATCTCTCAAACCCGATAATGACACTTGATTGTATTCTTTTGGAAATGATGGTTCACTAGTTTGACCTTGTAAGTTTTGTTAGTTTTCTATATTTATATACTTAAATTAAATTACAATAAGAGTTAAATACAATTATGTTCATTCTTTGACCTTTAAAAATCGTCTAGAGTTGGGTACAGGCAATGCATGTGGCTATGGGTATGTGCTTATAGCCTATATGCATGCACACATAGCTATAAGCATATGCTAGGCCGTGTGCACGTAGCCTGGACCCGTTACAAGCATGCATGCCACTATGAGTGCATAGCCCAGTGGGTTGTTCGTTCGAGTCTTTGATCTAATTTTCTTTAAGCCTAACCTATTTTCAGCCACCTTTTTCTGCCTAAAGCCCGAACCTTTTCAAATAGATCATTAGCTTGGAAAAATCTAATTTCTTGGGGGATTTTGTTTCCTCTCACAAAGGAAAAAAGATGTTTCTCAAGAGAAAGCTTTCTAAATGATCTAGTCTATATAATTATCTTATTCTAAACTCTAAACCATCTTTTGGCAGTCTAAAAAATTCCAAAAAATTGACTCTCTAAATCCTAGCTTGTTGAAAGAAGCCACACACATAAAAACACTCACTTCTTAACAAAAAACACTATGGAAATCTTGTGAATCTCTTTTTTAAAGGATTAAGGTATGCACAGATGTGAAACCTAAGGGTTAAACCTTCCTAATAGCATGTGTTTCCTATTGCTTAAATCCTAAAATGGATTTGATCATCAGAGGATAAGCTTACAGTGGAAGATTTGTCATTTTCTTAACTTATTCATTTATTTTGTTATATTTCGAAGATGTAAAAATTCTAAGCGAAGCTTGTGAATATCTTCTTCAAAGGTTTAAGATATGTAAAGATGTGAAACCTGAGGGTTAAACCTTCCTAATGGCTTATGCTATTGCTTAAATCCTTAAATGGATTTGATTGCCCAAAGATAATGTTGTAGTGGAAAATTTGTCATTTTCTTGATTTATTCATTTATTTTGTTATATTGCTCATATTCATGAATTTTAATCAGTTGTTTGAATGCTTTAATCTATTGCTTGTTGTTCATATATGATGTTTAGATTATAATTTGATGAGGAAAAATCAACTTGTAATGCCTAAAGACTTTATAGCTCATTCTAATTACTAATAATACTAGAGGATAAGATTTTTGAATGTTAGTGTAGTGTAGAAATGATAAGGAATTAGGTAGGAATCTTGTGACACCATTTGAAATGTTTGCCTAGTTTATGATTTTATCATGACTAATTGTGCTCTAATGAATTAAATAGAGTTCATATGACAATTAATGATGTATATAAAGAAGCCAGAGAACACAAATTTAAAAATTAAGTGAAAGGAAAGAAAGGAATTTAAAAGGAAAATTTCTAAGATGCTAATAGACCTGTTGTTGGGCTGTGGACTTGTTATTGGGCCTTTGGACATCAAAGGCCCAAGCTCAATAATAGTGGGCTAGCCTATTTGCCTATAATTGGTGTAACATCAATTAGTTAGAATGGTTAGTCCAAAACCAAAAATTTAGATGTTAGAATGTAGCCATCAAATTTTGACTTGTAGCCACCAAAATTGACCTAAGTCAAAATCCTAAAGCAAATTGAATTCCTACCTTTCCTACACACAAGTCTATGTTCATTTTAGGCATTCCAATACCATATGATGAACATCACAAATTTAGATAAAATCTTGGCCATCCAAATGAAATGGATCATAGCCATTCATTTAGATCAAATCTTAGCCATTGGATTAAGCTTAATCAAATCCTCACCATCCACCCCATCATATATATATCCAAATTTATGTTATGAATAACATTTTGTCTATCTCTACACCAAAGTTTCATAATAACAAAAAAAAAAAAAAAAAAAAAAAACTCTCTCAACACCAATAGCAACAAGAATCTTAGTAAACCAAAGTTATCTAGGGTAAGAAATCTTGTACATCTTTCCCTTTCTATGTTCTAAGAATGATTTTAGCATTTTAGTTGCATAAAATTTCTTCTACACCATATATGTAAGTTCGACTATAAAGGTGTGTATACATAAGATATAGTTTTGGATGTTCTTAGATAAATTACAAATATTTGGCTAGAGAATTAAAGGATTAATGTGAAGATAGGTAAAGAAAACATGAAAACACCTAAATCTACTAGGTATGGAATTTGGCCAATATGAAGAACTTAACAAGGAAGTGTTCTAAATTCTAATTGAATGCATTTATGGTTATTTTAGGTGGAGAAAAATGATTTAAAAGTGTCAAAATGAATTTTGAAAACTTGGTTCAAGACTTGGGAGTCTTAGTGGCATAAACTTAGTTAAAGGGGAACTTAGTGTTCAAATGCTAGATATTGATAATTGAATGATCATATAAGTTTTATGATATGTTAATTTCACATTTCTACAACTAATTTAAAGATTTGATGAGGAATTATAGGTTTTCCCAAATTTGACCTAAGTGGGACAAATTAGGATTTTTATGAATAATAGTGAATTGATTCAGAATAATTGATGGGAATTGATTGCCTATGTGTTAATTTGATGAATTTATAGTTAATTTGAGGTTTGAAAGAGAAATTGATAGTTTTTCCCAAATTTAAGGGTTCATTGATCAATTTGGGAATTTTGAGATTTAAACTTGAAATCATGAAATTGAATAAGAAATTTAGCTTGGAAATGATTAGAAATAAGAACAAGTATAAGTATGTATATAATACTACCGATACACCTCTATTGTGAGTTAAAGTAATGAAACAAGGAAAAGACATAATTGGTAATACCATTAGTTACTAATTGATATGTAATTGAAAAAGTGTGGGTGTAGAACATCAAGACAAGGGCAAGAAAATAGCTCAAGATCATGAAGGATACTAAATTAATCAAGAGTGAACACTAATAAGAGCAAAGAAGTTCAAAGTGAGTACTTAATAGTATGATGTAATTATACCTCATTACTTGCAATCATTGTTTGAATTATCATCCTTTGACATGTACCTTGAAGTAACATTGAATGTGTGATTGCCAATTAATTATTGAGCCTTTGGAAATCCATGTCTTTCATTGATTGTTGAGCCTTTGGAAATTCATATCTTTCTTATATGATATTTGACCATAATGAGCCTCCTACATTAATTCTATGTTATGCTCCATGATGTCAATAATTGATATGCTAAACTATTTTCCATTGAATTCCTATTATAGATGTTAGATGTGTCTTTCATTAATACCTATGATTAAGCATAAATTCTCTCTAGTGTGAGAAAATATATTAGACCTCGTGCACTTGGTATAAGCCCGTGGATAGGGTGAGAGCACCTAACATTTGTTAGGGGAAAATGCCTAACTGCAAGGCCCGATCAGTCTTATGTAGTGTAATACATATGAATGAGCAAGGCTTAGGCCACCACTTTTTAATATTCATGTGTGGGAAGCTTTCCACTTACAAGACATTACTATTTCTGCTAAAACATATTCTAAAGTTCAAAGTGACCAATTTTAATTAACATCACCTCATTACTATCTTGAACCTATCCAAGTGATATGTCGTATTGCCTTCATATTATGTTATATTATTATGCACTCACTGAGCTTGTCCCATTCCATAATTGTTCAAAATTTTTCAAGTCAAAGTGATTTGTTAGTAATGTAAATTTTGAGCTATACTTCTTCGCTTGGGACTTGCTTTGCTAAATTGCTATGTTTTGTGTTTGCTTGTGTCATCCCAAATATAATCAATCTAGAGCTCTATGGTATCTGAAGGCTTAGTATTAAAATGCATTGTGTTGGGAAGTATCGTAAACAAATGATAGTAGTTGTTATATATACATATTTATGATAAGAATGTATGGATAGTATTTATTAATACTTAAGAATGATATGCTAATCAATGGTTATGAAATGGTATTAAAGTGCATTGACTATAAATAAATGGTTAAAGTAACAATGAAAATGGTAAAGAGTGAATGGGGTTTCGATCTTGGGATAAGTTATAAAATGGAATATACTAAATTATAATAAGTTTAATGGGGTTCTACAAGTTTAGGTGACTTTATGTCTCCCTAAACTCTAGGACTGTCATAGCCTAGAAATTGGGTCATGACACAACTGAAATAAGTTTTCTTTTGATTTCTTTTTAACTTCATATTTTGTGTTCTTTATATATGTTCTTATTATTTCATGATTCGATCCTTCATATGTGCTATTTTTGATAGTTATTATGTTTAGATTTATTGTTAGAGATGAGGAAGGATTGATTGAAATAGGTTTTCAATCAATCCTCTTCTATTTCACATTCATTTTTTTTTATTAATTGAGTTTATAATACCTATTTTTTTTATTCTTGGTTTATATTTTGATTTATGCAATTTTCTTTTTTTGTAATATTATTTGATTTGATTTACCTAAGTGAATTGTTTCTGGGTTATTGAGAAGTTGTTGAGATGGATTGAAACAAGTGCCCAATGATTCTCATTCATCTTGAACCAATTTATATGAGCTTATATGCATATTCATCATTTTGGGTTTGATTAAATCCAAATGATAGCATGTCCTTATTGATTTCAACTTTGTAATTTTAAGTATTGAGATTTACTTAGATATTTGTTAGCCCTTTTCATGATTACTTAGTATTTAAATTCTAATTTAACTAAAATAAATCAAATTAAATCAAGTTGTAAGCACTCTTATTATTTTCTTCCTTCAAACTATATGTTCGATTCTAATTGGTTGTTTTGGAGTTGTTCTTTTTGTTGAATTGTGCATACATATCTCTTAGGAAGAGTCTAAGCTTATAAAATCAAAAAATGAAGACATGTTATAGGTGAGAAATTGTTATTTGAAGGGTTGTTAAGCATTCTATCTAGCTATAAGTGTAGGAGGCCCTTAGCATGGGTCATTAGGTGCATAGTAGGTGGATGTGCATGTAGCCTCAGCACTCACAACCTTTGGTGGGTGTGTAGCTTGATAGCCTAGACACTATCTAGTATTTTGGTGATTACTTAAAGCTACAAACTTTAGATTTGAGTGATTAAACATGCATTGAAAAGCTAAGAAGCAAGACTATCTTAAGGATACCAAAACCCAAATACCTCATCTTTAATTTGAATTTTGGCTCACAAATTTCTACCTTAGTTAGATTAGTTTATTTTTAATTTATTTTGATTTCTTTGGGTTTATAATTTAATTTCATTCACCTTTTGAAAGAACCCAGCTCCTTAAGCCTGATTTTATGCTTTAGATTTAGGATTCGATGGTCACTAATTAATTTAGTGAATTTATCATTTTGCTAAAGCATGAAATTGGAATTTATTAGAATTTCCACCTTAGTATGCATGAATTGTAGGTTGTTAATTAAAATTGTAATTAGTTAGAAATTTTTGCACATTCTAGGATGTAATGTTTATTAGAAATCATATTTTAGGATCATTTCTCATTTTCTTTTAATTTGCTTTGATTTTTTCCTCACACTTATCTAAATCATAATTGGTAATAACAAATGCATGATTAGTTTAAACAATTAGGGTGGCATGATTTGTGTGTTTAGAAACCAACCAAATGAGTTTTGACTTTTTAATAAGCAACTTGGGCTAATTAAATGGCATGGTACATAATAAAATTAGGCTCTCTTTTCATTTGTTTAATTTGAGCAAATTATATGTTTAGTTGAACTTTAATTGTATGATATAACTATCACCATAGTAAAAATGCCTAACAAATCCATGTTAAGCCTAGTATATTATGTATCAAAGTAGAGGCTAGCTTAATAGCTAGGCAACCTGAGTGCTTAACACCTTCCTAGGTTTGTACCTAATTTCCTTACCTAGAATCTCTGCTTAAGACGGTTAGGTATGAAGCAAGGAATCCAAGTCACTTTTATTTTTCTAGTTTTTAAAAATTAGGTGGCAACTCCTTTTCTCTGTCTTAGGCTTCCCTAAATTCATAATTGGAGAGTATTATAGGGTCCATCCACCTAGGGTAAGAAACTTGGTTGTGGTAGTGGTGACTCTATTGAGGATATAATAAGTTGATTTCAAATTGGTCTTTATTATTACTTAGCTTTTTGGGTTTGTATGGGCTTGCATCTCGACACTTTTCACATATGCAACCCCTTGAATGTGAACCTAGAACCTTTAGTAATGTTAAGAAAAGGCAATCTTTTGCTCCACTTGATTGTTAGAGGACTCAAATCAATATTACCACTCTTAAGCACTTACCTCTAAGTATAAAGACTTTGGCGAGTATGCAAAGTACCATTGAGGAGTACAAACCCTTTTGGGGTGAGTATATGATCATACCCTTTAGGAAGTATGAGCTCATTTCATTATTCTTTTAGATATGAAAAGATTTCTTATGGCTATTATATATAAGTATCGTAGTGGGAGTATAGGGCTTATGGCAAGTATATTATTTATACCTTATGCAAAAATGAACAACCCTTGATTTCTCACTTGTGGGAGCCAAAGCCTTGAAGCTTTAGATTAATCCCATCTGATGGCCTAATGTTCTTCCTTTAGGATTATCCAAATGTGTCTTATGCATATATAAGGCCAAGCCCAACATCCTTGCTAGATTAACAAAGTTGAAATCAAATGGGCTTGGATTGTCACAACCCACTTATTAAGCTGTGACAGTCCTAGAGCCTAGGGAGACATAAAGTCATCTAAACCTGTAGAACCTCATATAACTTATAATCCTTTACCATTCATCATATTGAACCTTATCCCAAGATCATAACCTTATTACCTTTCCCTATTACTCATTACTTGCTTACCATCTCCTCGTTAACTTATAATATCATTTACAAACACAACTTGTATAATTTCTAAAGTTGTATTTCATATCATTAACCAAATGTTTATTACTTCATACATTATTATAATAGCAATTATAATACCATTCACATTACATATACACCCTATAACATATCAGTTCTAACCTTTCGGTAACCATTGAGCTCTAATAATGATCTTTATAATCGGGGATGACAACACTTGAATTTAGCAGAGTAACTTCCAAGCAGAAGGATAGGCCTAGGAATTTACCTTGCTGACTCATTGACTTTGCCTAAAAAATTTAAACCACTAAAGAATGAGACAAGCATAGTGAGTACATAATAATATAATATATATAGTGAGTACAAGGATCATTTTTAGGAAGGCTCTTTATTGCAATGGAACGATTTTGAACAATGTTATCATTATAGTTCAATTTCTCATTTGAGATGGAAACAACATCTTTAGCAAAAATAATATTCTCTTGGAAGTGGAATGCTTCCCATAGATATAAATTCAAGAATGGTGACCTAAGCCTTGCTCACTCATATGCATCACATTACGTAAGACTGATAAGGTCTTACGATTAGGCATTCTCCCCTAATAGAGGTTGGGTACTCTTGCCCTACCCGTAGGCATATACCAATTGCATAAGGCCTGATGTATTACCCCACATTAGAAGGGTATTTTTGCTTATCATTAGGTATCAGTAGAATAGTTCATATAAGGTTCGCAATAAGAATTTCAATGATCGCATTATGAACTCAACGTAAAAGGTCATAATAGCCAAATTCCATCAAGGAATATCATGTCAAATAGCTTAATATTTAATAGGCAATTCATGCTCATCATGGAATTGGAATATTTCAATGATATTAGTTTGAACAAGGTTCAAAAGATATAGCACATGTCATATTATATTATTAGGTACTCATCTTAGACTCCTTGACTCCTTTGCCCCTATTTATGTTTAACTTTGAAGCAAGTGGTACTCCTTGCACTCTTAAAAAAATATCCTTATCCTTGTCTTTAGATTCTACACATTTGCATTTCGATTACATATTAATTAGTAACTAATGATGTTATTAATTATACCTTATACCTGTTTTATTACTTCAACTCACAATGGAAATGTATCAATAGAGTCATATACATTTATATATATATTCTTAATTCTAATAATTTCCAAGCTAGATTCCTCATTCAATTTCATGATTTCAAGTTCAAATTCCAAAATTCCCAATTTGTTCCATAAACCCAAGAATTTGGGGAAAATAATCAATTTCCCTCTCATCCTTCAATTTAACCATAGATTCACCAAATTAACACTTAGCAATCAATTCCCAACAATTATCTTGAGTCACTTCACTCTTATTCAAATGAATCCCAACTTGTCCACTTAGGTCAAATTTGGGGAAACTTATAATCCCTCATCAAATCTTCAAATTAGTTGTAGAGATATGAAACTAACATACCACAAAACATATATGATTGCTCAATATCACAATATCATATTAAAACACTAAGTTCCCCTTTTTAACTATGTTTATGCCTCTAAGATTTTCAAGTTTTGAATCAAGTTCCCAAAATTCATTTTAACACTTCTCTATCATTTTTCTTTATCTAAGAAAACTATAGATGTAACAATTAGAATTTAGAATACTTCCTTGATCATTCATTGTGATGGACCAAATTTTTCTTATGGTGTAGGAAGGATTTTATGCAACTAAAATACTAAAATCAATATTAGGACATAGAAAAGAGAAGATGAATGTAATTCCTCACATTGGTTAGTTTTGATTCGCTAAAGCTCTTGTTGAAATTGGTGTAGAGAGAAATTCTCTCTTTCGTGGGTGACTTTGGTGTAGGAATAGCTTAAATGTTATTTCTTAACATAATTTTGTTTATATATATATTAAGTTGGATGGTGAGGATTTAATCAAGTTAAATCTAATGGTTAGGATTTAATCTCAATGAATGCCTAAGATTATGTCAAGTTGGAGGGCTAGGATTCTCTCTACAATGGTGATACTCATCATATGGTTTTGGAAATAGCAAAAATGAATGTAGACTAAGGTGTGGATGAAGGGACAATTCAAGTTGGAAAAGGGATTTACTTAGTGGAAAATGGTGCCTAGCTTTTCCACCATCAAACTCAACCTTGGTTAACCATTCTTAACTCTAGTTAAAGCTTAGGTTTACCCATTTATGAGCCTTATGGGCTGTCCATTTAATAGGCTTGGGCTTTTGTAACAACCCACATCTACCTTAAGAGTTTTAGTGACAAATTATTTGAATTTAGGGTTATTATGATAAATTTTGTGACTATATAAAAATTCATGTGTAACATGATTTATGAGTTTGGGACATGTTAAATTAATTTTAATATGCCTACTATGAATTATTAGTGTAAAATGAATGATTTATATGAAGTGCATTAACATGAAAAAAAAATATTTTTTTCATAAAATGAATTTTAGGCAAAAAGACGATTTTTAAGCATAAAATAATTTTATGAGTATTTTTAAAATATTTTTAAATAAATGTTTTGGGGAAAATTTTAATGAAAATAATAAAAAAAGTATTATATTTTTAATTACGTATAATCAGCCCCAAAATTAAATATTTTCCCAAATACCCAAAAGCCCACTATACTAAAACACTTCTAACCTAGCTCGTTAAGGGTAATATTGGAAATTGCCCAAAATCCTACATATATAATGAGAATTTCAGCCAGCCCTTCATTTCCAGTAGCCACCATTTTATTTTTCAGTATTTTGATAGAAAAATTCTCTCAAAATATTTCTCTCTACCGAAATTCTCAAAATCACTTTCAATTTTGTGATTTCTTGATTGTAATCATAAGTTTTTCTTCTCTTTTCAATTTCCTATATGATTTCTATGAAATAAAATATGAGAAAATTATTTTGAACTAGTTATTTATTGATTTTTATAGATTTAATTTAGTTTGGGTGAGTTTTTGAAAAACAAATCTAATTCTCTACCGAAAACACAAATCTTTCTACGCGATTTCTTAAAAGATAAATCCTATAACTCAAAAGTAAAATTTTCACGCATAAACTTTGTAAAAGGGGGACAATTTCTACATCATTGAATTCCAAACTAATTTTTGATGTGTTTTGATGAAAGATATTGGATTAAATCATATTTTTACATATTACTGTAATAATTGAAAAGTTTCAGAAAATAAGGAAATTCAAGGTTTTCGCCTTAGAACTTGAAAGTTGAAAAATTCTATGGTTTGATAATTCTATAGCCGCCAAATTATGGTGATTGATGTTCTAATATGATATTTTTTTTATTTGGATGAAAAATGACAATTTAAATAATGTGTTTGCATATCATTATAATGAACGGAAAAAGCGGAAAACTTAAAAACTCATGATTTTCTTCCTAAACCCTAAATTTGAAATTTTCATGTATAAGAACCATCTATGGCTGCCAATTCATACATGTGGATGTTCTAAACTGATATTTACTATGATTAAATGAAAAATAATGGTTTAAAACACCATTTTACATATTACTGTAATGACAAAAAAATACCAAAAACAAGAAAGGTTCGTGGTTTTGCATTGTAAAACTTAAAATTGGAATTTTCATGTATATGTCACACCTATTATTGCCGATTCATATAGATTGATGTTCTAAAATGATTTTTCTTGTTACATAAAAAATCTTGGTTCAAACCATGTTTCTACATGTTACTGTAATAGACGAAAAGTGCGAAAAGTAAGAAAAATCCAGTTTTTCTCTTAATAGGGTATTCAGCCTACCATGGGATTTTTATCCCAATATCTATAATTTTTATGTGATGTATTTTAATGATTATTATCATGTATGTATGTATGATAACTGGTCAAATTGCATGTTGGTTGAAGGAATGACTCTAAACAAGCCCAGAGGCACTTTGGTATACTTAAGATATACCTAAGGTATCTTAATCTTATGTTGTGATTAGAATGTGAATGTAATTGGGAAATATGAAAATAGATTTTATGATGACTTGATAATGAATTAATGATTTTGAATTGATGAGGAGATTGATTGGATGAATGGGTCATAAGAGTTAAGCATGACATTTGAAAGGTCATTTGTTAAGTTGACATATATAGAAGTGTTAAGTGTACTAAGATGATTGTTAAAGTGAATTGATATTAAGATAATGATATTGTGTTGACCTTAGAAAGGTATTGACATGAATTATAATGTATTTTCATATGGGCCTATAAGGGCTAAGTGTACAAGACTTTTAAAGTCAACATGATAAGTGCAAGTGAATGAGGTGCACTTATATGTACAACTCTAAGTATATGTAAATATTATATGCACCTTGGGTAGTTATAAGATAGGATAGCATCATGATTAATTAAATACTAAGTATTGAATTAAATATTGTGTTAGAGCTTGAGGATTTTTAAAGGTTCAAAAGGGCAACATGTACTAGGAGCAAAGGAACCACAAGGTGAGTAAACACTATGTTCATGTTACAAGTGTGAGTAAACATTATATTCATATTATAAGTGCAAGTGATTTTGTTATGAGAATCTTTGAGACTCTTGAAACCTAAGTCCTTTCCTACTTTCAATTATAATTATGTGATTGCTTTGTTAAGCTTGGGTTGCCAAAGGACAATTGGTCGGAAACTATTATTATTTATTCTATGATAAGAAAGAACCTTTGTGATTGTTACCTTACCTTACTTTCCTTCTTGAACCACACCATTGTTTATCTTTTGTTCAATAAGCTAAACATCTATTATTATTGTATTACATGTGATTGTATCCTTCAATGCTACTGTTACCTTTATATGTTATGAATTATGTTAGGAGTTATGTGTGAACATGGCAGTAGCCTTCACTTTACATGTTATGGGTTATGTATGAACATGGCAGCAGCCTTAACTTTACATGTTATGAGTTATGTGTGAACATGGCAATAGCCTTCATTTTATATGTTATGAGTTACATGTGAACATGGCAACAACCTTCACTTTACGTGTTATAAGTTATGTGTGAACATGGTGTGAGGCCTCACCGGAGCACCAGTCTGATCCTCTAAAAGGAATCAAAATGCTCATTTGGGAAAGAACTCATAAGGAAGCCCTTAGGCTTATCTTTGATAGAACTAAAAATCATTTTTAAGAGTCACCACCTTAATTTATTTTTATTCAGGAAAATATAAGGAAAAAACCCATTTGATTCCAATTATAACCCATAAGAAAAAGGATCAATAGCCTCGAAAGCAAAGAGGATTCAGGGGCTAGGTTTTTGATTTATTTTAACAAAATAAGTTTAGCCAATTAATATAAGAGTGACTTAAAATATATTTTATGAACAAACTAAAATGCATGAATAATTTATAATATGCATGATCATTGATTCCATATATCTAGTAATAAATACAAGTAATAGTCCAAAAGAAAGTTAACATTACAAATAAAATCCCAAACATAGGGGATACCTTCTCTAGCCCTTATAGGTTCTAGGGAAGTTACACATTCCCCACACTAATCCTAATAATAAAGCAAAGAAACAAACACAAAAGTAAGTGAAGAAGGTGATAGGGGGATAGTTGATTAATTGTAATTGGATTCGATGCCTGAACCAAGTATGCCTATGTATCCCTTTGAATGAAAATTAGAACTCACACAGTTCTCCTTTCTTGCGAAGGGGTTAGTTTAGCCTAGTCATTTTATCATGTTTTGATTGATTGATTAAAAGAGGGTTGAGTTAATCAATTAATTTGATTGATTACCGAGTTGATTAGCTAGCAACCTAAATGAATCAATTTAATTAACTAACTAAAAGAGGCAAAGAAATTTAGATAATAGAAAATTAAAGGAAAAAGGAACTTACCTCGGATGGCGGGCGGCAGATAGTCTTAGACGGCAGGCGGCGGTTGGCGTTGGGCAGTGGACACGAGCCTTGGGCAAGAGACTTGCATCTAATAGATGGGTGGTGGAAAGCCTTAAATTAGTCAGGTAGGAATCAAGGAGAAACCCCCCAACTCGCTTTGTGAAGCAAGAAGCAAATGCAAAGTGGTTTACTTGAAGTTATTATTTTTCAAGCTCTAAAAGTTGGTGTTTTGAAGTGTAGAGAGGCCATCTATATATAGGAGGAGGTTTGAAGCATAGAAAATGTCAAATTTCAATGTGGGATTGCAAAAAATTGAATTTTCGCTAGAGTTGCCGTAGAGGAACTTGCAGCAGTGCCACAGAGCTTTGTGGCAATAGGCCCCACTTTCGCTCGTTTCGCCCATTTTCGCCAGTTCTTGCTCATTTCTCATCCGTTTTACACGATTCTAATTGCATTGTACTTGTTACTTAGTCCTGGATGATTTGAAAGGGTTCAAATGTCAAAAAGAAATATTTTGATTTTTTCCATTTTGAGAGTTTTTGACTTCTGAAAGTTTGTTTACGGAGTCTAAGTGCTTTTAAGGTTCAAATGCATACTGGAAGGTGCAAAATTAAGGGTTCATAGCTGCCCCCTCATAAGAATTATCTTTTTTCAGAAAGGCGATTTTGATGACAGTGAACCTGAGGATGGGATATGGTAAAAGGAACCAAATTAATGTTTAGGTCAGAGTTTAGACATTGGGTGAGAGGTGTGGTTGAATTTTAAGGAAGATGCCCTCTATATCTTCAAAATTATGTCTTTTTATAGTTCTTTGAGGCTCATTAGGGTTTGGATAGGTGTCAAGCATGGATTGGCCAATTTTTGCTATGTCAGCACAGTTAGGCTAGGTGCAAAGATATAATATCTAAATTACATGCCAATTTTGTGTTAGGAAATGAACGAATTAGAATTTTTCGTCTTCTTTAAATTTTTACATCTTTCTCTTAGCTTTCCAATGATACTTGCATCACCTCAATCGGACCTCTGTAGCTCAAGTTATGCTCAAAATACTATAAGGTATTCAAAGCTATCATACCTCTGTAGTCTTACATGGCTAGGTTACTTAAATGACACAGCCATTGACACGGGCATGTCATTGGGCATGTTGTAGCTATTGGAATTCAAATGAAATGACATGGTCAGCAACATGGGCATGTCATTGGGCGTGTCCATAGCCAAAATTACCCAAAAATTACACCGTTTCTCGATTTTTAACCGCAATTCGAGCTCAAATGATCATGGCATTTTAAAATATGGATAATTCCTAGAAATTACTATGAAAAGCACTTGAACAAATAAATTAAACTCAATTTAAATAATAAAACATGCTAAATCAAGGGGCAAAACATAGGAATTCATGCACTTATCAATGTGCTATGTGATTGATGAGTATGTGGTATGTTAAATTAATTTTAATATGCATAATACAAGTTATTATTGAGAAATAAATGATTTAAAGAAAGTGCATTAGAATAAAATAATTTACTTTACATAAAATGAATTTTCATGAAAAAAGGCAATTTTCAAGCATAAAATAATTTTATGAGTATTTTTAAAATAATTTTTAAATAAATATTTTTGGGGGAATTTTAATAAAAATAATAAGAAAAATATTTTATTTTTGATTACTTATAATCAGCCCCTAAATTAAATAAAAAGCCTAAATACCCAAAAGCCCACTACACTAAAACACTCATAACCTAATTCATTAAGAGTAATCTTGGAAATTGTCAAAAACCCTACATTTAAATACCAAATTTTGGCTAGTCCTAGTATTCCAGCAGCCACACTCTAATATTTCAATATTCTCATAGAAAAATTCTCCCAAAATAATTCTCTCTACTGAAATTCTCAAAACACCTTCAACTTTGCGATTTCTTGACCATATTCGTAAGTTTATCGCTCTTTTCAATTTGTTATTTGATTTCTATGAAACTAACCATAGGAAAGTTATTTGAAACTAAGTATTTACTGATTTTTATTTAATAAATTCAGCCTACATAATTTCTTGAGAGAGAAATCAATTTTTCTATCGAAAATACCGACCTCTCTACGTGATTTCTCCAAAGGTGAATCATACAACTCAAAATTAAAATTTTTCATGCATAAACATTACAAGGGGGGAAATTTCTATATGATTATGTTCTAAATGGATTTTTTATGTGTTTAGATGAAAAATATCAAATTAAATCATATTTTTGTATATTACTATAATGACCGAAAAGTTTCAGAAAATAAGAAAATTCATGGTATTCATTCTATAACTTAAAAGTTGGAAATTCTCATTTGTATGAACCCTAAGGGCTACCAAATTTGTGGATTTATATTCTAAATTGATATATGTTATGTTTAGATGGAAAATAATAATTTAAATAATATGTTTACATATCACTGTAATGTTCAAAAAACATCAGAAAGCTAGAAAACTAATGATTTTCACTCTAAACCCTAAACTTGGAATTTTTATGCATGAGAAAAACCCAAGGCTGCCAATTTATGTGTGTTGATGTTGTAAACTAATATTTGTTTTCATTAAATTAAAAATAATGGTTTAAACCACATGATTACATATTGCTGTAATGATCAAAAAATACCGGAAACAAGAAAACTTATGGTTTTTCATCCTAAAACCTAAAGTTGGAATTTTTCATACATATGGATTTAAATATGTTCTAATTCCTGCATATTTATGATCTAAAATGACTTTTGTTATGTTTACATGAAAAATCTTGGTTCAAACCATATTTTTACATATTACTATAATGAAGGGAAAGTGCGGAAAGTAAGAAAAAAGCATGTTTTCCATTAAATAGAGCATTCAACCATTGTGGGAATTTTTATCCCAATGTTTATACTTTGTATGTGATGTATTTTGTTGATTATTGACATGTATGAACAAATGATAAATGGTTAAATTGCATGTTGGTTGAAGGAATGACTTTAGACAAGGCTAGAGGTGATTTGGTACACTTAAAGTATCTTAACCTAATATTGAGATTAATATGTGAATGTGATTGGATAATATGGAAGTAGGTTGTGTGATGAGATGATAATGAATTAATGATCTTGAATTTATGAAGAGATTGATTCAATGAATTGGTCATAAGAGTTAAGCATGATACTTGAAAGGTTATTTGTTAAGTTGACATATATGGAAGTGTTAAGTGTACTAAGATGATTGTTAAAGTGAATTGATATTAAGACAATGATATTATGTTGACCTTAGAAAGGTAATGACATGATTGTAATGTATTTTCATATGGGCCTTTAAAGGCTAAGTGTGCAAGACTTTTAAGTTAACATGTTATGTGCAAGTGATAAAGTGCACGTATATGTGCAACTCCAAGTGTATGTGGATATTATATGTGCAAACAGTGGTTATGGGATAGGATAGCATATTAAATAAATACTAAGTATTGAATTAAATATGATGTTAGAGCTTAAGGTGCTTTAGAGGTTCAAAAGGGCAACGTGTATTAGGAGCGAAGGAACCACAAGGTGATTAAACATTATATTATTTTTACAAGTTCAAGCTATCATACTATGTCCCAAGTTCTTCTCTACTTTCAAAATGAAACTCTATGATTTCTTTGTTAGACTTGGGTTGCCAAAGGACAATTGGTCCAAAAACCATTTTTGTTTATCCAATGATAATTCCTTTGTGATTATTGCCCTAACTTATATTCTTTTTGAAACTACACCATTCTTGTATCTTTTGTTCAAAAAGTTAAATTGCTACTCCTATTATGATACATGTTATTTTTGCCTTAAATGTTATTGTTATATGTGATTACCATTAGCTTTAGCTATGGTACCTTTAACCTTTTATGCAAAAGTCCTTGTGCCAATGCGGGTAATCATCGGAACCTGTGCACACAGTTTTAACCTAATGGATAGGGGTTGTGTATCCACCTTAGCTAGAAGGGGCAGTTCTAGCCGTGAGGCCTGATTAGCTTTGCCCATTCTATGTGATAGGAATTGGAATTTGTTTTAATGCCTCCTCTCCTTTATGTGTTCGAGTGATAGAGCAACATCCTTCACTTTTTATATGTAGTGTGATTTCTGCAAACATGCTAAATTGAAGCCTTGCTAAATTGCAACTTGATTCATGAATTGTAAATCATGAATGATGTGTATAAGTTATGAGTTTCCTTTCTAATGGAATATATGTTAATGTATGTGCTATACTGTTTGCTTATTGAGATCATCTACCTCACCCCTTTTTTTTTGTGTGGTTCTAGGTGAGCAAATGTGAGGAGGCAAGGTGATGGCTCAAGCATTATACTTCGCTTGGGAATTCCTTGTCAAAATCTTTAATAATACTATGTTATGAAGAGATATTTGTAGATTCGTTGGGAGTTTATTTTGGGATATTCATCATTGATGATTTATTTTATTCAAACTTAAATGTTATTTTCTTTATAAGATGTTTCAAAGTATTTTGTTAAACTATTCTTCTGCATATTGAAGTTTCCTATATTATTGGACATTTAAGTTAGTGCCTGGGGTTTGGTACAATCCTAGGCATGAATTGTATTTATATAAGTGGGTTCTATAGGCATGGGTGACCTTATGTCTCCCCATGTTCTAGAACCATCATGTCTCAAAAATTAAGATGTGACAATTATACTATTTTTCAAATATTGTCGATATAAACATATGGATATTCATATGATGAATTGTTGAACTATGATATTAAATGATGCTAATATGGAATTTTATTGCCAGTCAATAAATTATCATCTAGGTCATAATTGTATGAATAGTCCTTTTACTTGAGGGACATAGTTTCTCATTCATTGGTGGTTAGAATTTATTATTGCTTACATACTAATGTTATCCAAGTAAAGGTAATCGGCATGCGATAGTTCTAACTAGTTATGTATAGGGGTAAGTGTAACTAGTTATGTATGGGTGTAAGTGGTAACGAAGAAAGAATACTTTAACTTGAATAAACAAGGAAGAAATATTATGCTATCTAATTATTCTTGATAATCAAATCCTTGGTCTAGGTAGTAAAGTTTCATTGGAAAGGGTTTCTAGTAGGAATCAGTTTCATAAAGAATTAGAATCAAGATATAGACATATGACCAAAGCATATTAGAGTTTGACAAATCCATGACCGTAGCTAATATCGGGATTTCATAATGAAGGGATTTTATTGTACATTAATTATGATCAATGATCCATGAAATGAATAAGTAATCAAACACTTATATTCATTCTAATTAAACTTATAATTCTTTACTATATTGAACCTTATCCCAAGATTGAAACCTGATTACCTTTTCTTATTACCCATTACTTATTTATCATTTTACATATTACCAAATATTTACTTACTAATACCATTTACTTACACAGCTCATAAAATTTCCAAAATTATATTTCATGTCATTAACCAAATGTTCATTACTTCATACACTATTATAATAGTAATTATAATATAATTTACAATACATGTAAACCCAATAACATTTTAGTACTAAACCTTTGATAACCATGGAGCTCGAAGCCAATGACCTTCATAGTCATATATTCAAGATTCACACTGGATTAACTAAAAGAACTGTGAAAACACTAAAACAAACAAGTTAAACTCAATTAAAAGCATAAAATATATTAAGAACAAGGGCCAAAATATAGTGTTTTCAGTACTTATCAAATTCCCCCACACTTGAGTTTTTGCTTGTCCTTAAGCAAACTAAAGTACAATAATAGTTTAGAAAATGGACAACCCTCTAAAGCCAAAAGAAAACACAATGGTCCATAATACTCAAATCAATAAGGCTCAAAAACTAATTCTCAAATGTAGCAGTCAAATTAAAGGATCTACAAATCAAAGAACCTCAAACTCAAAGATAAAACTCACAATCCTGAAGTCTAAATTCCAAAGTTAAAAGATTGAGCATACAATCCTAAAGAAATAAAAGCCAAATAAAAGTAAGAAATGAAAGATTTTCTTTTAGGCACCTGACTACTCTCTCAATTTTCTGTTTACTTTAACATTTAATTGCACCATATATATATATGTATATATATATATATATATATATATATATATATATATATATATATATATATATATATATATATATATATATATATATATATATATTGCACTTTATATATACATACATACATACATACATACATACATATATCTCAAAGATAAAACTCACAATCCTGAAGTCTAAATTCCAAAGCTAATAGCAGTAAGAAGCGAGGACTAGATCTGAACCTTTGGTTGTAACTTCCGTAACTCTTATAGTTTTTTATTGTATTTTTTTGTGTGTGTGTTTTCTGTTGCACCTGATCAAGCAAAGTTTTAGGTCTGATTCACTAAATGTAAGATGGCTGAGTAAAGAGTTACTTTTGTACTCTTGATACGCATCTTAAATTTCTATGATTTTCCTTTTCAAAAAAAAAAAAAGAAAAAACTAACTAACTAACTAAAGAGTTGTTTATATAAGATGGCCGAGTAAAGAGTGCTTTTTGTGCCCTTGATATGCATCTGTATTTTTTTTCTTTTTTTTTCTTTTTCCTTTCTTTTTCTAGTTTCTAAAATAAAAAAATTTTAAAAAAATTAAAAAAACAAAAATAAAAAAAAATGATGTTTTCTTTTTGTAATTAGTTTCTCTTGCTTACTTTTAGTGTTGTTTCATGATGTTTTATAGGAAACAAGAAGTGGAATGCAAGTCATGCTTATAATTTGGAATCCACTTTTCTACAAGATGGAGTATTTTCTTTCTTTTGGTTTGTTTCTTTGAAATTGAGGACAATGTCCATTGCAAGTTTGGGGGAGGTTTAGTTTGTTTTTTGTTTTTAGGCATTTCTTTTTGTGTTTTGATGAATAAATTTAAATCTTTTATTAATAAAATATGCTTATATTAAATAATTTGGTGAAAGATTAGTAATTGATTATAATTAGTTTTTATGGACAATTTATTAAAGTATTTCAAGTTTAGCAACTATTTTGGGTAAGAAATCAACTTTTATTAAGATTATGTTTTGATTTGTTTTTTAGCCTATTACTTGTATCCACCCTTATTTTAATTTTTTCCATAGTTTACCCCTTTGTGCCTTGATAATTTTAGCTTTCTTTTCTTTGTTAATTAATCTTAATTGCTATTCTTCACCCTGTTTGTGAGATAATTTTGTCAAGTTTACATTCTAAATAAGAAAAGGGAATTATTGAATTTTTAAAAGAAAATAAGGATCTCTAATAACTGAGAGTAGTATTCATTGTAAAAGATCACCTTCTGCTTAAAATAAGTTTGGGGGAAAGCAAGAAAATTGAATAAAATAAAAGTTAGTAATTCTTGCTTATCTTTAAAATAATGTTGTTGGCAAAAAAATAAAAAATAAAAAAAAAGAAGAAGAAGAAGAAGAAGAGGAGGGCTTAAAAGAAAAAAAATATTGAAAAGAATGGTGCTTAAGATGAAAGGGATCCTTCATTAACAAAATCCCTTTATTTGAGCTATTGATTTTCTTTTATAAACTTGGCATAATTTTCTTACTTTTGTTCATTTAGCCTTTTCTTTGTAAAACCAAAAGACCTTGTGTTAGCCCCATTACAAGCCTAGTTAGGACCTATTGATCTCTTTTGATTTGTGAATTTTATTAGTGGAGATTGTTTGCCTTAACATGCTTATGAGATTTGTACATCTATTTTACATCTTTTGATAGAGGCATTTAAAGATATTAGTGTGTATATGCCTATCTAAAGTGCAACAATTTCTTTACGGTTGCTTTAATGCATGGTTATTAAAGACATGATTAAGATGAGGATTGTTTTGAGCTTGAAATAGAAGCTTGACTTGCAATACTATTGATATGTTGTTTGTAAATATTAATTTCTTGCGACCTTTAAAAAAAATATTTCAACATAAGCATGAGAGGATTAAATTTCTTTTTTGTGGTATATGATTATTCTTTGAAATAAATAGTTGAAAGTTTAGAGTTTTATAGGTGTTTGTGGGTGTCACTACTGGAAGCCCTCACGAGACTATAACTCATCCTCTATGGGATACCTAGGGGTTTAAAGGCTTGTTGCATATGCTAATTGCAATCGTAATTTCCTACGAAAGTGGACTAGTTTAGGTTTTGGATTTTTTTTTTTGTTTGAGGACATGCAAAAACATAAGTTTGGGGGTGTGATAACTCTACATTTTTAGAGTTATATTATTTGTTTAAATTCAAATTTTAGCTCAGTTCTCAAGAATACAATAATATTATTACTTATTTTTAGAAATAAATAGTTTTACAATTTATAAATAAATTATAATATATTTTTAGTATTTTTATTTTATTTTTACATATCAAAATGATGTCATAATGATGCGATAATATCATGACTCAGAAAATGATGTCATTTTATAAATGATGCAAGCAATGATGTAATGAAATTAATGATGCAGTTGATGATATCATGAAAATAATGATGCAGGCGATGATGTCATGAAAATAATTATGTAATCAATGATACAATATGGTTGAAAATGAAGATAGAATTTGCCTATAAATAGGCATTACCTCCCTTCTCCAAAATCACAAATCAAAGTAGAATAAAAAGTATAAGTAGAGAGAGTTACATATATTTTCTTAGAGTAGATTTCTTTTATTATTTTGATCAAGAAGAGAAGTTTTTGGAGCTCAAGTTCATCAAAGATTGTATCTCAAAATAAGTTCTTCCTAAACTTTATTATTGAATTTAATTATAAGTTGTTATTATGTTTGTTATTTTGATTGTTAATTTAATTATTTCTTCCTTCTCTATTATGAGTAGCTAATTTTATTTTCTAAGATTTAGATGCAATCCTTTGATTTGCTTATGATTATTTATATTTAATTGATTGGATTTGATTGTTAGAATTAATCTTTTATCTTAGAACTTATTGTTTGTAATTAACTGGCCATTAATTGCATGATTGAAGATATTGTGTGAAGTAACGAGAGCGGAAACATAATATTATTTCATTAGGATAATTGACCAAGGGAATATATTGCTTAGAGATAACAATACTCCTTTGTGATTGTTAAAAGGATTTCCATAAAACTTAATGGGTTTGTGTTAATTGCTTATTATCACGTGAGTAGATATAAGGTTAATATGAGCACACATGTTATGTCTTGAGAGAGAACATCATATAATTTAGGGAAATCTGATCGTTAATTCTAGCAAAAATAATCCAATATAGAGAATATAAAGAAATCATAGGTAATTAAATAATGAATTCTAAATCCTAGGCCTTTAATCTTTTTTTAAATTAATCATCATTTAATTTCTTTAATTTAGTTTGAACTATAAATTCCCATAATTGATTTTCTAAATGATAGAGTAATCTTAATATTGGTACTTGATAACTCATTCCTCATGGGATCGACACTCTACTAAAAAAAAATACTATATTACTTGTTCTCGATCTGTGCACTTGCAGAAATCGCGCAATAGTTAAAGAATGATCCTTACTCTAACACTTATAACCAAGGTTGGAGGAACCATCCAAATTTTTCTTCGAGGAATAACAACTAGTAACAGCAACAACCTCAATTTCAAATGATATAGAGAGGACACCAATTTCAAGGAGAAGCATCAAATCTAAATCAATAAAAGAAGTCATCCTTGGAGGATAGTCTAAAAGCTTTCATTCAAGTTAACACCAAAAATCAAGATGCTAATAATCGGAGATTTGACTCCTTAAAGGCATCGATCAGAAAAGTGGAAACTCAAGTTGGACATATTGTAAATAATATGCAAACACACTAACAAGAGAAACTTCTTAGCCAACCAAAGCAAGCGAAGGCCATTACAATTCTTAGGAGTGGTAAGCAAATAAATAATAATGTTGGTGAAGTTCTGGATAATGTAGGTGCTCAATATGGAGAACCAAAAAATGAAAGGTAAAGCTATAAGCTTGATGCACTTTCGAAGGATGAAGAGAAAGAGAAGGGGACATCCTCTCTATCAAAGCTACATAAGGCGGACGATCCTTATCGACCTCCCATTCCGTTTCCAAGCTGTTTGAAAATTGGTAAGTAGGATAAGCAATTTGATGAGCTTTTGAAAATGCTTTCTAAGATAAGTATCAATTTGCCTTTACTTGATGTGATTAAAAATGTGCTTGCCTATGGAAAGTTTTTCAAAGAATTAAATTCTAAGAAGAGGAGATTAGAAGTGGAAAAGAAGGTGGTAGTTTCTAAGGTAACTAATGCTATACTCTAGCATAAATTACCTCTAAAAGAAAAAGATCCTAGTAGTTTCATAATTAGTATTATTATGGGCAATTGTGATGAGGCTAAGGGCATGTTGAATTTAGGTGCTAGCATTAATTTGATGCCTTATGCCTTATTTTTGCAATTGAACTTAGGGGAGCTAATACCTACCAAAATGTGCTTGCAATTAGTTGACAAATCCTTAAGATTTCCTAGAGGGAATTATAAAGGATGTGCTAGTTCAGTTAGGAGGATTAATTGTACTAGTTGATTTTGTGGTCTTGGACATGGGTGATGAGTTGTCTAATAGGTCAAAATTGCATATTTTGTTGGGAAGACCATTTATGGCAACTACTAACACATTGATTGATGTTAAAAATGGAAAATTGACTATGACTATTTTGGGCCAAACTGTTGAATTTTCCATTTTTAAAAATTTAACTATTCCTACCATATCACTGTACAAAGAATGCTCCTTTATAGATTGCATTGATACTATTGTTCAAGATGTTTTCTTATAGGATGCTTTTGATGATAAGTTGGAATCGGCACTAACTCTTGAAAAAGAGGTAGAAATTTATATTCCAAAAATTGTGAGCAACATTGAGAGTTTGGATGAGATGGAAGAAGAGTAGATAAGAAAAGAAAAGATTTTAGAACTTCTATTAATCCAAAATGAAGATCAAGAGCCCTTACCTACCCCAGAACTTAAGGAGCTTCCCAAACACCTAAAATATGTGTTCTTAAGGGAGGGCGAGATGTTTCCTATGATAATTTCAGCTCTTTTGAGTGAAAGTGAGGAGGAGAGATTGGTTAAGGAGTTGAGAAGGCTAAAAAGGCAATTGGTTGGAGATTGAGTGACATCAAGGGCATTAGTCCATACATGTGTATGCATAGGATAATTTTAAAAGAGGGAGCTAAACCTAAGAGGAAGACTCAAAGGAGATTAAACCTAAGCATGAGTGAGGTAGTGAAGAAAGAGGTGCTTAAATTACTAGCTGAGGGAGTGATCTATCTTGTAGTAGATAGTGAGTGGGTCAGCCCTGTTTATATGGTAAGAAAATAGGAATCATAGTGGTGAAGAATGAGAAAAATGAGTTAGTTCTAACTCGGACTATTACAGGCTAGCTGATGTGCATTGATTATAGGAAGCTGAATAATGCCATAAAAAATGATCATTATCCCTAACCTTTCATAGATGAAATGTTAGACAAACTTGCTGGACACTCTTATTATTGCTTTCTTGATGGTCTTTTAGGTTATTATCAAGTGGAGATAGCACTGAAGGATCAGCCCAAAATTACTATTAATTGTTCATTTGGGATGTTTACTTTCTGACGAATGCCTTTTGGTTTGTGAAACACCTCAGCAACATTTCAAAGGTGTATGATGTCAGTGTTCTCTCACATGATAAATGACTTCATTGAGGTATTTATGGATGATTTTTCTATGTTTGGTAATTCTTTTGATGATTGCCTTAATAAATTGTTTCTTGTGCTTAAATGATGCATTGAGTGCGATCTTACCTTGAGTTAGGAGAAAAGTCATTTCATGGTAAATCATGGAATTGTGTTGGATCATATTGTGTCTAGTAAGGGTATGGAAGTTAACAAGGCTAAGATAGATTTAATTACCAACTTACCCCCTCCTACATCTGTTAAGGGGATAAGAAGTTTTTTAGGGAATGCAATTTTTTATAGGAGATTCATTAAGGACTTTTCCAAAATAAGTCAACCTCTTTGTAGACTATTAGCAAAAGATGTTCCTTTTGTTTTTGATGATGATTACATGCAAGCCTTTAATACCCTAAAAGAGAGGCTCACTACTACACCTATCATTATAGCTCCTAATTGGTCTTTGTCATTTGAAATCATGTGTGATGCATCTAACCATGCATTAGGAGCTGTTTTGGGACAAAGGGTTGAGAAATTTCTAAGAGTGATATACTATACAAGTTTGACCCTTAATAGTGCTCAAGTAAATTATACCACAATTGAAAAGGAAATGTTGGCAGTTGTTTTTGCATTAGATAAGTTTATTGGTAGTTATTTTTGCATTACATAAGTTCAGGGCATATTTGATTAGTTCTACAGTAATTGTACATTCAAATCATGCTACTCTAAGATATCTTTTGACTAAACAACATGTTAAATCTCATTTATTTAGATGGGTGTTACTTTTGTAAGAATTTGATTGTAAGATTAGAGATAAAAACGAGAGTGAGAATGTCGTGGCTGATCATTTGTCTTGGTTACCCTTTTTAAGTGATGATTTTGCATGTAATGATACTCATAAGAATTTGAAATCATTCCCCGATGAGCAGTTATTTGTGGTGTGGTATGTCTCATAGTTTACTGACATTGCTAATTATCTTACTTGTGGTGTTTTGTGAACCTACATGTCTTATCAAGAAAAGAAAAGGTTCTTGCATGTGTGTAGGTATAATTTTTGAGATGAACCTTATTTGTTTAGAATTTGCAAAGATGAGATTGTTCACAAGTGTATTCTAGAGGATGAACAATGGAGTGTTCTGAAATTTTGCCATGATCTCAATTGTGGTGGACACTTTGGAGGAAGAAAGATAGTTAAGAAAGTGCTCCAAAGTGGATTGTATTGGCTTTCTCTTTTTAAAGATGCTCACACCTATTGTAAGTAATGTGATAGATTCCAAAGAGTAGGAAATATTGGTAGAAGAAATGAAATGCTCCTCACAAATTACATTGCTATTGAGATATTTGATGTATGGGGTATTGATTTTATGGGACCTTTTCCTATATCCTTTGATTTTCAGTTTATTTTTGTTGCTATGGATTATGCCTCCAAATGGGTGGAAGCAATTCCTACCTGTACTAATGATGCTAATGTTGTTAAATTTGTGAAGGAATTTACTCTTAGCAGGTTTGGCACACCTAAGGTAATCATAAGTGATGGGGGAAGCCATTTTTGCAATATGCTATTTGAAAAGGTAATGCAAAAGTCAAGAATAAAACATAAATTGGCGACTCTTTATCATTCACAGAATTTGAGGCAAGTTGAAACTTCCAACAAATAGATCAAAGGAATTTTGGAGAAAAAAGTGAATACATCCAAAAAGGATTGGTCTTTTTATCTTTATGATGCATTGTGGGCATACTAGATAGCTTACAAGACTCCATTGGGGATGAGTCCATTCTAGCTAGTTTATGGCAAAGCTTGCCATTTACCCATAGAATTTTAGCATAGAGCATATTGGGCTATCAAAACCTTGAATTTTGACTTGGAGCAAGCAAAAGGGAAAAGAATGCTACAAATGTCAGAGTTGGATGAACTAAGGTATGAGGCATATGAGAGCTCTCGAATTTATAAAGGAAGAACCAAAGCTCTATATGATAAACTCCTTGTTCGAAAGACCCTTGAACTAATTATGAAAGTGTTGCTTTATAACTCGCAGTTACATCTATTTCCAGGTAAACTCCAATCCCATTGGAGTGGTCCATTTATTGTAATTGTTGTATTTCCCTCTAGAGTAGCAGAATTGCTTAACTCTCACACAAATGAAACTTTTAAAGTTAATGGTCAGAGAGTTAAATTATATTTAGAAGGAGTGGAAGAGTCTAAGGAAACTCAGAGCAATTCACTCAAGGATCCTTAAATTCTTCCAAAACATCTAACTAAGATGACATTAAAGAAGTGTTCATTGGGAGGCAACCCAAGTTTTTTTTATTTGGTTTTGTCAATTTCTTTATTTTTTATAGATTTTAAAATTTTCATTCTAATTTTTTACTTTTCTTTACAATGATTTAATGTGTTTGTTAGTGTTTTGTTAGGTGAAATTACAAAAGATAAAAAGAAAAATGGGAGTGACAAGACTTTTGGTAGGATTACATGCGAAGCAGCAGCCAGTTGCTCGCTAAGGCCTCGCAGTGCCTCTCTATTGGGCAGTTGCTAAGTGCGTAGCTTGCTATGGCTCGCTAGGACACTCGCAGCACCTTGCAGAGATGGCCTGCTGAGTGCTAGCATACTAGCAATAATGCACCAGGGGCAGTTTCAAAATTTCATTTTTTTTTGTACAGACCTTTTAAGCCCCATATTCTCTTATGTGCACAAATTAGCCCTAACCTCTCCAAATTTCATGCCTCACTCTCTTTTCTCACCATTTCTCTCTCTCTCTTAACCCTTCTATTCCATTAAACTCCCATGAAATCCAACCTTTAAACCCATTTAATCATGAATTATTTTTGCTTTTCCACCTAAGATACTCTCCTTTAGTAGAAAAACCTAAAGCTTTTTCTTTCAATCTTATCAAGCTTCAACCATAAATTCCCAATTCCTTTTTGGCCACTTCATACCCATTCTATAATTTTGCAAATCAAGTAAAAAATATGTCAAAAAGGGGTGATTCAAGGGGAAAGAACAAGGGTAGGAGCAAAAGTAAAAAGACATCGGATTTGAGAGCAGATTATGGAGCTCCTTTCAAAATTCTCACATAAGCTGAAGGAGAAAGATATGAGGCACTTACTCAAAGTAATCGTTCTTTTAAACCTTACTGGTACCTTAATTTTTAGGATGTGAAAAAGTTAGGTTTAGATGTTAAGATTGAAAGATTGAGTACAATCGTGGGTTAGGAGGAATTTATAAGGATTAACTGTGATGTCTACCTTAAGATTGCACTTGAATTTTTTTACCTCATATTGTCCATTGGGTGATGATGAAAATCAAATTTACTTTAGATTACATGATAAGGAGTATAGACTTGGGCATGAAAATTTTTATGAGGTATTTGGATTTCCTAAATAGGACTATGCTAGTTTGGAATGTACTTTTAATGTGAATGAATTTTAGGAACAATTGACTAGGCTTAAAAATTTTGATATGAATAAGGCTCTTAATGGGTTTATCAAAGATCATGTTATTTTATCCGATCCTAAGGGTGCAAATTTAAAGGTTCACAGCTGCCCCTTTATCCAAAATGGTTTTGAGCAAAAGGTGATTCTGATGATAGTGAACCTTGAGAAGAGATGTCGTGTTGGACTTTAGACTTGTGCTTGTGCCACATTAAATTTTTAGCTTATGTGTTCTTGTGTCATGTCAGATTTTAGGCTATGCCACGTCATACTCTAGGCTTGTATCATATCAGATTCTGGGCTTATGATATATGCTTATGTTTATCATGCATTAGGGCATTCATACTTATGCAAATCGAACCTTGTGAAGGGTAAACATGGTATAAGGACAAGAACCTTTAGAAGGGAGCCCCTAGGATAAATGTGGTTTTGTTAATGGCTATCCATTCAACCTTGAAGTTGGATGTGAGAATGATCTTGGTGAATTTCAATTTAAGGCTATCTGTCCGGCCTAAATGTTAGAGGTAAAGATGGTTTTGGTGAATTTCAAGCAAGGCTATTTGTTCGACATTAATGTTGGAGGTAAAGGTAGTTTGGTGAATTTCAATCAAGGCTATATGTCCGGTGCTAATGTTAAAGGTAAAGATGGTTTGGTGAATTTCAATCAAGGCCATTGTCCAACCTAAACTTTGGAGATTTGGTCTACCTAGGAGGGGAAGATTTGGGAATTCAAACTAGTTTAGCAAGGCCACCTGTTCAGCCTTACAATTAGGGAGATTTGATTAAAGTTATCTATTTGGCTTTGGTGTTAGGAGGATTGGAATCAAAGCTATCTTGTTTAGCCTTAATTTAGGAGGATTGGGATTAAAGCTATCTTGTTTAGACTTAATGTTGGGAGGATTGGGATCAAAGCTATCTGTTCAACTTTGGTGCTTAGGAGAATTGGGATCAAAGCTATTTGTTTAGACTTAATGTTGGAAAAATTAGGATCAAAGCTATTTGTTAGGCTTTTGTGCTTAGAGGATTGGAATCAAAGCTATCTATTCAACTTTGGTGTTAGAAAAATTAGGATCAACGCTATATGTTTAGCCTTAATGTTGGGTTTTAGGAAAGGTTATGTTTTTGAAAGACGAGAGGTGTAGGAATGTTAGCATAGGTGGCTTGACTCAGTTTGCCTATGGAAAGTTATTGTTGAGGATCAGTCCTTGTAGGGAGAGGTCTTGGCTAAGGATTGGTCATTAGGAGGGTAGGTCTAGTAGGTCCCTTAGAAGGATAGATTGGACTTAGGATTTTAGGTTAGGTTATGTTAGGTTATAATCTGGTCAAGAACTATCACTTGAAAATTCAAATTACAAGATTTAAAAAAAGACAGTCGACCCAATACAATATTTAGGGTAGTGGATTCATTTATTAAGCCAACTTGATAAAGAGACCTTGAGCTTAAAGGAGTCTATAAGTATTCCCAATGGAGGCATTTTAGCTAAGAAACTTGGGCTTTAATGATGATTAGCCTTGGTTCTACTGACAAGCCTAAGCTTTGATATTTTGCCAAAGAATTTGATAATAATATGTTCAGGATGCATAATCTTTCGAAGAAGTTAGGGGTAAAGGTGTTTTGGAGGAGACAGGTGGGATGCCACCTCATAAGTTGATTCATCAAGTTAGACACATAGACTGGGTGTTGAGACTAGACTCCAGTAGAATGAGATGCAGGAGGCTAAAAACTCTAAGTGAAAGTGGTCAAAACATTTAATGGGGTATGACTCTGTGAAAGGAAAGACTAATAGAATGACTATCTTTAGATGTGATAGGACTAACATACTAGATAATGAATCTAATTTGAATGAAACAGAGCTCCATCTTAAATTGTTGCTTCGAGTTGATTCCATCTTTTGGCTAAGCTGCTTTTATGGGCTTTCGACTTAGCAATTCCTTTGATCTTATTCTAAGCTACCCTTTTGAGTTTCTCTCTCTCTCTCTTTATTTTTTTCTTCTTCTTCTTTTTTTCTTTCTTTGATTTTTTTCTATTTTTTTCCTTTTTTTTCTTTTTTGGTTGGCAATGCTATTTATTCCGTCTTAAATGGAAAGTTCTGATTCTATTTGGATCATGGGTTGGATTTCTAGTTTTCATTCCCTTTTCAGTGAGCTAGGCTATCTGTTATGCTTTGGTTGTAAAGATAATTGAGGATTGCCCCCAACCTATAATGAGGATAGAAGCTTTGGTGTTCTGTAGAATATTCAAATTTTGGCAAACAGATGTCAGCTTGGAGGGAAAGTGACATAGATATCTACTTGGGGAATCTAAATTTTTTTGAAGGAATTGCAATTTTGGTGAAGGCTACCTTTAATGATCATTTGTTATGGCCTTACATTAATTCTTGACCCTTCACATGCGATTCCTTATTGGTGCAAAAATTTATTGTTTTATTCAAATTTGATGAAAAGAAACACATAAAGAAAGGAACTTTATTAAATAATGCCATCTTTCCTTATTACAATAAGAATGACTTCAACAAACTCAATAGAATGACTCTGACAAACAAACTTAAAAAAGAATGACTTTGATAGACAGACTAAAAAAAGATGACTCTGATTTAAATGATGACTCAGACTTTAATGATATAGACTCTGACTGGTATCCTTCTTGCCTTGTGTCACATCCCAACTTCAGAGATACGATGGTCCTAGAGCATAGGGAGACATAAGGTCACCCATGCCTATAGAACCCACTCAAATACATATAAACAATACCTAGGTTGTACCTAAACCTCATGCATTAACTTAAATATCCAATAATAAAGGAAAATCTTTAACTAGCGGAAGAATAGTTTAATAAACTTTAAATATAATCCATAAGAAAAGATTAATTTAGACTTCAAATAGATCATCAAATAGATAATGTTTTAAAATAAACTCCCAAACAAGAATTTTTGGAGCATCTAAAGTGACACTTCATATCATAGTATGATAATAAACTTGGACAAGGAAATCCCCCAAGTAGAGTAGATTTGCTTAAGCTATCACCTTACCTCCTTATAATGCTCACCTAGAAACCATAATAGGAAAGGGTTGAGATAGATGATCTCAGTAAGGAAACAATACAATTTATACAATAACGTATATCACTTTAGAAGGGTTCATAGTTCATAAGTCATGGTTCACTGTTCATAATTCATAGTTCATGGCTTACGATTTAATAAGGTTTGTATAAATCAACTTATAACTCATAACATATAAAGTGGAAGTTGTTGCCTTATATGATCGTAACATAATATAGAGTGAAGGCTACTACCTTGTCCACTCGTAACATAATATAAAGTGAAGGCTACTACCTTGTCCACTCTTAACATAATATAGAGTGAAGGCTGTTGCCTTGTCCACTTATAATATAATATAGAGAGAAGGTTGCTACCTTGTCCACTCGTAAGATAATGTAGAGTGAAGGTTCTTACCTTGTCCACTCATAACATAATATAGAGTGAAAGTTGCTGCCTTGTCTACTCATAACATAAAAGAGAGGTAACAATAGCTTTGAAGAATAAAATCACATGTAAAATGGTAGTAATAGAAGTTTAGCTTATTGAAAGATAAACAATAGTGTGGTTCTATAAAGAATGTAAGGTAAGGTAACATTCACAAGGTTTTTTCTTATCAATGAATGATCAACAATAGTTTTGGACCAATTGTCCTTTGGCAACCCAAGCTTAACAAAGAATTCATATAATTATAATTGAAAATAGAAAAGAACTTGGGTTTCAAAAATCTCAAATGTTCACATATTATGATAACTTGTACTTGTAACATGAATATAATGTTTACTCACCATGTGGTTCCTTTGCTCCTATTACTTGTAGCCTCTTAAACTTCTACTACTCCTCAAGCTCCAACATAATATTTAATTCAATACTTTGCATGTGCTTAATCATCATGCTATCCTATCCCACAACTACCCCATGCACATATAACATTCATATAAATTTGGAGTCGCACTTAGAAGTGCACTCATCACTTGCACATAACAAATTGACTTTTAAAGTCTTATACACTTAGCCTTCATAAGCTCACATGAAATCATATTATAACTCATACTATGAATTTTCTAAAGTCAAACACAATATATCATGATCCTAATATCAATTCCATTTAACATTCAACTTAGTAGATTTAACATTTTACATATATATCAACTTAATAAGTAACCTTGAAGAGTCATGCTTATCTCTTTTGAACAAATCATACCATCCATCCCATTGTCAATTTAAGATCATTAATTCACTATTAACACATCATAAGACCTATTTCATTTGTCACTTAATCATATACACATATTAATCATAATATAGTAATAGGGTTAGTAAACCCTAAGTAGGCTAAATTGTCTTTAGGCTTGGCTAGATTTAATCCTTCAACTAATATGCAATTATATCATTTATCATTCATGCATACATGTCAACAATCATTAAAATATATGATATGAAAATTATAGATATGGGGTTTAAAATTACAATGTAGGCTGAATACCATATAATCATGGAAAACATGAACTTTCTCATCTTTCACACTTTCTGTTTATTATAGTAATATGCAAATACATTATTTAAACCAATATTTTTCATGTAAACATGTCAAAAATCATTTTAGAATGCATTAATGCACCAATCAGCACCCATTTGTAGTCTTTATACAAAAAGTTTCCAACTTTTGTGTTCTAGGATGAAAATCATGAATTTTCTTGCTTTTTGTACTTTTCTGATCATTACAGTAATATAAGGAAATATGATTTAAATCAGTATTTTTCATCTAAACACAACAAAATTTAATTTAAAACACAATAATATACAATTTGGCTGCCCCCCCCCCCCCAATATTATGCATGAAAATTCCAAACTTTGAGTTTTAGGGTTAAATTCTAAACTTTGAGTTTTAGAGTTCACCTTGGGAGGATTCGCATAGAAAGGGTTGGATTTTCGATGGAAAAATCAATTTCTCTTTCAAAATTTTGCCTAGGCCATATTATATCAAAAGAAAAATGGTAAATACAAAGCCTAAAATAATTTTCTCATAATTAGTTTTATAAAAATCAATTAGTAAATTGGAAGACGAGAAAAACTTACAAAAACAATCGTGAAATTGCAAGGTTTGAAATGACCTTGTGAATTTCAGTCGAGAGAATATTTTTGAGAGAATCTTTCAATAAAAATTATGAAGAATAACATAATGGAGGTTGTTTAACAAGGGCTGGCCAAAAATTTTGCTATAAATATTTAGGGTTTTGGCAAAATTCTAAGTTTACCATTAATGAGCTAGGTCAGGAGTATTTTGGTGTAGCGGGCTTTTGGAAAATTGGGCCTTTTATTTAATTTATGGCTGATTATTGGTAATTAAAAATAAAATATTTTACTTATTATTTTCATTGAAATCCCCATAAAAATATTTATTTAAAAATACTCATAAAATTTATTTTATGCTTAAAAATCGCTTTGTGCATGAAAATTCACTGTATATGTAATAAATCATTTTATGTATATGCACTTCACATAAATCACCTATTTCACATTAATAATTCATATTATGCATATTGGAACCAATCTAACATGTCACATACTCATCTATCACATAACACATGAATTTCCATAAAAGCATACATTTTATCATAATACCTCTAAATTCAAGTAAGTTGTCACGAAACTCCTAGGGAGACTGTGGGTTGTTATACCTTGTCAACTCATTAAGTGGCTTGAAATGTTAATGGGTAAAAAAGGCATTCTTTGCCAATGAGGTCTTGGACTGATTCTAGACAGGTCAGGTTTAGCCAAAGTCAAACTCTTCAATGTTGGATTCATGTTCTTCCTCAATGTCCAAGTCAATGGTGACAGTCTTTAATTTGCTTTGAAGGTGATCCTTAACCTTGGATATAGTTGCAATTAAAGTTTTGAAAGTAGGTAGGTATTGTGTTAACAAGGGATCTTGGTAGTTCAGAAGTAGATTCTTGATAAGGATATCCATTTGTTCTTGCTCGGTTGGCCTGTTTACCATTAGAGCAACTTTGGTCCTCTACCTTGTAAGGAACGCAAAAAAGGTCTCATTCAAAAGCTGTTTAGTGCTTTCTAAATCCCTTATTGTAATATCCACTTTAATATTATAATGGCGCTATTTGACAAATGTCTTGCAAATGTCCTCCCAAGTCTATTTTTTGGTGTCATCCCAATAAAAAAAACCATCTTAGGGCGGCATCAGTAAGGGTTTGATGAAAGAGTTAAGCAAAGAGCTTGTTGTTGATACCAAGGGGATGCATTGCCCCCATATACATCTTTAAATGGATCTTAGGGCAAGTAGTACTATCAAACTTGACCAAATTCAACATCTTGAACTTTAGTGGTAATTGAGCATTAGGGAAAAGGCTTAATGAACTTGTATCAACCATGCCTTTCCTCTTCTTTAGACTTTTTACCAACTTTTCAATGGCTTCTAGTTTGACTAGGAAGACCTCAAGCCTAAGATTACATGTGGCTTCCCTCCTTTAGAAAGGATCTATAGGAAAGCATGTGATTTGTGGTTGTTTAGCAGGTGCTAAATGGGGGAGAGTGTTTGTTTGGAGGATATTAGATGAGGAGAGTGAAGGTGGGAGCATGGTTTCAAAGGTTGGCTTAGTGGGGGAAGTAGAAGAATGGGCCTAAACTGTGCTCAAATTTTTGTCCAGGTTGAGTGGATCATGAAATGCGGGACTTGGAGTTTGGTTTATGCCAGCCCGACTTAGTATATCTTGGACATCATTAAGTGTGGCCTCCCTTTGGGCCTACAATTGGGCCTGAATTTAGGCCGCTTGTCTCTTGAATATCTCTTCTTATTACATTAACAATTTGGCTAGAATATTATCCATGACATTTTTGTCGAATCTAGTAGACATCTTGGTAACCTTATGAAAGGGAAAAGAAACTGGGTTAGTACCAAACTTTGAAAAATAAGGGTTATGGTGGGGTATGACAAACCAAGGACCTTAAGTTTAATGATAATGGATGACAGTGTCTTGTGGTTAGATTAATGGTGTATGGGTAAAGATGAGGGTAGAGGTGTGTGATGTTAGTTAGGTCGGTATTTAGCTAGGGGAGCTAGGTTAGATTTTAGCTTTAGAGAGTTAGGTTAGAATTTAGCTTTGGGTGGCTAGGTTATATTTTAACTTTGAGTGGCTAGGTTAGAATTTTAGTTTTGGGTGGCTAGGTCAGATTTTAATTTTAAGTAGCTAGGCCAGAATTTAACTTTAGATGGCTAAGTCAGATTTTAGCTTTGAGTAGCTAAGTCAAAATTTAGCTTTGAGTAGCTAGGGCAAAATTTAGCTTTGAGAATTTAGTTTTGGGTGGCTAAGTCAGAATTTAGCTTTGGATAGCTAGGTCAGAATTTAGTTTTGGGTAGTTAGGTCAAATTTTAGCTTTGAGTGGCTAGGTTAGTGTAATATCTCAACCCGATAAATGACATATGTACAGTATATAAGTGAAGATACTATTTAGCATCGTAATACGTGGCTAAATTGAAATTGAATGTTTTTAAATATTCAAATGATTTGAATATAAAAGTTTTAAAGTAATAATTTTATATGAAAATATTTTCCTTTATTATTATATTTATATTGACATTTAAAATTATCGATATTTATAAATTTTCATTTGAATATTGACATTGATATTGATATTTATTTATATCATTATTATATTGATATTGATAAGCTAAATTCATATTGATATTTGATATTGTATATATGATTTATAAATATTGTTATATGTGTCTTCGAAATAGTAGAAAATTATTTCAAATTTAATATTGATATTTGGATTAATTTATTTATTATGTTTTATATTGATATTTGAAATGATATTAATTTATTATATTATCATGTTAATATTTTTAAGAGAATATTTTATTAAGTAAAATATTGAATTTTAAATTTGTTATTTATTTAAATGAGAAATTTTTAAATTAAGGAAATGGAAATTTTATTATGTAATATGGAAATTAGTTTAATTATTATTTGAAATTGTTTTAATGTATTTGGTTATTATTATTATTATTATTAATTAAAGTCATTAAAGTTAATATATATATATATATATATATATATATATATATATAGTTATATATATATATATATATATATATATATATATATATATATATATATATATATATAAAAGAAATTTAACTAAAGTCGGTACAACCCATTTACGGGTAGAAGCAAGAAGAAGAAATAGAAACAGACAAACAGAAATAGAGAAGCCGAGAGAGAGAGAGAGAGAGAGAGAGAGAGAAAGGGACTGCACGCCGGACCACTGCTATCCGCTCGCCACTGGCCAACACACGCCGGCCAGGGAGGAAGAGCGCCCGCCGCCCAGTCGAACACCACCTCGCTCGTCGCCAATCGCCACCCGACTGTGGCGCATTTGCCATTAAAAGGCTTGCCAACAGCAACCTTTTAGGCCAATTTCCAGCCATTTTTGATCGCCTTTTCTGGCGATATTGGTATAGTTAAACTCCTAGTGATTCCAACTTCGATTTAGTATAATGTTTGTTAATTATAGATATCATTTGTTTTGACCGGAATCCGATATTCCTAACCATTGCCACGCCATTTCCGGCCATTTTTTGGTGAATTATAGAAAATGAAAATTATATTTGGACTCCCCACATCATAAACTAATCGATGATATCTTCGAATCGTGATTTGGTCGTCGTGAGAATTTTTTGGCTACCGGATTCCGGCTACCTCTGAAATTGACAAATTTGGACAGAAGCTCCGGCTCATTAAATCGAGCCCTATGGTATAAATCTTGATTTCTAATTGTGTATAGATAGTGAATTAGGATTTTATTTGTAAGAATTTAGGTAAATAGTTTATTGGAATTAAGTGATTAAATGAGATAATTGAATTGAATAAATTGTTATTTATATGATTATTAAGTATTATTGATGATTAGTTGAAAGATTGAAGTGAGATTTGGACATTGGAATTAATTTAATTGAATTGATCGAGTATTAGTATGATAATGAGAAATGAAATTAGTGGATGGGAAGAGTGTATTGAAGGTCCGGGTTATACCATTAAGTGTGATATTATGAATAATTTGAATATATGGAATTATTAATGAAAGTGGAATTAGTACTCGTGAATATTAAAAATTTCTTAATTGGCTCTAGTTGACTATCATAAAGGTTGAAATGTGAAATTGGAAGGAAGGGGACTATTCTTTATTTTAAGTGAGTTATTGGAAAACAACTAGAGAAATGTTAAGTTTAGTAGTAAGTATAGGTATAGAATATCTTAACTTTAAGAATGCTAAGTTGTGAATAAAATAAAAGTGTTAGTAAGTTAAGCTAAATTAAGTAATGTGATAATGAGGAAGTGATTGATATGTGATTGAAATGCAATGTGTAGAGTCTAATAACAAGGGCAAGGATATTGGGTAAAAGTGCAAGGAGCAATGCTTGTATTAGAGTCAAACGTAATTAGGAGCAAAAGAGTCCAAAGTGAGTACTTAATAATATAATATGCTTTGTTTTATATACTTGAACCTTTATTATTCCAACCATAATGGTTGATTGTTTCTACGCCTTGATAAGTTGAATGGCTCATTGATATTGCATATTCTTGATTCTTGATATGCTTGAGATGCTCATTGAATAATGAACCATTGATCATATGATACCTCTTGATGACCATTGATTATTGTGAACCTTATATGAACCATTTTATTGAACTTTCTTATTGAATACCTATTGATAAATAGAAATCCCCTTTTTGATATGGGAAAATACATCAGGCTTTGCGCATTTGGTATATGCCTATAGGTAAGGCAAGAATACCCAACCTTTGTTAGGGGGGGAAGGCCTAACCGTAAGACCTGATTAGTCTTACGTAATGTTATATGGGTGAGTGAGCAAGGCTTAGGCCGCCACTCTTGATTTGATATGTGTGGGAAGCATTCCACTTCCAAGAAAATGATATTACTACTAAAGATATTGTTTCTTTTTTTAATGAACAATTGAACTATATGATGATATTGATTGAAAGCATTCCATTGATATAAAAGCCCTTCCTAAAATTGATCATTGAAATGACCTTATGTATTGTATTATTTTCTACTCACTGAGCTCTGTCTTATATTATAGTGGTTTAAACTTTTTAGGTACAGTTAATGAGTTAGCAAGGTAAACTCCAAACCCTATCTTCTGCTTGGAAGTTGCTTTGGTTAAATTTGTGTATTGTCATTACCGAATATGAAGACTATTGTTAGAGCTCCATGGGTATTAAAGGGTTTAGCATTAATATGTTATAGGATGTTTGTATAACATGATTTGTATCATAATCATTATTGTAATGATGTATGAACCATTGAACATTGAGTTAATGACATGAAATGCAATTTTAAAGGTTTACAAGTTATATGTGTAAATGATATTATAAGTGGAAATGATAGCAAATAATGGGTAACAAAGAAATGTGATTAGGTTATAGTATTGGGATATGGCTTAATATATGTTAATTGATTATGAGTAAAATGGGTTCTACGGGTTTTCGGTGCCCTTATGGCCACCTATGCCCTAAAATCATCACAGATTAAAAAGATGGGCCGTGACAGTTAGATTTTACCCTTGATGAAGCAAAGAGTAGTTTATAAGGCTAAGTGAGAGCTTAGCCTCGAGTGATTGGGATTGAAATTTATGAATGGTTTACCATGGGCTTAAGGATAGTTGGATAATGGGTTTGATTGGACTAGATCATAGACTTGATGGGCCATGGGTTTGGATAGTATGGTAAAAGGAGAAATGAATTCATGGTTTAGTTTGGGTAAGGACTGTGGATAAGAATAAAGGTAGGTTAGTGTTTAGCTTTGGTAAGGATTGTTAAGAATAAGGCTAGATCAGTGTTTAGCTTTGGTGAGGATTGTTAAGGATAAAGCTAGATCAGTGTTTAGCTTTAGTAATGATTATTGAGGATAAAACTACATTGGTGTTTAGCTTGGGTAAGAATTGTAAAAGATGAAGATAGGTCAGTGTTTAGCTTGTATAATGGTTATAAAGAATAGAGCTAGGTCAGTGTTTAGCTTGGATAAGGATTGTGAATAAGGATGAAGATACCATAGATGGGTTTATTTTTATCATGAGTTTGACATAGGTTTGTATAGGACTGAACCATGAGTTTAGGTGGACCATGGCTTTTAGGTTTCGACCATAGGTTTAGGTGGATCATGAGTTTTGGGCCTTGACCATTGGTTTAGGCAGACTATGGACCATGGGTTTAGGTGGACCATAGGTCTTAGGTGTGAAGATGTTTAGATAGGTTTTTGACTCTTTATAAGGTTCAAGCTATGCATGCATGCATGAATGAATGATTGAAAAAGGTTTCATGAAATACTAAGTTCAATATTATAGAACATAGAATCCTAAAGGAAGGTTCTATGAGTTATCACATGAAAGGGTAAGGGTGGCTTAAAAGGGAATGCGTCATAATAGAGATACGATATACCTAACCACATGTGAGTTAAGGAGTCTCGCATGGGTCCAGTGGTACTTGCATACTTGTTACACCTCTAAATGGATTAGAAGATACGTCATGGGCTGAATGATTTCACTATCGATAAGCAGACCTAAGGAAGGTTGCCCACTCAATGTTACTTTCTATCCTTTGTTTTCCTAAGAAATTAGAGTTTTGGACAAGGAGCCCAATATAGTGATGCATGAAAAGCTATCTTGTACTAAAAAGCCAAACTTCTTGTTTTACAATAATACAATTCAATCATGGTTAAAATCACTTCACAGCTAAAATTGTGGAATATGATATGTTAGTCTTCATACCTCTAATATGCTCCTACAGCAGCAATATAAAAAGTGAAAATTTACAAATATTGTTTATCTTCTAGTAGTTGCAAAGAATAATTATTAATGAGAAATAATCAAACAATGCCCACTAGTACAATTGCATTCCCTGAAGTGAATGTTATAAATTATTTGGTAGATCATGAAAACTCTAGAGGAGTAACAACTCATATAAAGGACATAACTCAATTCAATATTAGTGGTTTTATGTAAATTCCCTAAAGGAGTAATTAGCAAGGATTTTACATTTTTATTACCTTTTAATTGGATTATATTTTATCAATGAGTTATGCATTATGATTTATTATTGTTTTATCTCTAGTATACATGCACAACATATTGCTTTGAACCTGCAATTCAAACATTGAACTTATAATTCAATAATTAAACCTTAAAGGTTTGGCATGAATGCCATTATATATATTATACATGCTCTCCATTGAAACTTGTACAAGGATGTGAGCCTAATATTTTTCATCTGCAAATTTTTAGTTGTGCTTGAATATATTAATATCATTATCTCAAAATGCAAAAATGTGTCCACAGAAGAGATTAACAATTTAATTTGATGAGGCATATTTCTAAACAATATGAGGAGGAAAAATACCTGCAGTGCTAAAAAATGTAGAGAAATTTATTGAAAGGAAAATCTTTCAAACAATTTTGATTCACATACAAGTTAGAGTGAACCAAAAGTTCAGAAAAATAATAATTGTTGCAACAAATTGCAACTAAACTGCCAAATACATTTACAGATGCTAAAAGAGTTACAAAGTCTCATATTACAACTGCTAATACCCTAGTAAACGGTTGTGGTTCTAATTGCAAATAGAAAATCAATCAATCTCACTACACACTAGAAATATGGATAGTAAATTGGAACTAAAGATAAAAATCCATGAAAAAGAAAAGCAATGTAACTCATAAAATATCCTAAAGAGAAACCTCTTAAAGAGGAAGATCTCAGTCAAAGAGCAATAGCCAATTATGAGACATAGACTGAGACAATGGAACAATTAGTTCCTCTAGATATGGCTATGGAGTTGATGATCATATAAATGAAAACTATGAGATCTCAATTAATTTTGTGATATATGAGAAAGAGTTGATAGAAATTCAATTATCGTCAATGATGAATTTGCCTCAATAATAACTCTTTCTATTTTAAGAGAAAATCTAGATCCATAATCTATAAGTATAATAGTTACGACCTAATTTTAGACCGTGATTGTCCTACTATTTAGGGAGACATAAAGTCACCTAAACCTGTAAAACACCAATGATCCTATTATCATCTTACAATCCTTCCTAAGATTGAAACCACATTCATTCTTTAACCTTTCTTATTATTTCTTAATTCATTTATTTATAGCCATTACACTTTGGTGTCATCTCATGATCCACATATAGAATATCATTATTTATAGATACAAACAAACACTATCAATACATTCTTACTTACTATCATGGGTACTCTTACGTAACAAATGTTATCAATTGTCTATATTACACTCTAACATAATATACATTAGTACTAAGCTTTAAGACACCATGGAGCTCCAGAGTGTTTATCCTTCATAACAACACAAACAAAATGAATATAGCAACTTTAGCATGTCCCAAGCAAAAAACGTAACTTGGAGTATACCTTGCTAATGGGTCACTTCAACCTAGAAAATTATAATCAACTAAGGGGTCAGACAAGCTTAATGAGTATGAAATAATATAACATAACATGTAGGCAATATCAAAGGGTAACACTTAGGTTAATTCAAGATGGCAATGGAGTGATGTTAATCAAAATTTTCCATATTGAATGCAATTTAGTAGAAATGATAATGTCTTAGGAGTAGAGAGCTTCCTACACATAAATATTTAAAGAGTGGCGACCTAAGCCTTACTCACTTATATGCATTACATTATACAAGACTGATCGGGCCTTGCGATTAAACGTTACCCCCTAACAGAGGTCGGGTGCTCTCGCCCTACCCATGGGCTTATACTAAGTGCACAAGGTCTGATGTATTTTCCTCACATCAGAGAGGATTTCTGCTTAGTTATGGGAATTCAACAAAAAAAATTTCAACGGTCTACAATAAGGATCCAATGAGAGGTAGTTCAACATAATAATCATTCATATCATTGAACATCACATAAGGTCAAGGCAAAAGGTTCATCATGGTCGATTATCATATAAGGAGGATGTGAATTGCTAAGGCTTTATCAATCAATAACTAACCACATTTCAAATGTCATTTCAAGTTCACGATAAGGATTGATAATTCAATAATGGTTGCAAGCAAAAGCATAGTTACATCATATTATTTTGTATTCACCTTAACTCCTTTGCTTCTAATGATTGTTCTTTCTTGGTTAGTTCAACGTCCCTTTCAATCTTGAGCAATTTCTTTGCCCTTGGCTTAAATTTCTACATTCATCACATTTCAATTACTTCAATTAGTAACTAATAGTGTTACTAATCATATCTCTTATTTTATTTTCTTCAACTTATAATAGAGATGTATAAATTTTGCTATTCCCATACTTATTCTTGCTTCTAATTATTTCCAAACTAATTTACTCATTCAATTCCATGATTTCAAGTCTAGATCACAAAATGCCCACATTGTGCCATAAACCCTATAATTTGGGGAAAACCATTAATTTCTCTTTCAAACCACAATTCAACTATAGATTTACAAATTAACACTTAAGCAATCAATTCCTATAAATTAATTTGAATTAATCTACTTTTGTTCATATGAACCCTAGTTTATCCCACTCAAGTCAAATTTGGGGAAAATCATATTTCCATGTCCAATCTTTAAATTAGTTGCAGAAGTGTGAAATTAACACAACTTATATAATATATATAATCACTTAAATGGTTCAATCTAGTGTGAGAGCTCCAAGTCTCTTTTTAAATTATATTCATGACTCTAGGGTTTCCAAGTCTTGAATCAAGTTCTCAAAATTTCATTTAACACTTTTAAATCATTTTCCCTTATCTAAGATCATTCAAAATTATATCTTATACATAATTACTCTAGACTGGCCAAATTTCTTATGGTGTAATAGAGGACTTTATTCAACTAAAATACTAAAATTTAACCTTAGATCATATAAAGGAGAAAATGAACATAGTTTCTAACCTTACTTTGCTTTGATTTACTAATATTATTGTTACAAGTGATGTAGAGAAAATCTCCTTTCTTAGAGTGAAAATTTGGTGTAGAGATAGGCTAAACACTAGTTCATAACATAAATTTACATATATATATGATGACTAAAATGGTGAGGATTTAATCAAGCTATATCGAATTGTTGAAGTTTAATCTTAATAAATGGCTAGGATTGGATCTAGTTGGATGGTTAGGATTCTATCTACAATGGTGATGATCATCATAAGGTGTTGGAGTGCTCAAAATGTATCTAGACTCATGTGTAGGGAAGGTAGGAGTTCAAGTTGGTTTAGGACTTTGACTTTGGTCAATCTTTGTGGCTAATTAGTCAAATTTTACAACTCTTTCTCTACAACATGTTCCATTTGATGTTGGCTAACTACTCTAATTGGGCTAACTATTCCAACATGCGGACTTTAAGTTACACCAATTATAGGCCCATAGGCCGACCCACTAATGTTGGGTTCGGGCCTTTGATAACCCATGGCCTAATAACAAGCCCAAAGTCCACTACCCAATCCCATGACACTTAGAGGCTTTCCTTTTTTAGCTTTCTATACCATGCTAACCTTCACAAATCTAGCTTTTTAACATTGTTAGCAACTAAAATGAACTATAAAAGACTTGGGTATTACAATAACTGAATATTAGCATAAACATGATTAATCATCATAGAAAGAGGCAATTAAGGCAAAGCTAGACTTGCTCTATCATTAACTATAAGAAAACTAATTCTCTTATTATGGAATGATTATGTTACATTACTTGATTAACATGGCAATTAAAGAAAGGCTTATTATTCGCCTTATGAAAATGATATTTATATGAGAGTTTCAAAATGACTAAAGATATCAGAAATGAATGCATATTAAATATGTGACATAATTTCATCAAATTGCAAAAATCCATATATGGATTAAAACAATATGGACATATAGTATAATTGTTTGAGTAAATTCTTAATGCAAGAAACATATGTGAATAATACACTATGTCTATTTGTATTCATAAAAGACCATAGAATGGTAAATGTTATTATTGCAGTATATGTTGATGATTTAAATATCATTATGACTCCTAACGAACTCAAAGAATCATGTTTCTATTTGAATAATGAGTTCGAGATGAAAAAATTAAAGGAAATGAAATTTTGTATCGGCCTGCAGATCGATTATCAAGGATTCCTAATACACCAGTCTACTTATGTAGAAAAGATATTTAAGCAATTTTGCATAGATAAATCTTTTCCTTTAAGCACACACATAGGTGGTACGCTCATTGGAAGTGAAAAGAGACCCTTTTAGACCTAAAAAAAGATAACAAAGAGCGATTAATTTGGTCTTGAAGTACTATATTTAAGCGCTATAGGAGCACTCATGTATCTTGCAAATTGCATCATACCCGATATTGCATTTGTAAGAAAATTTCCTAACTAGGTATAGCTCTGCACCTATTAAGAGACATTAAAGTAGTGTCTGCATCTACTAAGAGACATTAAAGTGGTGTAAAAAGTTATCTTCAATGTACTATTGATATTATGATCATATTTTGATTCATGTTTGAAATTGGTCTATATGCGAATATTGGTTATTTGCTTGTTCTCTATAATGGTAGATTTGAGACTTGCTATGTATTCACTTATAATGGTATTATAATTTTATAAAGATTTTTATAGTTCTGAAGTACCTCACTAAAGATACTCCCATTTTGTTTTAAGAATAATGCAATTTGCATTGCACAAATTAAAGGTGAGTATATCAAAGGTGACGAAGTAAACATATAAACTTTACTCAAATTCTTATATATACATAAGCTCTAAGAGATATATCCACCAAATTCATTCGAGTGACAACCTAACAGACTTATGTACTAAGTCTTTACCTAATATGATTTTTAAATGATATTATTTTATCGATTAGTATACGTCGTGTTAAAATTTATCCTCATTAAGGGGAGCGAATTAGTATATGATTATACTCTTTTTCCTTAGTTAATTTTTTATCCCACAGGATTTCTTGGACAAAGGTTTTAATATGACAATATGTGCAATGATAAAATAGCGCATGAAATGTACTCTTTTTTCTTAATTATGTTTTTCTTTTTTTTTTTCCATTGGGATTTTTTAGTAAAGTTTTTAATAAGGCATATTTGTGACGCAAGTAATATCCTAAGGAAGCACTATAAATAAATTATTATATGTAGATATTAGTTAAATGTATTTGGATACACAATTAGAAAAGTTATGATGTTCATCAATTCAATCAAAGGATAACTTGGCATATTTATTTACAAAGATACTCCCTATAACAACATTTGAGAAGTTAGTGAACAAAATTGGCATATATTGGTTACGAAATCTTTGTTAGAAATTATGTATTCACGAGGGAGAGATTCTTATGCACTGTACTATTTTTCTTTTAGCTTATGTTTTGTCCTATTAGGCTTTCTAGGTAAGGTTTTTAAATGAGACAGTATTATAGCGTAAGTTCTACAAGAAAAATGTACACTTGTTCTTTCACTAAGAGTTTTTTTCATAAGATTTTTTCTTAGTAAGATTTTAATGAGGCATATTTTTTATAATAGATATCCAAGATGAAATATTGTGATAATATTTAAGAGATGTGATAAGATTAAATGTTTATCCTATCTTTATAGATAGATATTATTATATAAATAGAACTCTATTTCTATTTCTATATTTTTACCTCTGTAACCTTTTACACCTACAAATATGTGTTACAATGAATCAAGTGTGATACACATATAAATTATTCTCTTTTTTCGCTATTTTATATAATTATTTTTTATTTTATAATAATAATAATATTTTGAATATTTTAATTGATAATACTTATTTTGTAAGTTATAATACAATATAATGTAATGTATTTAAATATATTTTTAGTGTAATATTTATATTAAAAATATGTTTAATTATATTATATTATATTACGATTTACTAAATGTATTTTTAAATTGAATGAGACTGTAAATTGATCTAACTAGGTCTAATACAATTAAATGTAGACTATAAATTAACTTTATAATTCAAAAGAAATTAAAATCACAAAAATTTATAAAAAATAGAAAAATACAATGCTCCTCACAGATCCAATACACCTGCACAGCACCGATTGTTTTTTCTTTTTTTTTAACAGCACTTGTACAACGCCGATTATTCTTGTAGCTTCCACTTTACTTAATTAGTAGTATGTAAATTCTTTACATCTAACCTTTTTTAATTTTTTTTTTATTAATATGCATTAAAACTATTCACCATATAAAACCCGTAAAGATTTGGCCAAAAAAATAAAAAATAAAAACATAAAACCCATAAAGTATTTAATGTAAGTTTCACAAGTATAAAAATTGGACACACATGCTAGGTATTTTTCTTATATATATATATATATATATATATATATATATATATATATATATATATATTTAATGTAAGTTTCACAAGTATAAAAATTGGACACACATGCTAGGTATTTTTCTTTTATATATATATATATATATATATATATATATATATATATATATATATATATATATATATATATATATATATATATATATATCGATTTTTTATAAAATATTTATCATTTTAGATATTTTTTAAAAGTATTTCTAGTTTTAAATTTTTTTAAAAATTAATTTCAAATTTAGGTGTACGGCAATTTAGTCCGCTGGTGGAACTAGCGGAGTGGTGTTGCCATGCAGTCCACTGGTTCCACCAGCGGACTACCTCTTTTTCTTTTTTTTTACTTTTATGTTATTTATATATATAAAAATAATTTGTTGTAAATATATATAAATAATAGAAAAACTAAATGAAAGTGTATAATAATAGAAAAACATATAAATAATTAAATGAAGTGTATAATATTAATTATTTTTATTATTAATTATGAAAATTAAATGAAAATGTACAAATAATTGAGTATATAATATAATTATTATTTCAAATTATATTTTTTCTAAATTAATTAAAATATGTGATTAGTATTATTTTTTTCCTAAATTATTTTATTTTATTTAGAACATATACATAATATTTAGTACTAAAATTTAATATTCTTAAATTTTACATAAAGTAGTAAAATATTTTAAATAATTAAAACATATCAATGATAAAATTAAATTACAATTAACACATATAATTATTAAATATAATAATTGTTAAATATATAGTATACTCTCTTATAATATAATTAATAGACTTAATGGGTTAAAAAATTATTATTTCAAATTTGCAGTAGGGTAATTGATAAATTGGTAAACATTATACTCTCTATCTTATTTATTAAAATTTGATTGTCAGAGTCAAATTATAAATTAAAAAAAAGTTTTTAGTACTAAATATTATGTATATATTCCAAATTAAATAAAACAATTTAGGAAAAACAATATAAATCACATATTTTAATTCAAGAAAAATATAATTTGAAATAATAATTCTAATTAATTTTTATCTTTACCATATTTTCATTTAATTTTTTATAATTAATAATAAAAATAATTAATATTATATACTTCATTTAATTATATAATACACATCAATTATTTATTATATAAATTATAATATCCCTCTTAAAATTTTAATATTAATTATTTGATTAATTATCAATTATCAATTTATTTTACATAATTATTTTATTGATTAACCAATTATATCACTTGTTAATTATTAATTCATTTTATATAATTATTTTATTAATTATCTAATTTTTTTATTATTTATATTAACATAAAAAATTATAAAAAAGTAAAAAAAATTAAATATATAAAAATAACTATTGTTGTCCACTGGTACCAGGAGCAGTCGGCTGGTCCCACCAGCGGACTGAGATTTTTGTTAGGTAAAAACATCTAAAATTGAAATTAATTTTTAAAAATACTTAAAATTAAAAATATTTTTAAAAAATATTTAAAATGATAAATATTTTACAAAAAATACTTTAAAGTGATAAAAAGCGCCGATGTACTACTACCACTTTCAATTTTTATATGTTGATACAACTCTTTGGGTGTATAAAGGAAGCCACATATTGTTTCGAGAAAAAAAAAAAAAAAAGGGTAGCTACATATTGTGTATTATTATTGCAAAAATTATAAGTGGTCTATTTGTAACTCTCATTTGTATCAATCAATCATAGCAAACTAAAAAGTGAGTTTGAGAAAAGAAAAGGTGAAAAGTTGTAAACAAATAATTTTTATGGGTTGGTTGAGTTATGAATGAGTGAGTTGGTAATTGTCTAATGTCACAACCAAACCCATATCAGGAGTCAGGAGCACGTGAGACTGGACAAATACCTAACTACAAATGCCAAACTATTAAACCTATAATATGCACTGTTGATAGATTAAAGACCAAAATATATAATTACAATTCAATTTTGTCACGCGACGACCTCGACACCTCGTCACATAGTTCGATAGTAAGATTATATATATTCACTTACCTTAACGAGGCATGATGACTTTAGCGGATGAATAAGCTTAAGGCCATCGATCATTTCATAGAATTCTTAATTGTTTAGGATCGAATGCTTTAGGATTGAATGTCATATATCAAGCTCTATTGCACTTAAATTTAGTGGGTCACAATAAATTTCCATGATCAAAATAGTTTCAACCCAATGAAATACCCCATTTGATTCACTCAAACCACTTCATCTACAGTATTTCTAGCTTATATTCTATACATTTTTTTCTTGAATAGCTTTATAATAAAAATTGTAAGACTTTTAGTCTCTCATTAACTTTAACATAGAGTACCTTTCCTCTCAAAAACTAGATAAGGTCATCTCACCTTCTAGCTTTTCCAAGATCAAACCTAAACAATTAAGCTATATCCTTAAATGCACAAACAATATAGTGACTGTCAACTTGATAAAATAATAAGAGTGCATGATGAGCAAAATAAGATGAATGACTATAGCAATTAATCACATAGAAGTAACTTTATAAAGTACCAATATACTTTATAAATTGAAATTGAGGAATTCTTTAAGGATCACAATATAAAGGCAATTATATAGTAGCTTGCTAATGAAATACAAATCATGGTTAATGTCATTTCATAAAAGAATACTTTTATTATTACCATATAATATCAAAAAACAAAGATGTTTTCATAAAAATGTTTTCTTTATACTTCATAAAAATTCATTCAAAATTAAATTTATAGAGCGTATACTGTGAGTCAGATTTTTAATCCACAACACCGCAAATATTATGTTAAATTTAACTCGTCAATGATCTATTGATGGCCAAACCACAATCAAAAGCCCCTACCATTATAACACTATCGCAATACCATCGTAATGTACATAATAACTATCAAACTGCATAGAGCTAACTTATATGCTCCTTGTAAACTATTGCGAGCTGCTACATACCCATGAAAAACATCATCACATGTCTATGTGAATTAGTTTGACTTAATTTATAGATCCACTCAATCGAATCACCAATGCACATACTTTAATGATTACTCTCATTAGTTGGACGTTCTGTTAGTTTCCTTTCTTTCTTTCTTTAAAATTATTATATACATTATCCTTAAATCACAAATTACTTTGATATCAATCTTTGCTTAAAATCCATATATATATATATATATATACACACACACACACACACACCCACACACACACACACACATACACACACATACACATACACACATAAATAAGCACTTTTATAAGAAATTCAGCATAAAAATATTCATATACAAATATAATTAAAACAATGCTTTACAGAAAATAGTTTATGTTTTATTAATAATTTTGCTCAGTGTTTTGACTACTTTCATAAATTTCATGCAAACAAATATAAATAAATCTTAAATCTTAGAAAAAAAAATTTGACACTTTATTCACAGATTTAGGTCAACATTTTAATTACAATAGGACGACTTTGGTTCAAATGACCTTTGTTGATTATACATAAAACCTTGGCAAATGGCTTTGATTACATAGGAGTAGTTTGATTTTATTCTATGCTTAAGTTTTATAATATAATAGCTCAACCTTAAGGACCTTGCTTTACTATTATCAACTTTAGCTCGAATGGCTTTATCGAATTACATCTTTGGTGAAACTTACAAGGAAACATATATTATTAAATTTGTTACCCATCTAAGGTGAAGGTAACAATAATATAGATGAAAGTAATGAATATGAAGAGATAAAAATTTGATCTCAACAAACATTGGAAGGAGGAGAAGTTTCAATTACAAGTTCAAGCATTTCGTAACTTAGAAACTCAAAGAAATACATTTCTATATTCTTACCTCTATATTATATACTCCAATCAGGCTCGCCAGTACCTATCAAGTTTCTTTTTATGCTCTACTTCCTTCTTCATTCCTAGTTACTATTTCCTATAGGAGATGGAGATCATGATCATCCAATAAAGGCTTGATCATCATTATTAAAATCTCCATATGTGCTCCTTACCCATTCCCTTATCATTCTAGAATGAGACATCATTGGAATCTCATTAGACTCCATTTTCTTCATTCTTAGGCTTGCTAGATTCATCTATCCACCCTTCTAAAAAAATTGGAGAAATCATCTACCCTTTGAATTTATAGGTTTCATTTAGAACTAGTTAACATCTCAAAAGAAGGTTTAGAAAGAAGTGTGCTGGTATTTTGGAACAGTTTGTTCTAAGTTTTAAAGAGAAGATCTCAGAATGTAAATCTTAGAGATAGTAACAAATTTTAGAGAGTGAACAAACCAAAGAGTTTTGAGGCTCTTTACATAAGGGGGAGCAATTTAGAGCATTGGTTATGATTTGACATAAAGCTAAAAAACAGTGATTATGAATGGACTTTCCCTTATTGAAAACATAAATTTTTTGGAGATAGTAAACTTACTTAGAAGAAAGGATGTCATTAAATGGACTATCAGGGTAGAGGACTTTTTGTCCAATCAGCTTAGCTGTTCTAAATTTATTACTATTAAATCTTCTTCTATACACTTCTTGGTCATTGGTTTACCTTGCATCTTTTAGAACATCGAGGCCTTACCATTGAGTACACCATTCATTCCTCATAATATTTGTCTATACATGGGTCCATAGTCTACAGTTACCATGCCTATTCTATGCCTATCTAATTCTCTTTGTATCTTGTAATGTTCCTTGGTCACAACTTTAAGTCTAGACTCCTTTTGGAATGGATAACTATGAGACCTTGCCCGAATTCCCTGCCATCGCTTGAGGGAATTTGTCTCAAGGAAAGATGAGCAATTTTTAAAGAGGTTATGGAACGAACTTTGGTGCTCATGATTGGAGTAGCTATCGCTTAGAAAATTAATTTATGATTTTGAAAAATGATTTTGGGAGTTGCCACCTTAATTTATTTTTGAAAATGAAAAAATTAAGGAAAAACCCATTCATGACTCCAATTCATTAATTTTAGTTAATTAATTTACCCAAGAATAAAATCACTAGCCTCGAACCAGGTTGAACTCAGAGACTAGGTTTTTGGTTAAATAATCACGATTTGGCTCTTAAGTTTAATTTGACTTAAAAATTGGTTTCATGAATTGCAATTATAAGATACTAATTAAAATGCATGAGCATGACATAGTTATGAAACACATGAGAGAATTTAAGAAATAAAGCAAATAAACATCTATAACCCAAAGAGAGTGTTCCCTCTAATCCACCCTATCGAAGGGGAATCAAATCTCATGTAGTTCATTTCATGATCAAGTGGAGGGGTTTAAACTTTGATTAGATTAATTGATTTGATTTGAGTTTATGGGTAAGAGGAAAAGGTTGATAACTTTACTTTTAGCGAGCAAAGGGTTTTACAACACCGAAGTTTTGTTTTATCGGGACTGGGTAATTGGATTAATTGGGATTGATTAATTAATTAAAATAATTAATTAACTAATTGATGTGATGAAATGGATCGATGGATTAATTAATTAAAAAGATTAATTAATTAATTTGGATAAAGGGTGGATTTAAAAAAAAAAGATTAATTTGATTTTGAAAAAAAGTGATTAATTAATTAATTAAAAAGATTAATTAATTAAGTGATTAATTAAAAAGATTAATTAATTAAGTGATTAATTAAAAAAGGGTCTTAGTTAATTAAAAAGATTAATTAACTTAGTTAGGGTGAGATAATTAATTCATTAAAAAATTAATTAATTAATTAGAGAGTGTTTGGAGGGAGAAGAAGAGAGGAATTTGAGGATAGCTATCTACCCTAACTTAAGGGATGTCTAGAAATGAAGGGAAGTTGGGGCTATTTATAGGTACAGGTGAGGTAAGGGTAGTTTGGGTATGAGAATAGTGAAATGACCAAAAGGGCAAGGCTAAAAGGGGCTGAAAATGAAGCTAGAGGGGGTAAAATGGGAAAAAATGGCAGTATCGGCGACACTGGTGTTGTGCCCTTAGTGTAGACAGCCCGATGACATGAAATACATGTTGCTGAATGTAGGCAGACAATTTTTTTTTTCTTTTAGAGATTGATTGTGGTTTGTGTTGAAAAATTGGGTGTCCATGTAGTAATGTATTTAAAGACTAAATTTTCTTTCAAGGGCGGCCTTGTCCACTAATCAGCTAACTGGACAGTTGCACCAGCTCAATATAGCGCATTAAATTTAGCAGGTGTTAGGCAACAGTAAGATGAGGAAGATGCAAAATTAAGGGTTCACAATTGTTCCCTGCGAACACTCAAATTTGCACCTCTAGACAACCGGCACTCGATTATGTACCCATAGAATCAAACTGGGCTTAAATTAGATCTAAAACGGGTGAGAATGAAATTAAAAATGGTGGGCGGTCTCATGAGGACTGCATAGGGAAGCTATGATTGCACAAACCCTGTGTGGAACCACACAAACCCTGTGCAGAACTGCAAAGGTTCTATGTAGAACCGCAGAGGTTCTATGTAGAACCGCAGAGGTTCTATGCAGAACCACACAGGTGTTGTGCGGTAGCCCTCTATTCCATTCAGTCCCCAACGTGTCCTGTGTAATTCCTGAAGCATCCTGTGCAGTTTTGTGCATTGGGAAGCAAATCCCACATTGAAAATTCACCATTTTTTCTCCCAACTCTCTCCCTATAAAAGCAACATCCCCCTACCTCATTTCGACACTCAAAATTACTTAATCAAATTAATTGATTTCAAAGAAATCAACATTTTTTAAGGTTTGGTCCAAAAGGAATCAACTTTTAGTTTAAATTTTTATTTAGGTGGTCATTTCAAGGTAGCTCTCCTCAAATCAATCTAAGGAGGTCCCAAATACACCGTCCGAGTTGCCATTCTAAGGTTGTCGTTCTACCAAGCTGAGAAGCAGGAATTATGATTTGGTCATCTGCTTCATCTGCTCTACATCCTTAAGTCTCGTCTTCATAAGATATTTATTTCCTTTTTTATTATTTTCTTTTTTTTTTGTTTTGTTTTAGTGTTTCTTTTGCTTATATTGTTCTGTTTATTTATTTTGTTATTTTTCTTTAGGCTTGCTTAGATTCTTCTCTTCATTTATTATTTCTTTGCTTTGCATATTGTATCGTTTTCTTCCATTTTTTTGAGGCATGTTGATTAGAATTTGATTTAGTTAATTAGGTAAATGATTTGAATTGATGCATCAACTTGTTAATTAAAACCTGACCTAATTAACAACTCAGTAATCAATCAATATGATTTAATCAAGCAACTCATCTTTCAATCAATGAACTGAAACATGATAAAATGGCTAGGCTAAACTAACCCCTTTGTAAGAAGGGCAAACTACATGGATTTTGATTCCCATTCAAAGGGATATGTAGGCTTGCTTGCTTAAAATATCAAATCCAATTTAAACAAAATATAATTATTCTCTTGTATGTTATTTTATGAATTAGCTCTTCTCTTTGCGATATCTGCTTTTAGTTTGTTTTCTTTATTATAATATTGATTTTATCTCTATTTTTCAGTATTTTTCTTTAGTAATTGCTTTAGAATAATTTTGGGGAATGTGTGACCTCCCTAGAACCCATAAGGGCTAGAGGAGGTATCTCCTATTGTGGTTTTGAATTGTAAAATTAATTCCTTTACTTTATTGATTTATTGCTTAGAATGAATGTTTATCTATTTATTTATTCATGCATCATATAATTGTCCATGCATTATGTAAACTGTTCACGAAATTTATTTTAAGTCATTTTATATTAAATTTGCGAAACTAATCATTTCTAAATAAACCAAAAACCTAGTCTCTGAATCCTCTTTAGTTTTGAGATTAGTGATCTTTTCCTTTAGGATACTAATTGGAGTCAATTTGGGTTTTTCCCTTAACATTTTCCAAAATAAAATAAACTTAAGGTGGCAACTCTTTTCAAAAATCAACCAATCTAAACTCGAGGGTTCCATCATAAGTTCAAACCCAAATGAGCATTTTGATCCCACTTAGCATATTGGACTGGTGCTCGAGCAAGGCCTCATAGTTGGCGACTCCACTAAGGACCACCTTCTTTTTAACAAAAGAAATAAGAGGACTACCAATTGGTTTAAATCAAAGTTTGGCACTTTTAATACATAAATGACTTTCATGCATCATTTACATTGGCTCCTTGCCTTTCACCCTAGATTTCTTAGGAAACAATGGATAGAAAGTAACATTGAATGGGTAACCCTTCCTTGGGTCTATTCACCGATAGTAAAATCATCCACCCCACGATGAATCCTTTAATCCTTTTAAAGGTGTAATGAGCATGCACATACTATTGGACCCACATGAGGCTCCTTGACTCACATGTGGTTAGGTATATCACTGCTCTAGTGTGACGGGTACCCAAACAGAGCCACCCTTACACTTTCATGTAATGAACCTAGATCTTGACCTTAGGTTATATGTACCATAATTAAAACCTTCCATCTTTGCATTCTCATGAAATATTTTCCCCATGCATATCATTCATCCATATTGTATAATAAAGCATGCATTCATCTCTAGTCTAGGTTATACTTTGAACCGAAGAAGGGTCACATATGCACTTTTCACTTCTATCCAAAGAACTTCACTTCTAAACCTTAAACACTCCCACCTCTATCTCAATCACCTTTATTCCCACAAACCTTAAGCTATCACCCTAAACCCTACCCTAATACCCTAGCCCTAAACCTAAAATCTCATTTCCCTAGCCTTGGCCTTAAATACCTTTAACCTTAAACACTGTTACCTTAACCTTACCTAGAAAGTCTTCACCCTAAACTCCTTTTTACCCATACCATGCCAACCTAGCCACAAGACATCATCATCTACAAACCCAAAATCCTAGGCCCATTGCCTTCAAAACCAATCCATTACCTATAGATCGATAAATGCCTATAGCTCAATACCTTTGGCCTAGCACACTACCATAAGTCTAGTACCTTTAGTTCAACCTAGATACCTTAAGCCTGAGACCTTGACCTATACAACCTTAGGAAATCCTTAAAAGCCTAAACGTAGTTAGTTCAAAACATCAAAAGGAGTCTTTTTGTTAAAGTTTGCATGCCTATATTCCTAATTCTTCCCTAAGCACTTACCTCAATTCTTTAATTTGGTTTGTAAGGTACAAATGGCCAACCCGCTTAACATGGACACCCCGACCACATTTATGACTAGCCTTCTTAAGAAGCATGAAGAGCATTTTCAAGCTATCGTATCTGCTTAACATATCCAATTTGAAGAAAATATGAAGGACAAAGGCAAGCCATCATTGAGGAAGTTTGAGCCCTAATTAACCAAGCAAACCTCAACAAAAATAATCTTAACCACAATCCAAACTAGACTTATCTTGGGAAACCTACCAATACTCAAGCCCTAAACACTACTACTCACTTTAGCTCTTCCTCTCTCCTAGATCCTTTTTAAGGTGGGGAAGTTTTCTCCCAGGATACCAAATTGCTTATAGATAAACTTGAAGCTATAGAGAAAACCATCAAATCCCTGAAGCACCATAATGACTTAATTGATAAGGATAGCTTGATCTTGTTCCCTGATGCCAAACTTCCTTCTAAATTCATAATGCCTGAGTTAGATAGATTTGATGGAACCACATACCTCAGAACTCATCTGAAGATGTATATGGGAGTAATGAAACCTATGGGACTTAGCGATGAGCTCATTACTCGAATGTTTCAAGAATTGCTAACCGAAGCTGCTAGGAGATGGTTTCTTTCACTGGACAAGAGCCAAAAAAGAACATGGGATGATATTTGTCATGTCTTTGTTAGATAGTATCATTACAAAACTGAAGTAGATGTCACTAGGCATGATTTGGAAACCACAAAGGCTAGAGGAAGTATCCCCTCTTTTGGGTTTTCATCGTAAATTTAATATTTTCCTTTTACTTTCTTATTCCCTTTATTACTATATTATTGCATTGTTGAATAATCATACATACTTAAACTGTTCATGTATTATGTAAATTATTCATGAAATTTATTTTAAGTTATTTTGTATTAAATTTGCCAAACTAATATTTTTTCTAAATAAACCAAAAACTGAGTCCTTGAATCCTTTTTAGTAATCAAGGACTAATGCACATTTTTCTATTAGGATAAAATTGGAGTCATTTAATTAGGTTTTTCCATTAGCTTTTCCCAAATAAAAAATAAAATTAAAGTCATGACTCTAAGTCAATTTTAAAATCAACCAATTTGAACCTAAGTGTTCCATCGTGAGTTCAAACCCAAATGAGCATTTCTATTCCTTTTAGCAGATCGACCTGGTGCTCAGGCAAGGCCTCACACCTTAAGACCCACCTCAAGAAGTATATGAGTGCAATGAGACCTTTTGGTGTGGATGACAAGCTCCTTGCTCAGTTATTCTAGCAATCTTTAACTAAGGCTGCTGTCGAAGCTCATCGATCTTAACCAAAACCATAAAAAGACATGGAATGACATCTGCAATGCTTTTGCAAATAACACCACTATAACATAAAAGTGGATGGTTGCTCATCGAGATTTGGAGACCATTAAGAAAGGCCAAAAAAAGCCATTCACTGCATTCCTTACAAAGTAGAGGACAAAAGCGGCCTAAATTACAAACCGTCCATTCGAGGAAAAGCAAATTGACATTATTGTGAAAAATCTTCTCCTTCAATACCAAAATCACTTACAAACCTAATATCTCCTGGACTTTAAGGCTTTCATTGCCACAGCTTCTAAAATCAAGAATTTCAATCAATTTGGTCAAATCAAGGATGAATCATTGAGTTCAAGAAACTGTAAGAACACTAATTTTACATTCAATACCACTCACTCTGCCCCCAAAACAGAGGAAAAATCAATATTATTTCCTACCACCAACCCATAAGTTTGGAAAGAAGAAGTTTTTCTGAGTTAGGAATGCCTTTGAGCACTATTTACAAAATGGCCTTAGAAGCCCATCTTATTAAGCCCTTAGAGCCGAGTGCACCTCTTAATCCATTGCCCAAGAACTATAATGCTAATAACCAATGTGACTATCACCAAGGACATAGGCATAAAATTGATCCTTGTAAAGCTGTAAGGCATTGAGTTTAAGACCTAATAGATAGTGACAACATCATTACTCTAATAGCTAAGCCCAACATCACTACAAATCCTCTCCCTAACCACTAAGCAAGTGACAATTTTATCTCTTCCAATGAAGTAAAATTTGATCCTTTCACTCTCATCTACCCCACTTCGAGCTATTGTTACATGCTATATTTGAACAACTTCATCATTAAAATTGATGCAATCACCTGAAGTGGCCACCACAATCCACCTTGCAAAAAGAATCAAATTTGATGAATCATACTGCTCCTCCTTTTATTGAAAAGTTGAATATGAAGCCTCATCCAATCCTCTTACCCTTATCGTCAAGCTTTTTGCAAGGCTTTGAACCAATGTTTGGCTCTTATTGACATCTCACTCGAGACCCTTATGGCATCTTTAATAACCATTGCTAAATCCATGACCATTTCTTTTAGTGATATGACATCTTTAGGGAGAGGAAAGCCACAACCATTACATCACAGTAATAACCTAAGGCAAAACTATGCCTATGGTGCTAATGGATAACAAGTCCGCATCGAATGTATGCCCACTAAAAGTGGCTAGCTATCTCATATTAGAGGCTTTAGATTTCATCCTATTGGACCAAGTGGTGAAAACATATGACAATACCAAAAGGGAAATCTTAGGTGTAGTAAATCTTGATTGGACTAGTAACAATGCCAATTCCATTTCAAGTGATTGATGTCCTGGCCTATTTCAATCTCTTTCTTGGAAGGCTATGGATCTACTAAGTGAAAGCAATTCCTTCCTACTTGCACTAAAAGCTGAAATTTCCTATGGTACAAATATCATAACTGTCTGAGCTGATGTACATGGGAAGAATGATATTATGAGCTCTATGCCTAAACCCTGGAAATCAAGCCTAAACCCTTAGCTATTCCTCTATCTGGTTTCTTGTTTGATACTATCTAATTCATCCAACAGGAAGGTAAAAAGTTTATTCTTTTCAACTTTGATCTATTTAGCAATATGGCAATAGTTGACATGATAAAGAAAATGGATTATTTTCTAGGTTTAGGGCTCAAAAGAAACTAATAAGGGATCACCCAATTTCCAAAGTACCTTACTACCACTCCTCCTTTTAGTCTTGGCTATGAGTCTAAACCAAAAGACATTACTTAGTTAGAGGAAAAGCCAAACTAAGAGCCAAGGCCAAGAGGTAAGGTGAGGCTTTTGATTGGCCTATATGCCCTTATTTCAAAACTCTAAATGGCTATTTTGTGAAAGACGGAGAGGATTTCTCTTATTGTGGCTTTCTTGAACCTTGGTATTATCCTATTTCCAATAAGCTAATCCTTAGTTTTGAAATTTTCTTTGATGTCAGGCTCAATCTAGAGGAGTGTGAGCCCATTTATTAATTGGAGGAGGATTGGGAAGCAAGCATAGAGCCCTCTCTTTTTTTTTTTTTTTTTTTTAGTCTATTCAGATGATAACTAGCCACCAAGGATTTGATTCCACTAAGCTCATCTAGCCATCCTAAGCACCGCTAAATAATTGGTACTTCGAGAAGAGCACTAGCCTTATTGTGCTCCTATCTGAGTCCTATGAGTTTGAGTTTGAGTCCAAATTTGAATCTGAGTGTGAGTTTGTTGACTTTTTTAATCCTTCTTATCTAATTTTGTAACTCATCTCCTGGGTTCATCCTTTCAAGCTGATGTAACCTATGATGATGTGACTTTTATTTTCAATAAAAAGAACAAGTTTTCTACTTATTTTCCTAAATCTCAATCCTCAACTTCTTTTGATTCATCATTAAATGAGGCATTTGAAAAAGAAAATGAAAACAAAAAAGAAATAAAAAATGAAAAATGTAAAGAACAAATCAACTATGGCATAGAGGAAAGCCCTAAATTTACATATATTGCATCTGCATATTTTGACACGCAGGCATTAATCGAAAAAAATCATGAATTCTTAAATTGTTTCACGTGGGAACCCAAGGACATGGTAAGAGTAGATCCGAGCACTGTAGTTTATAAGATCCTAACTTTCAAACACATGATGCTTATCAAGAGAAAATTGAATAAAATAAAGGTAGAATGGTCTTTAAGGATCAAGGAGGAAGTGACTAAGTTGCTAGACAATGAGTTCATTGAGCCTATCACTTACCCCTCATGGTTGGCCAACATAGTGCCTGTATCCAAGAAGTATGGGAAAGTCTAAATGTGTATTGATTATAGGGATCTTAATAAGGCTTGCCAAGAGGATGAATTTCTTCTACATCACATTGATTTGCTTGTAGATTGTATGGTTGGTGCATCAGTGGTCTCTTTAATCGACCTATACATGGGTTACAACCAAATTCAGGTCTACACCCTGGATAAGGAAAAGGCATCCTTTATGACAAAATGGGGCACCTATTGTTATTGAATAATGCCTTTTGGCCTAAAGAATGCTAGGGTATCTTATTAGAGAATGGCCAATGCTATCTTCCTTGACATGATGCATAAAGATGTCGAGATGTATATGGATGACATGGTTATAAAGTCTAAAACTCCTGAAGGACATTTGGAAGCCTTAGACTAATTTTTCTTAAGACTTAAACATTATAATCTCAAGCTAAACCCAGTTAAGTGCATTTTTTTTGCCTCTTCAAATGTGTTCCTGGGCATCTAGTCATCTAGAGAGGTATAGAAATGGATTCAGCCAAGTCAAAGGCAATTATGGAAATGTCCCTTCCTAAAACTAAAAAAAAAGATTAGAGGTTTCTTGGGTTGTTTACTGTATATCAGCCATTTCATTACACAAGTGGTAGATACTTATTGGCCAGTTTTCAAACTGTTAAAGAAATAAGCATCTAAGCAGTGGAATGAAGAATGTCAAGAAGCCTTTGACAAGATCAAGTGATACCTTCTGAATCCACTAATACTACAACCTCCAAGGCTAGGTAAGCCATTATTGCTTTATTTATAAATAACTTTGGAAGCTATAGGTGTAATACTTACCCAAAATGTTCCAAACTCATACAAAGAGAATGCCATGTACTATTTAATCAAATGTATGCTAGCTTATGAGCTTAATTATAACCAAATTGAGCAATTATCCCTTGCCTTAGTCTTAGTATGCTATAAGCTCCAGTGCTACTTATGTTCATTTATAATCCATGTACTAGCTAATAGGAGCCCCTTGAAATTCCTTGTAGAGTGGCTGGTTCTTAACATTAAAATGGCACGATGGATGGTAGTTCTCACAACATTTGACCTAAAGTATGTCCCGAGAAATGCAGTTAAAGGAAGCATAATTGCTGACTAACTGGTTGTAGCTCTTATGGAAGGTGAAGTATTAAAGCTTGAGTTCCTAAATGAGGACATCATGATCATAGACCTTGAAGTATAGAAGCTATTCTTGAAGGGTACCTTTTATAGTAAAGGCTACAGAGATGGCATAGTTCTTGTCACTTTTAAAGGAGATCTTCTACCTATGGCAATCAAGTTAGCCTTTGAGGTAACTAGCAATGAACCAAAACATGAAGCATATAGCTAGTTTGGAAGTGGCCATAAACATGAGAATAGACTACTTAGAAATCTACTAGCCATAGACTAATAGGGTAGTTGAAGCTGCCAATAAGACCATTAAGACTATTTTACAAAAGGTCATTGTAAAACATAAGGATTGGCATGAACGTCTGCCTATTGCCCTATGGGGATATAAAACCACCATTTGCACACTGATGGGGGTAACTCCATATGCCTTAGCCTATGGAATGGAGGTTATCCATCTTATCGAGATGCAAAACTGCTATGCTAGGGTGATGAGAGAAAGCCAACTAAGTGAGACTGAATGGACCAAAGGATATCATTACTAGTTGAATGCTATTGATGAGAAGAGAATAGATGTTTTGTATAAGTTCCAAGGCTACCAACAGAAGCTAGCCAGACATTTTAATAAGAAGGTAAAAGACAAGGGTCTAGAAGAAAGAAATCTACTTCTAAAAGAGATCTAAGTCCCAGTTTATGACCTAAGAGGAAAGTTTAGATCAAACTAGGCCTGACCATATGTGCTCAATAAGATTTTATCTAGCAGAGGTGCCATTCTCATGGACGTGGATGAAAATGAATTCTCTTTAGATCAGTTGAAAAGATATTTCATTTGAAGATGATATCTGCATTTTTCTCTTTATTTTTTTGTTCAATGCAATGTAATCAAAACTACATAGACCTAATTCTCTATAAAATTGATAATGAAAGCAAAATGATTGTAAGGGATACATAGGCAGCCCAATTTGGGTGCAATCCAAATCATAATATAAAAATATTTTTATTTGCATCACATTCTCATTTCTTTGTTCCTAATGCATCATTCTTTTGGTTCTTTTATAAAAATATATAAAAATAGAACCAAATAAAAAAAAGAAAGAAACTCGCTAAGTTGAAAACCCGAAAAGGCGGCTTGGGTAAAATTAGAGTGAAAATCAAAGATACCTCATATAATGATGATAAGATTATATATAGTATATAATCCATCATCACAAAAAAGGGATAGCTTCTTTCTATATCTACAGCTTATCCTATAGTCATATCAGCTTACAAGCATGTACAAAATAGAAAACTTGCAATGAAAGTCGTAGCAGCTACTAAAAAGAAAATAATAGATAACTATCTCCATATCAGTCTAAACATCTTTCCTCCTCCTCCTCCTCCTCCTCCTAGGGTGCACATCCCCTTCAAATTCAGACCTTGCCATAATCTCCTCGGTGATCACACTCCTAATCCTAGTCTTCGTGCCTTGCTCTATAACAACAGTAGTTGGGGCACTTCTAAAATTAGAACTGCACCTCGTAATCACTTTAATCGACTTACTCTGAGTCCCAATGACTCTAGAATTGCTACCCATAGTCCCACTAGAAACTCTACTTTGAGTATCAGAAACTCTAAAACTACTCACTGTAATCCTTTTTGTATCAAGATCGCCTAAGAACTAGTCCCTAATACTGTAGCTAAAGCTCTCCTTTGTACTATGGCAACATCAGTCCTCCTCTATGCACTAACTGCTATAGCCCTCCTCTATACAATGACAATAGTGTCACCCTGACATCTCACTACAATTATAGTCCTCTAAGTCATTGCCACTACAATCTAAGTCACCACTATAGCCTATAATTTCAAGTCGCCTCTAGTCTCTTCTATAAGTTGAGTTGCCTCTTCTACACTAGCAATAGTCCCTTGGTCACTAGTACCTCCAATGACTGCCTACTCCTCTGTCTTGTCACTCTTAACCTCCTTGAGTAAAGCAACCCATGCTCCCTCTTAACTGGCCAAATCACCTCAACCATTCAATTCCTGTATCTCATTGTCATCTTAAGCACAATCTTTAGCCATATGGCATGATAACTTCCTCTAATGGACTTGGAAATAGGAGCTGTGATCTGAATGGACTCTAAAAAGGGCACTATCAAAGGTATGTCTTGAGTTTGTCCCATCTATCTTAGAACCCTAGTCTTTTAGTAGAAAGGCATCTAACCATTACCCAATAGACATACCACTTAATACCCATAGCTCATTGTTATGAATGACCACACCTTACACCACTAACATTGCCAATGAATGTCTTTTGGGGCAAGCTAAAGTAACCAGGCCATCTACTCACAAACTAATCCCCTCCATACTAGGATAGGCTATATCTAGTACTAGAAAGGTGTGTATGGACTCCTAGCTAGGGGAGCCACAACTCTCAAATTATCCATCAACCAAACCTAAAAAATAAACACAAAACCTAAAATTAGAAAAGATTATAAAAAACCATAAAAAGAAAACTAGAAACAAACTAATGTTTCTCACTTGAAGAACCACTAGACCTCTCAAAGCCTCGCACAAAACAATCCAAGCTTAATAATGGCTTGGATAGAATAATTCCAGCTACAGAACTACTCTGCTCCATCTATAGTACCAAGCTAACCACCTGTCATCACTCTAGCCAGCAGCATTGGGAAATAGCTAATCTGCTATCAGGCAGAAAATAAGAGTCCTTGTCCTTGTCCTCATCCTCATCCTCATCCTCAATCTTGCCAGATCCCCCTAGTCACTAAGGTGCTAAAACTTTGCATTGATAGTAATTAGGTCCACCTAACCCTCCACTACCATCCCACTGACCATAGCCTCAAGCGAACTCAAGAACTTCTAAAAGAACTAATAGTGCCTAGCCTTAAACTCCAACACCACTAAAAATGCATCTTGGTCATACCTAGAATGGTGCTATGTGAAAAATGTTTGTGGTGTACAAGTCAGCTTCCCACCTGTAAAGTGAAAAGTGTTTGTGGTATCTCACCATCTCTCAGCCAAAGCTTTAATCAAATTCATATTGACATGGTTAAATGTCCTTACTCCTAGAAAACTGATGAAACCAATAAGCTCCAACAGGCTTTTGGCAACATTTCCTTAAGGGATAGACTTAAACACTACTACTAGGTTGCTCCTTCCACCCCTGTTCCTGATGGTCCCAGCCTTCAATGAACTAATACACATTTATGCATGCAAAAAATGATATACAAAATATACAGCCAATTTAAGGTTCTTAAGGAAAAGATAGAACTGAAAAGAAGCATCATGAGATACTAACTACCAGATGACCATTGTAAAAGGCGTGCCTCTTGGGATCTTACAAGAGAAGTGAACTATTAGAATCTTCCTTTGGCACTTCGTATGGGTACCTATGCTATACACTCGAGGTGGAAGTAGAGGCATGGTGAGAGAAGGAAGATCCATGAAAATATCCTGAGGCCATTGCTACAAGAGTGCTAAACCTAACAAGCATGGCGAGAAGAAAATAGGTAAGTATAATTAAAAAAAGAAAAAAAAACTTCTGTCATCTTTTCTTCACTATTCAAAAAAAAGAAAAAAGAAAAAAAACGGAGAAAGAAAAACAAGAAAAAGAAAAAAAAAGGAAAAAGAATATAAAAAATTATTTGAAAAAGAGAAAAAAAAAGATAAAAAATTAATTGAAAAAGAGAAAAAAGAAAAAAGAAAAAAAGAAGAACATAAAAATAAAAGAAGGTGCTCATGTTTTTGTGAGGTTGGAAAAGAAAGTAGAATTGTGTGTTGTATGTGTTAAAAGTGAGGTGAGTGAGAGTCTATACAGGGATTTAGGGTGGATAAGGACAAAATAGTACATAGTAAAAAGTGCCTTATAATTACTTAACAGCATAAAAAAACATTTCCTGGCCCATTTCAACTTAGAATTCATATCTGAAAGTCCCTATGCATTCTTATGATTTTTTTATATCCATAAACATCTCATTTGTCTATCTTCTGACTAATGATGCATTTTTTAGCCAAAAAAATCAAAATATTAATAACATGAAAATTTACCTATCTCCCAAAATTTTCCAAATCAAACCCCAAAAATCACCAAAATTATCTCATTACAACCGAAAAATATTTTCCATCCCCAGATCCATCAAAATCTCAGGTTCACTCTCATCAGAACTATCAAACTGATAGACAGTATTAATGAGGGGTAGCCGTGAACCTTCATTTCAATACCTCTAAAATTAATTTTGAAATCACCAAAGCTTATCAGAATATTTCTAGTATGATCTAACACTTTTTTTTTTTTTTTTTTTAATCTTGAAAGGACCTTCTATACCAAACAATATCTTTTCTAAAACTAGCATGATTTCCCTTTAGACTAACTACTCAGTTGTTCTAAAATTAATTTTGAGCCTATTGACACTGATCGGTAAAATATTTGAATTCTAAAACTCTCAAAAACTAACATGAAAGTCTTAAAAACTAACCCAAGAACCTCAAAAATGCAAAAAAAGATGCTGCTAGCTATTGCATCACGTAGAGTCCCATAGGGCTGGCATAGATTCATGCCTTTCTCATTAAATTACTGTAGGTGCATGGTACATATCTATGCGAGTGTGGATATGTGCCTGTGGTCCCCTATCTAGCCTCAAATTTCTAGAAATACCCCTTATTTTGGCCCACTTTCCAGCCTTTTTTGGTCTTTTTACCCCACACCATTTGCCTAAAATACCTCCCCATTTCCTACCAACTTCTTCACATCTTAACACTTATTGATAGCTATCCATTTGCTCCTTTCCTCTTCTCTTTCCAATCACTCTCCTTAATTAGTTAATTAATCTTTTTAATTAATTAATTATTGTATCCTAAATTAAGTTAATTAATCATTTCAATTAACTAATCATCTTTTTTTAAATTAATCACTTAATTAATTAATTGATCATTTTTTTAAAAAAATCAAATTAATCTTTTTTTAATTAGTCCATCCTTCATCCTAATAAATTAATCATTTTTAATTAAATAATTGATCCATCCATTTCACTATATTAATTAGTTAATTAATTAATCCATCAATCAATCCTATCATGCGGTCCCAATGAAACGAAATTTCTGTCTGGCAAAACACTCCATTCATTTCGTATGTCAAAGACAAAGGTATTTTCATCCAAAGCCAAAATCAAAAAATAATCTAATCAATTTGTAAACCCCTTCACTTCAATGTAGAATGAACTACTTGGGTTTTGATCCTATTTAATGGAGTACGTAGGTATGTTTGGAATCTATATCCAAATCTAATGTAATCTCTATCCAAATCTAATGTAATCTCATTCCCCTTTTATTTTCCAATTTAATTATTTATATTTTCACTATATTTGCAATGAAATTTGTGGTCTTTCTAGTACCCAAAAGGGCAAGAGAAGACATCCCATTCTTAATTAATGTATTTAGTTAATTTAATTAATTTAGAATTAAGGAGTGATTATGTGGTTCACTTATAATCCATAAGGACTAGAGGGAACACTTTTCTTAATTTGTGGATGATTTAGTTAATTGTTCTTTTAATTTCATTTGCACTCCTAATTATGTTGTGCATTTTTATTATTCCATGTTCATGCATTTTACTTATAATTGTCCTTTAATATATGTCATTCATCAAATTAACTTTTTTTAAGTCAAACTAAATTTAAGAGTCAAATTTAGATTATTTAATCAAAAACCTAGTCTCCAAGCTCAACTTAGTTTGAATACTTGTGAATTTTATCCTTGGGTAAAATAAATTAAAATTAATGAATTTGATTTATGAACTGGGTTTTTCCTTAGTTTTTCATTTTAGAAATAAATTAAGATCGCGACTCATGAATTCTTTTCAAAAGTTAAAAATCAAATTTTAAAATGATAGCCTTTCCAATCATGAACACCAAAACTCATTTCATAACCTCCTTACAAATCACTAACCTTTACTTAAGGCATCCTCGAGTGAGGGAGGGGCATTTGGGCAAGGTCTCACAGCAAGCAGAATCATAAATGAAGCTCAAAGAAACTATGCCACTATTAAGAAACAGATGCTTGCAATTATAGTTGCCCTTGATAAGTTTCGTTCATATCTTACAGGATCAAGGTGATTATCTTCATTGACCATACTACCGTAAAGTACCTCATGCCAAAAAGTCATTGTGAACCCTTAAATTTGCACTTTTATAACCGGGCTGCAGCTTGACACCTACTAAGAATAGTGTGCTACGCATACGACGGTCCCGCTAGTCGGTTAGCGGGTAGGGTCAAGGGGGCAGTGCCCCGTTAAAAAATAAATTTCCCGAATCTTTCACCTCCAATTAACTGCTTTTTAGTCACGAATTCATAGAATCAAACTGAGCTCAAATTAGAACTGAAACAGACCTGAAATGAACGAAAAAGCAAGAAATAGGTTAAACCAGTCGGCCAATGCGCAAGAGACATGCCGCCTCATAGGCGACACAAAATTCATGCCGGCGGTAAGGCGGCATGCTCAACGTGCCGCCCGGACACTCGGCATGTCATCGATATAGCCCGTGCTGCTGGTGACATGCTGATGATGCCGTCCGTATTGCCAGTGCCCCCCTCAGCAGCTCTATAAATTGGGCCTCATTCAAGTTCCTTGGACACATCGATTCCAAGGCAAAAATTCTCTTTGATACTGATATACTTGTTGCTTTTAAGTCCTGTTTGAAATTTGATACAAAAGAGTTGTTGTTTCAATTTCAATTTTGATTTACATTTCATCATGCTATTTCACTAATCTTTTGTTGTTAAGATTCAGATTCCAAGGTTTTCGAATCCAAGGTGGAGCTGAGATTCGGAGCTAAGCTCATTCCATTCATCCGAAAATCAAGGAAAGCAAAGGTATAATTCTTTTTGTCCATTTTCAAAATTCTAAACTCAAATCTAGAATTCTCTTTAGGTATAAATAGAAAATATTTAAAATTTATTAATTTAAGAATCATAATTAAATTAATAAATAAAATAACACTTTTTCCAGAACCCCTCCTTCGCAAGAAAGAAGAACTGCGTAGGGTTTGATTCCTATTCAATAGGATACACAGGCTGCCATTCTGAAAAGGCATCAACTCTAAAATCATTTTTAATAACATATTTCCTTTTTTTATTTGTTATTTATTTTCAAATATGTACTTTCAATTTTTTTAGTATAGTTGAGGAATATGTGCTTTTCCTAGCATCCATAAGGGCTAGAGTAAAGATCCTCTTGTTTCATTCCTTTTGGCTTTGTAATAATTAAGTAAGATTTATTTTGCTTATTTATCTATAATTGTCATTTCATCTTATCATATATATCTGTTTCATGCATCATTATGCTCGTGTTCATACATATATGAAAATTTCTTTTTAAGAGTTATTTTGCACTTTTTAACCAAACTAAAGAAAATTATATTTTCTCACTTGAGTAATTACCAAAACCTGATCCCTGAGCCCTCTTTGGTCACTCGCAGATTAGTGCATTTTCTATTGGGTTAAATCAAATATTTTGTGGAGTCAATCATGTTGGGTTTTCTTTAATTTTCCTATTTAAATTAAAGTCGCGACTCACTTTCACAACTTTTAAATCACACAAATTAATTTTCTGAACTCACAGTGAGTTCCAATCGTGGAGTTTCTCTCAAAGAGCATTTTAATTTCTCGGCGGATTGGACCGGTGCTCGGGCGAGGCCTCACAGTTGGCGACTCCACTGGGGAATTTGATACTTTTTCAAATAAAAAATAAAGTGGATGACTTTTGGTAAAATATCTAGTTTGGCTTTAAATTTGAAATAGCTCTTTCATGCATCACTACATCGGAGTCATTGTCCAAAAACCCTAGCTTCCTAGGAAAATAAAGGATAGAAAGTAACATTGAGTGGGCAACCTTCCTTAGGTCTGCTTTCTGATAATGAAATCATCCAGCCCACAACATATCCTCTAATCCTTTTAGAGGTGTAACGAGTATGCACGTACCATTGGACCCACGTGAGGCTCCTTGTCTCACATGTGGTTGCGTATATCGCATCTCTAGTGTGATGGGTTCCCTTCAAACCACTCTAACCCTTTCATGTAATGACTCGTAGAACCTTCCTTTAGGATTATATGCACCATAATACTGAACTTGGTATGTCATTATTATGAAAGCTTTTCATTCATGCAAACATGCATCATAGCTTGAACCTTATGAAGAGTCAAAAACCTATCCAAATGCCTTCACGCCCAAAACCCATGGTTCACCTAAACCCATGGTCAACATACAAAGCTCAGGATCCATGGTCCACCTAAACCCATGGTCAAAGCCCAAAACTCATGGTTCACCCAAAACCCATAGTCCAATCCTATCCAAACCCATATCAAACTCATGGTAAAAATAAACCCATCTATGGTACCCTCATCCTTTTCCATAATTCTTTTCCAAGCTAAACACTAACCTAGCCCAAGCTAAACACTAACATAGCTTTATCTTTCATAATTATTACTGAAGCTAAATACTAACCTAGCTTTTATCTTTCACAACTCTTACCTAAGCTAAACACTGATCTAGCTTTCATCTTTCATAGTTCTTACCCAAGCTAAACACTGATATAGCATTATCCTCAACCATCCTTACCAAAGCTAAATATTGACTTAGCGTCACTCTTATCCTTACCCAAACTAAATGCTGACTAGGTTTCATCTCTTACATCACTATCCAAACCCATAGTCCATCTAAGCCTATGATCTAGTTTAACCCATTATCTAACTATCACCAAACCCATGGTCCACCCAACATCCAAATCCATGGTACATCCATACCCAATCGCAAAACCCATGGTCACTCTATCCTTAAGCCCATGGTAAACCATTCATAAATCACAATCCCAATCACCCAAAGCTAAATTCTGATCTAGCCACTCAAAGCTAAAATCTGACCTAGCTACCCCGAGCTAAAATCTGACCTAGCCATCCAAAGCTAAAATCTGACCTAGCTCCCTTAGCTAAATACCTACATAGCTAACATCATACACCTCTACCCATACACCATCAACCTAACCATAAGACACCGTCATCCATTACCATTTAACCTAAGGTCTTTGGTTTGTCATACCTCACTATAACCATCTTTTCCAAAGCTTGATACTAACCCAGTTCCTTTTCCCTTTCAAAGGTTGACAAAATGTTTGTTGCTAGAGATGAAGTCACTGCTACCAGAGCTGATGAAATCTTTAACGAGCTTCTTGCTAAGCTCTCTAAACAACACGAGACCCTGATGAAGAGGCAAGATGCCTATTTTCAAGACCTACTCAAGGCCTAAAGGAGGGCTATCATGGAAGATGTCTGTACTATGTTGGAACAGACCTCGTTGGCCCAAAACTCAACCGACCCAAAACTACTCAAATCTGGCCCAAGACCCGCTCATTAACTTATTTGTGGATTCACTTCCAGAGCTAATTCCAAATACAAAGAGCTTGCAAACACTAACACGATCCCACCACTACCTATTCCATCACATGAATTCCTCATAAATAACTCACATTTCCAACCCATGACAATTTAACCACCAAATCTCACCCCTACTCTCACTTCCCGACCCGCGGATCCTTTCCAAAGGAAGGAAGTCAACCCTGAAATCAAAGCCTTCATGGAAAAAGTAAAGCACATGGAAAAAATGCTAAATAATCTGAAAAGGAATGAGAACCTAGTTGATACAAGCTCTCTGAGCTTATTTCCTAATGCAAGAGTTCCACCAAAGTTCAAGATGCCGAATTTGGACAGATTTGATGGTACTACTTGCCCTAAGATCCATTTAAAAATGTACGTGGGGGCAATGCAACCCTTTGGTATCAACAATGAGCTCCTTACTCAACTCTTTCATCAAACCCTTATAGATACCACCCTAAGATGGTTTATTAACTTAGATGATACCCAAAAACATACTTGGGAGGACATTTGCAAGGCATTTGTCAAATACTACCACTACAATATTGAAGTGGACATTACAAGAAGGGATTTAGAAACAATAAAGCAACTTCCAGGTGAGTCCTTTTCCATGTTCCTTACAAGGTGAAGGGCTAAAGCTGCTCAAATGGTAAACAGGCCAACTGAGGAAGAACAAGTAGATATCATTGTTAAGAATCTACTTCCCACCTATAAAGCCCATTTGTTAACACAATACCTACCCACCTTCAGAGCTTTGGTTGCAACTATGTTAAAAGTTGAAGATCATATCCAAAGTACATCATTTCAAGCTGAATTCCCCACCACCAACTTGAATAGTGATGAGGAATCTAGTTCTAACTTAACCCCACCTTACCTCAGCCGCAGAAGGCAAGTTATGGAGTAATTCAAGTTCAGCTAATATGACTTGTCTGAGATTGAATTCCAAGTCTAAACTTGAGTCCAAGTCTGAATCTTAAAAGTCTGAGTCCAAATCTAAGTCGAAGTCTATCATCTTATTTTTCTTTATTCTCATCGACCATAGTGGTTCCTTTTGTCATCTTGCAATAAAGTTTCCTTTATAGTAATGCATATACATTTCTTTTCATTTTCCTTTTTAGTCCGACATGGATGAGCTTACCAGAAAAAAAAAAAAGAGAGAGAGAGAAAAAGAAAGTGAGAGAAATGAACAAATAGTCAAATCCACCACAATTAGCACATGTTAAAATTTGAGGTGCCATCAATAATTGCACCTAATCAAAGAAGGTCAAATGATCAAATAGTTAAAGCATAAAAGCAAGTAAATGTAATTACCTGTTGCACATCGGTAATCAAATAATGCACCTCAACAAGGGGCAACAAGTTTAGAGATGACTTTTGTTAAATCCAGAATTCAAAAGTTAGAGCCCTTCAAAATAAAAAAGGCAGCAACCCAAACCATGGTGGAATTTTCTTCCAAATTTCATTAATTCAAGCTTGCTAAGTTGAAAACCCAAAAGGGCAGCTTAGGCAAAAGTTTGAGCTAAAAGAAAGAGAGAGAGAGAGAGAGAGAGAAAGCTCATCCAAGTCATCTTCCCTTATGTCTGAAGTTTTCAAATCATTTTCAATCAATCTGTCTCATCTCATGTCTCTAGAGTCATCTTTCCTCACCAGAGGTTCATTCTTTAAGGATATTCTATCTTTTATATTCTTATCCTACAATGGGGACATATCTTCCTAAGAACGTCATCATCTATTGTCAATCTGTCCTGTTGCTTAGTTCAAAGAGCTAAGGCACAATCCTTCATAGTTGAGAACATAATCCCCAAGTTGTCTTCTTCCACTAGCCCTTTAGCCAATCCTAAGGGCTCTTTGTTTCAGCTAGTGCAATTTATATAAAGTCAAACCAATTAAGTGTCACTCCAAGCTCTTCAATCTCAAACAACAAGAAAAGCTTGACTTGCTCTTTTTCATGATTCATGCTACAAAAAGCAAAATCATACAACCTCCATGATGCTTCTCAGAAGTTTCAGCCTACCTTCAAACCATTCTCAAATTTTATGAAATCATATTTGGCAAATCATACCATATACCATCCATTCCTTGGCATAATCTCAAAATGAATAGAACCAAAATTCCCAAGTCTATTAGGGCTTATCATCTTTAAATCTATTTTCCTTGGCAAAATCGAAAGTCGAGGCAAATCTCCCAAAAGCCTTCATCAAGAAGCCTAAACCAAAAGCCTTTATGAAAAAGCCCAAATCCAGAAGCCTTCATTAAGAAGCCCATATCCAGAAGCCATCATTAAGAAGCCCATATCCAAAAGCCTTCATTAAGAAGCCCAAATCCAAAAGCCTTCATGAAGAAGCTCAAATCTAGAGGTTTCAACCTACCTTTAAATCAAGAAGCCTAAACCAAAGGCCTTCATCATGATGCCTAAATCCAGAAGCCTTCATCAAGAAGCTTAAATCCAAAAAGCCTTCGCCATGAAGCCCAGACCCAAAAGCCTTCACCATGAAGTCCAGACCCAAAAGCCTTTGCCATGAAGTCCAGATCCAAAAGCCTTCACCATGAAGCCCAAAACCAAAAGCCTTCATCCTAAAGCCTAAACCAAGAAGCCTTCACTATGAAGCCCACTCCCAAAAGGCCTTCATTTATGAAGCCCATGATCTCCTTTAAGGCAAAATCAGACTATGCCTTTCAAATGGATTTCCTAACCAGACCTACCCTCCTTAGCCAAGACATTTCCCTACAAGGACTAATCCTCAACTGTAACTTTCAATGGGCAAATCGGGCAAACTGAGTCAAGCCACCCATGTTGACATAACCTTCTCTAAATCTAACACCAAAGCCAAACAGATAGCTTTAATCCCAATCCTTCTAATACTAAAGCTGAACATATAGCTTTGATCCCAACTTTCCCAATCACCAAAGCCGAACAGATAGCTTTGATCCTAGTCCTTCTAACACTAAAGTCGAACAGATAGCTTTGATCCTAACTTTCCCAACCACCAAAGCCGAACAAATAGCTTTAAATACTAAAGCCAAACAGATAGTTTTGACATTAATCCTCCCAACCACCAAAGCCAAACAGATAGTTTTGACTATAATCCTCCTAACCACCAAAGCCAAACAGATAGCTTTGATCCCAATCTTCCTAAACATTAAAGCCAAACAGATAACTTTGATCATAATCTCCCTAATAGTAGGGTCAAACAGGTGGCCTTACTAAACCAATTTGAGTTCCCTAGGTGGATTAAATCTCCAAATCTTAAAGTCTAGGCAGAACAGATAGCCTTGATTAAAATTCACCAAATCATCTTTACCTCCAACAATTAGGCTGAACATACAGCCTTAATTGAAGATCACCATGACTATTCTCACATCCAACACCAAGGTTAAGCTAATAACCATTGACAAAACCTCATTTATCCTATAGGCCCTCTCCTAAAAGGTTCATATCTTTATACCATGTTTGTCCTTCTTCATAAGGTTCAGTTTGTACAAAGCATAAATGTCCTCATGTATGATAAGCACAAGCAGATATCACAAGCCTAGAGCCTGACATGGTATAATCTAGAATCTGACATGGTAAAGCCTAGAATCTAATATGGCAAAAGAATATATAAGCCAAAAATTTGATGTTACAAGAGCACAAGCCCAAAGTCTGACATGCATCTCTTCCCAGGGTTTACTGTCATCAGAATCGCCTTTTGCTTAAAGTCAAGTTTGATGAGGGGGCAGCTGTGAACCCTCAAATTTGCACCTTTATGATCCGGCTGCAGCTTGACACCTACTAAGAATAGTGTGCTACGCATATGTAGGTCCCGCTAGCCGGTTAGCGGGCAGGGGTCAAGGGGGCAGCGCCCCGTTGAAAAATAAATTTCTTGAATCTTTCACCTCCAATCAACTGCTTTTCAGTCACGAACTCATAGAATCAAATCGAGCTTAAATCAGAACTGAAACGAACCCAAAACGTACAAAAAAGAAGGAAATAGGTTGAACCAGCCAGCTAGCCAGCGCAAGAGGAGTGCCACTGAGCTGTGCTGCCTCATAGGCAACACAAAATTCATGCCGGAGGTAAGGCAGCACACTCAACATGCCGCCCGGACACCTGGCATGTCGCTAGTGCCGCCCATGCCGCCGATGACATGCCGATGCCGCCATCCATACCGTCAGCACCCCTCTCAGCAGCTCTATAAACAGGGCCTCATTCAGGTTCATTGGACACATAGATTCTAAGGAAAAATTCTCTCTGATACTGATATACTTGTTGCTTTTAAGTCTTGTTTGAAATTTGATACAAAAGAGCTGTTGTTTCAATTTCAATTTTGATTTACATTTCATCATGCTATTTTGCTAATCTTTTGTTGTTAAGATTCAGATTCCAAGGGTTTTGAATTCAAGGTGGAGGTGAGATACGGAGCTAAGCTCATTCCATTCATCCGAAAATCAAGGAAAGCAAAGGTATAATTCCTTTTGTCCATTTTCAAAATTCTAAACTCAGATCTAGAATTCTCTTTAGGTCTAAACAGAAAAGATTTAAAATTTATTAGTTTAAGAATCATAATTAAATTAATAAATAAAATAACACTTTTTCCAGAACCTCTCCTTTGCAAGAAAGAAGAACTGTGTGGGGTTTAATTCCTATTCAATAGGATACACAAGCTGCCATTCTGAAAAAGGCATCAACTCCAAAATCATTTTTAATAACATTTTCCCTTTTTTTATTTGTTATTTATTTTCAAATCTGTACTTTCATTTTTTTTTAGTATAGTTGAGAAATATGTGCTTTTCCTAGCATCCATAAGGGCTAGAGGAAAGATCCTCTTGTTTCATTCCTTTTGGCTTTGTAATAATTAAGTAAGGTTAATTTTTCTTATTTATCTATAATTGTCATTTTATCTTATCATATATATCTGTTTCATGCATTATTATGTTCCTGTTCATACATATATGAAAATTTCTTTTTAAGAGTTATTTTGTACTTTTTAGCCAAACTAAAGAAAATTATATTTTCACACTTGAGTAATTACCAAAACCTGATCCCCGAGCCCTCTTTGGTCACTCGCGGATTAGTACATTTTCTATTGGGATAAATCAAACATTTTATGGAGTCAATCATGTTGGGTTTTCTTTAATTTTCCCAATTAAAATAATTAAATTAAAGTAGCGACTCACTTTCACAACTTTCAAAGCACACAAATCAATTTTCTGAACTCACAGTGAGTTCCAATCATGAAGTTTCTCCTGAAGAACATTTTGATTTCTCAGCGGATCGGACCGGTGCTCGAGTGAGGCCTCACAAGCATACAAAACTATGATTGATTCATTGGGTGCTACTTCTTTAAGAATTTGATCTTGAGATTCAAGATAAAAAAGGGGTTGAAAATGTGGTAGCGAATCATTTATCAAGATTGGAGCAAGGAAAATAAATTAAAGATGACATGCCACTCAATGATTCCCAATAAACATTTGCTAGTAATCTCTAATACCACCTTTATTTATGTAGATTTTGTTAATTACTTCGGTAGTGGTGTAGTCCCTCATGACTTATGTTATCATTAAAAGATGAAATTCTTTTCTATAAATATTATTTTAAAGATGAGCCCCCACTTTTTAAATATTATGGGGATGGTATGATTAAGAGACATGTGCCCAAAGAGAAAATAAAAAGCATTTTAGAGCACTACCATTCCAAAGAAATTGGAGGCCATGTAAGCATTTCTAAAATGGCTGCTAAATTTTAGCAATTGGGTTTTTATTTCCTAACTATGTATAAAGATAATAGAAGCTTTATGGTGTCATGCGATTAGTGAAGAATAAGTAATATCTCAATGAATCATGTCATGCCATTAAAAGGTATCTTAAAAGTAAGGTTGTTTGATGTTTGTGGGGATTGACTTCATGGTCCTTTCTCTTTTTCATTCAACAATCAATACATATTAGTAGCTATGGATGATGTGTCAAAAAGGGTTGAAATAATTGCAAGTCCTACTAATGACTTGCAAGTAGTGATATGATTTATAAAGAAGTACATCTTTTGTAGATTTGGAGTTCCGTGAGTAACGACTAATGATAGGGGTTCTCATTTTTATAACTGAACTTTTGATTTTTGTTGAAGAAATATAGAGTGACTCATAAAGTGGCAAACTTAGGGATATATCAATAATATTAATTTTGATCAAATGCTTAATTTGCAAACTTTGGTTGATACGCACACGATTGGAAAAAGGGGTAATAGGTACATACTTAAGAAAAAGAAGGGAGAGGCCAATTCTTTGAAAAGAGGGAGAAGTACAATTAAAAAAGATTATATAATTAAAGAGTAGAGGGAAATGGATAGGCATACTAATGTTCCAATGGAAGATGATGTCTCCAAAACTACTATGCTACCACCACCTACGTAGGACAACGAGAATGTATATAGAAGTTTAAAGGATCAAGTAAATGCTATGTAGAATGAGATAATTAATAGGTTTAATGTTTTAAAGGGATGGAGTGCTACATTGATGCTCTATTCAATGCTCTATCTGCACACATAGGTTTGGAGTACTAACTGACACTACCTCCTCTTCCTACCAACTTTTAATGACCACTCCTTATGCCTACCTTGCTGCTTCTTTCATGTTGAGGACAATGTGCAACTTAAAGTTTATGGGAGAATTTTTATGTTTTCATTTATGTTTTGTGTTATTATTCTATTCTTTATGTGTTTTTTATGTTTTGTCTTTTTTTTTTATTTTGTGTTCTTTTGACTTTTATTAAGGACTTGTTTACTATTTAATTTTGATACATTCAGTAGGGATGGATGGATTTTATTAAATTGGCTTATTATCAAAAAGTGTGTTGATTAAATTTTTGTTCTTTTGTTGAGTAAATTTTGACGAAGGCTAATGACAAGATAAAATGAATAGTTGTGAATGATTTATTGTGGTATGGCACATTAAGCTTTTATCTTCAAGAAAGGAATTATCATTTACATAATTTATACCTCATGGAAAGATGCTTTGAGTTGATTACATTGAAGTTATGTATGCTTACTTAAAGAGGGCTTATGCACAATTTTTATCTTCATTTATCCCACCTATCTTAGAATATGTTTTTGTAAACTTTTAAGGTGAAATCTTGAATTCACTTTAGAGAAAGAGATAATTTAGGCATTATTTGTTTAGCCCTATTATTCATATCCACCCTTTTTTAAAGATTACACCTAGTTTACCCTTTTGAGACTTGTTTTGAATTTTATCTTATTTTTATTTATTTTACTAAACCTAAACTATGCCATAACCCTATTCATGAGTTAATTATGTTAAGTTTTTGGTTTCTAAAAGAACTTAATTGAGTTATCAAGGAAAAGGGAATAATTAAATTTCTTGATGAAAGGAGTTGTTAAATGCAAGTACCTCTTTAGAATTATATGTATTTTATGCCAAAAAGATAAAGTTTGAGAGAAGGTAAGAAGTTGTTATTAAATCACAAAATCTTAATTCTTGCATTGCCTTGAGATAATTAATAAGTGGAAAAGGATTGGAGTTAAAAGAAAAGAATTTGTAAATCCCAGTCTAAATATATATAAATCCATAAAAGAGAGAGAGAGAGAGAGAGAGAGAGAGAGGTTCTTGTAGTTGCGAAGTGATAAAATGTATGAATTCAGTTAATCATTGAAATTAAGGCCTTAGAATTTCTTTTTGCTTAGCATAATTATCTCAATTTTCTTCATCTAGCTTTTTCTCTGTTTAGCTGAACACCTTTATAAGCCCTATTATAAACCCAATAAATTCATATTGATCTCTTTTGATTAGTAAATTCCATTAGTGAAGATTATTCGCAAAGACATGCCAATAAGATTGGTGATCTTATTTAACAAATCTTTTGAAAGAGGCATTTAAAGATAATTAATGTGTATGCTTATTTAAAGAGCAATAGTTTCTTTGTGTAACACCTAAGGTTTTCTTAGCATATTAGAGCTAATAATGATGCCATAGAAAATAAATTTAATAAGTAGTATGATAATAATGAGAAGACGAAATAAAAAATAACCCTTTTAATGCTACATGAATTATTTACCTAGTTTGCAACTTTAAAAATGTCTATATGTGCATTCATAAATTGAATATAGTTAATATGACAATATATAAAGTGTTTCATAGTATAGGAAGAAAGAAATTAATATGCCAAAGTGAAAAAAAAAGAATGAAAGTTTTAAGAAAATACTAAGTATGAAATTGTGTGTATATGGATATGCTAATAGGCCTTTGGACTTGAAAGCCCAACCCATCTCTGGTCAGCCCATTAAGGCTCATTTAAGAGCAAAAAAAATTTGTCAAGGTGTGAGGTCTTACCCGAGCACTGGTCCAATCCGCCGAGGAATTGAAATGTTCTTCGAGAGAAACTCCATGATTAGAACTCACTGTGAGTTCAGAAAATTGATTTTTGTGATTTGAAAGTTGTGAAAGTGAGTCGCCACTTCAATTTATTTATTTTGATTGGGAAAATTAAAGAAAACCCAAATTGATTGACTCCAAAAATATTTTGATTTTTGTCCCAATGGAAAAGCACTAATCCGTGAGTGACCAAAAGGGCCCGGGGATCAGGTTTTGGTAATTACTCAAGTGAGAAAATTTAATTTTCTTTAGTTTGGCTAAAAGTGCAAAATAACTCTTAAAAAAGGAATTTTTGTGTATGTATGAACAGGAATATAATGATGCATGAACAGTTATAGATGATAGGATGAAATGACAATTATAGATAAATAAGCAAAATAAATCCTACTTAATTATTACAAACCAAAACGAATGAAAAGAAAGAGGATCTTTCCTCTAGCCCTTATGGGTACTAGGAAAAGCACACATTCCTCAACTAAGTTAACATGGAATTAGAAATAAAAGATTAATATAAATAAATTAAAGTAAAAGGGAAAAATGTTAATAAAAAGATTTTGGAGTTGATGCCTTTTTAGAATGGTAGCGTGCATATCTTATTGAATAGGAATCAAACCCCGCATAGTTCTTCCTTCTTGCAAAGGAGGGGTTTTTGAAAAAGTGTTGGTTTGTTTATTAATTTAATTCTAATTCTTAAATTAATAAATTTTTAGATCTTTTCTGTTTAGACTTAAAGATAATTCTAGATCTGAGTTTAGAATTTTAAGAATGGAAAGGAGATTATACCTTTGCTTTTCTTATCTTACGGATGAATGGAACGAGTTTAGCTCTGGATCTCAACTCCACCTTGGATTCAAAACCCTTGGAATGTGAATCTTAACAACAAAAGATTAGTGAAATAGTGTAATGAATGTAAATCAAAATTGAAATTGAAACAACAGCTCTTTTGTATCAAATTTCAAAAAGAACTTAAAAACAATGAGTGTATAAGTATTTAGAGAGAATTTCTATCTTGGAATGTCCCCCCTAAATGAGATGGAAGGAGGCTCTATTTATAGAACTAGTGAAGAGGGTGCCGGTGGCGACATCGGAAGCTTATCGGCGGTACGGGCGGCACCGATGAGTTGCCGGACATCTGGGCGGCATGGCCGGTATGCTGCCTGTACTGTCAGCACATATTTCATGCTGCCTATTAGGTGGCACAGATAACGTGCCATCTAGAGAGGCAGCATGCCTAGCGCACGCCAACCGGCAGGTTCGACCTATGTCCATTTATGGTTCATTTTAGTTCTGATTCAAGCCTGATTTTATTCTGATTGAAAAGCAGTCGACTGGAGGTGAAAGATTCAAGAAATTTATTTTTCAATGGGGCGCTGCCCCCTTGACCCTTGCTTACTAACCGGCTAGCAAGACCGCCATATGTGTAGCGCACTATTCTTAGTAGGTGTCAAGCTGCAACCAGATCATAAAGGTACAAATTTGAGGGTTCATAGCTGCCCCCTCATCAGAATTGGCTTTAAGCAAAAGGCAATTCTCATGATAGTGAACCCTGGGAAGAGATGCCATGTTAGACTTTGGGCTTGTGCTCTTGCATCATCAGATTTTTGGCTTAAATGTTCTTTTGCCATATGAAATTCTAGGCTATGCCATATCAGAACCTGGGCCATACCATATCAAATTCTGGGTTATACCATGTCAGACTCTGGGCTTGTGATATCTGCTTGTGCTTATCATGCATGAGGACATTCATGCTTTATGCAAACTGAACCTTATAAAGGACAAACATAGTATAAAGATATGAACCTTTTGGGAGAGGACCCATAGGATAAATGACATTTTGTCAATGGCTATTGGTTTGACCTTGGCATTGGATGTGAGAATTGTCATGGTGATCTTCAATTAAGGCTATATGTCCAGCCTAATTGTTGGAGGTAAAGATGATTTGGTGAATTTTAATCAAGGCTATCTGTTCTGCCTAAACTTTAAGATTTAGAGATTTGGTCTACCTAAGGAATTCAAATTGGTTTAGTAAGGCCACCTATTTGGCCCTACTATTGGGGAGATTATGATCAAAGTTATCTATTTGTCTTTGATGTTTGGGAAGATTAGGATCAAAGCTATCTGTTTAGCTTTAGTGGTTGGGAGGATTATAATCAAAGCTATCTGTTTGGCTTTGGGGGTTAGTTGGATTAAGGTCAAAACTATTTGGTCGACCTTATTGGTTAGGAAAGATGGGATCACAGCTATCTGTTTGACTTTAGTATTAGAAAGATTGGGATCAAAGCTATCTGTTCGGCTTTGGTGTTGGGAGGAATAGGATCAAATCTATTTGTTTGGCCTTGATGTCAGGAGGAAGAGAAACAAAGTTATTTGTTCTGCCTTGATGTTAGAAAAGCTAGGATCAAAGCTATCTATTCAGCTTTGGTATTAGAAGCATTGGGATCAAAGCTATCTGTTTGGCTTTGGTGTTAGATTTAAAGAAGATTATGTCTGTGAAAGACGAGGGGTGTGGGAATGTCAATATGGGTGGCTTGACTCGGTTTGCCCATTGAAAGTTACGGTTGAGGATTAGCCCTTGTAGGGAAAGTTCTTGGCTAAGGAGGGTAGGTCTAGTTAGGAAATCCATTTGAAAGGCTTAGTATGATTTTGCCTTAAAGGAAATCATGGACTTCATAAATGAAGGCCTTTTGGGAGTGGGCTTCATGATGAAGGCTTCTTGGTTTAGGCTTTATGATGAAGGCTTTTGGTTTTCATGGCAAAGGCTTTTGGATTTGAGCTTCTTAATGAAGGCTTTTAGATTTGGGCTTCATGGTGAAGGCTTTCGGGTCTGGGCTTCATGGCAAAGGCTTTTTAGATTTAGGCTTCTTAATGAAGGCTTCTGGATTTGAAGGTAGGTTGAAACTTTTGGACTTGAGCTTTTTGATGAAGACTTTTTGATTTGGGCTTCTTAATGAAGGCTTCTGGATTTAGGCTTCTTGATGAAGGCCTTTTAGGAGATATACCTCAACTTCTGGTTTTGCCAAGGAAACTAGATTTAAAGATGATAAGCCTTGATAGACTTGGGAATTTTGGTTTTACTCATTTTGAGATTATGCCAAGGAATGGATGGTATTTGGTATGATTTGTTGATGAAGCTTGGGATGGAACAAAATGATTTCATAAACTTCGAGAATGGTTTTGAAGGTAGATTGAAACTTCTGAAAATAATCATAAAGGTTGTATGATTTTGCTTTTTGTAGCATGAATCATGGAAAAGAGCAAGTCAAGCTTTTCTTATTATTTGAGATTGAAGAGACTCTTAGAGTGACACTTAATTGGTTTGACTTTATATAAATTACACTGGCTGAAACAAAAAGCCCTTAGGATTGGCTAAAGGGCTAGTAAAAGAAGATAAATTGGGGATCATGCTTCCAAATGAGAGATAAGGATGCGATAGACTGGAGATATGTATGAGGGATTGTGCCTTAGCTTTTTGAGCTAAGCGACAGGATGGATTGACAATAAATGACGACCTAAGAAGACATGCCCCCATTATAGGATAGGGGCATAGAAGATTGTATATCCTTAGAGAATAAACCTCTAGTTAGGAAGGATGATGGATTGATTGAAGATGATTTGATAACTTCAAACATAAGGGAAGATGACTTGGATGAGCTTTTTCTCTCTCTCTCTCTCTCTCCCTCTCTTTCTCATCTCTAACTTTTGCCTAAGCCACCCTTTTTGGGTTTTTAGCTTAGCGAGCTTACATTTAGGAGAAAATATTCCATCATGATTTGGGCTACTGCTTTGAGGGGCTCTGACCTTTGAATTCTATATTTGACAAAGCTCTTTTCTGAACTTGTTGCCCTTGTTAAGGTGCATTGTTTGATTACCTAATGTGCAATAGGTAATTCCATTTGATTTGTTTTTTATGCTTCAATTATTTGATGAGAGGTCCTTTATTTGACCTTTTTTTATTAGGAGCCGATGAAGCAATAGCTGATTTGTGAGCACCTCAAATTCTGATTTATGCTAATTGTGGTGGGTTTAATTGATCTCTTTTTTCCTCTTTTCCTTTTTCTCTTTTTTTTTTTTTGTTTTTTTATTTTGTTCTCTCTTTTTTTATGGCTCATCCATGTCAGACTAAACAAGGAAGATGAAAAGAAAATGTATGTGTATTACTATAAAGGAAACTTTATTGCAAGATGACAAAAGGAACCACTATGGTTGACGAGAATAAAGAAAAATAGGACGACAGACTCCGACTCAAATTTGGACTCAGACTTTTGAGATTCAGACTTGGACTCAAGTTTAGACTTAGAATTTAATCTCAGACAGGTTAGATTTAGCTGAACTTGAACTACTCCATGATATGCCTTCTAGGGTTGAGGTAAGGTGGGGTTGAGTTAGAATTAGATTCCTCATCACTGTTCAGGTTGGTGGTGGGGAATTCAGCTTGAAATGATTTACTTTGGATGCAATCATCAACTTTTGATGCAGTTGTGACCAAAGCTTGGAAGGTGGGTAGGTATTATGTTAACAAATGGGTTTTTTAGGCGGGAAGTAGATTCTTGACAATGATATCTACTTGTTCTTGCTCGGTTGGCCTGTTTACCATTTGAGCAGCTCTAACCTTCCACCTTGTAAGGAACATGGAAAAGGACTCATCTGGAAGTTGCTTTGTGGTTTCTAAATCCCTTCTTGTAATGTCCACTTCAATATTGTAGTGGTACTATTCGACAAATGCCTTGCAAATGTTCTCCTAAGTCTGTTTTTGGGTATCATCCATGTTAATAAACCATCTTAGAGCGGTATCCGTAAGGGTTTGATGAAAGAGTTAAGCAAGGAGCTTATTGTTGATACCAAAGGGATGCATTGCCCCCACGTACATTTTTAAATGGATCTTGGGGCAAGTAGTACCATCAAATTTATCCAAATTTGGCATCTTGAACTTTGGCAGAACTCTTGCATTGGGAAATAAGCTCAGGGAGCCTATATCAACCAGGTTCTCTTTCTTCTTCAGATTCTTTAGCATTTTTTCCATGTGCTTCACTTTTTCCATGAAGGCTTTGATTTAGGGTTGACTTCCTTCCTTTGGAAAGGATCCGCACGTCGGGAAGTGAGAGTAAGGGTGAAATTTGGTGATTGAACTATCATGGGTTGATAAAGCAAGTTGTTTCTGAGGAATTCAGGTGATGGAATAGGTAGTGGCGAGATCGTGTCAGTGTTTGCAGGCTCTTTATCTTTGGAATTAGCTTTGGAAGTGAATTCATAACAGGATAAAGAGCAGGTTTTGGGTATGATTTGAGTAGTTTTGGGTCAATTGAACTTTAGACCAGGGACATCTGTTCCATTAAGGTGTGGACATCTTTCATAATGGCCCTCATTTGGGCTTTGAGCAGGTCTTGAAAATAGGCATCTTGCCCCTTCATCAAGGTCTCTTATTGTTCAAAGAACTGAGCAAGAAGCTCGTTAAAGATTTCACCAGCTCTGGTAGCAGTGACTTCATCTCTAGCAACAGACATTTTGTCAACCTTTGAAAGGGAAAAGGAACTGGGTTAGTTAGGTAAAGATGAGGGTAGAGGTGTATGATGTTAGCTAGGTAGGTATTTAGCTAAGGGAGCCAGGTCAAATTTTAGCTTTAGGTGGCTGGGTCAGATTTTAACTTTGAGTGGCTAGGTCAGAATTTAACTTGGGATTGTGATTTATGAATGGTTTACCATGGATTTAAGGATAGAGTGACTATGGGTTTTTTGATTGGGTTATGGATGTACCATGGATTTCGATGTTAGATGGACTATGGGTTTGGTGATAGGTGGATAATGGGTTAAACTAGATCATGGGCTTAGATGGGCCATGGGTTTGGATAAGGATGTAAGAGATGAAACATAGTCAGCATTTAGTTTGGGTAAGGATAAGAGTGACGCTAAGTCAGTATTTAGCTTTGGTAAGGATGGTTGAGGATAATGCTATATCAATGTTTAGCTTGGGTAAGGACTATGAAAGATGAAAGCTAGATCAGTGTTTAGCTTGGGTAAGAGTTATGAAAGATGAAAGCTAGGTTAGTATTTAGTTTTGGTAAAAATTATGAAAGATGAAGCTATGTCAGTGTTTAGCTTGGGTAAGGATTATGAAAGATGAAAGCTAGATTAGTGTTTAGCTTGGGTAAGAGTTGTGAAAGATGAAAGCTAGGTTAGTATTTAGCTTCGATAAGAATTATGAAAGATGAAACTGTGTCAATGTTTAGCTTAGGCTAGGTTAGTGTTTAGCTTGGATAAGAATTATGGAAAAGAATGAGGGTACCATAAATGGGTTTATTTTTACCATGAGTTTGACATGGGTTTGGAAAGAACTGGATCATAGGTTTAGGTGAACCATGAGTTTTGGATTTTGATAATAGGTTTAGATTGACCATGAGTTTTGAATTTTGATCATGGGTTTAGATGGATCATGGGCTTTGAGTGTTAACCATGGGTTTAGGTGGACCATGGGCTTTGGATTTTGACTATGGGTTTGGGTGGGTTTTTGACTCTTCACAAGGTTCAAGCTATGATGCATGTATGTATGAATAAAAAGGTTTCATGATTATGACATACCAAGTTCAATATTATGGTATATGTAATCCTAAAAGAAGGTTCTATGAGTCATTACATGAAAGGGTTAAGGTGGTTCGAAGGGAACCCATCACACTAGAGATGCGATATACCTAACCACATGTGAGACAAGGAGCCTCGCGTGGGTCCAACGGTACGTGCATACTACTTACACCTCTAAAAGGATTAGAGGATACATCGTGGACTGGATGATTTCACTATCGACAAGTAGACCTAAGGACAGTTGCCCACTCGATGTTACTTTCTATCCTTTATTTTCCTAGAAGCTAGGTTTTTGTGGACCAGGAGTCCGATGTAGTGATGCATGACAGAGTTATTTTGCGTTTAAAGCCAAACTCGGTATTTTACCAAAAGTAATCCACTTTGTCTTTTATTTGAAAAATATTTTAGATCCCCAGCAGAGTCACCAAATGTGAGGCCTTGCCCGAGCACTAGTCCGATCCGCCAAGGAATCGAAATGCTCTTCGGGAGAAACTCCATGATTGAAACTCATTGTGAGTTCAGAAAATTATTTTTTGTGATTTGAAAGTTGTGAAAGTGAGTCGCCACTTCAATTTATTTATTTTGATTGGGAAAATTAAGAAAACCCAAATTGATTGGCTCCAAAAATATTTTGATTTTTGTCCCAATGGAAAAGCACTAATTCATGAGTGACTAAAGAGGGCTCGGGGATCAGGTTTTGGTAATTACTCAAGTGAGAAAATATAATTTTCTTTAGTTTGGCTAAAAGTGTAAAATAACTCTTAAAAAAGGAATTTTCGTATATGTATGAACAGGAATATAATGATGCATGAACAGTTATAGATGATAGGATGAAATAACAATTATAGATAAATAAGCAAAATAAATCCTACTAAATTATTACAAATCAAAACGAATGAAAAGAAAGAGGATCTTTCCTTTAGCCCTTATGGATACTAGGAAAAGCACACATTCCTCAACTAAGTTAGCACGGAATCAGAAATAAAATATTAATATAAATAAATCAAAGTAAAAGGGAAAAATGTTAATAAAAAGATTTTCGAGTTGATGCCTTTTCAGAATGGCAGCTTGCGTATCCTATTGAATAGGAATCAAACCCCACACAGTTCTTCCTTCTTGCGAAGGAGGGGTTTTGGAAAAAGTGTTGGTTTGTAATTAATTTAATTCTAATTCCTAAATTAATAAATTTTTAGATCTTTTCTGTTTAGACTTAAAGATAATTTTACATCTGAGTTTAGAATTTTGAGAATGGAAAGGAGATTATATCTTTGCTTTTTTTGTCTTACGGATGAATGGAACGAGTTTAGCTCCAGATCTCAACTCCACCTTGGATTCGAAACCCTTGGAATCTGGATCTTAACAACAAAAGATTAGCAAAATAGCATAATGAATGTAAATCAAAATTAAAATTGAAACAACAGCTCTTTTGTATCAAATTTCAAAAAGAACTTAAAAACAACAAGTGTATCAGTATTTAGAGAGAATTTCTGTCTTGGAATGTCCCCCCTAAATGAGCTGGAAGGAGGCTCTATTTATAGAGCTAGTGAAGGGGGTGCCGGCGGCACCGACGGCGGCATCAGAAGCTCACCAGCAGCACTGGTGGCACCAGTGAGTTGCCGGACATCTGGGGGGCACGGCCGGCGTGCCGTCTGTATCGTCAGCATGCATTTCATGCCGCCTACTAGGCCACACACTGCACGCCTAGAGAGGCAGCATGCCTGGCGCTCGTCAACTGGCTGGTTCAACCTATGTCTGTTTATGGTCGATTTTAGTTCTGATTCAAGCCCGATTTGATTCTATGAGTTCGTGACTGAAAAGCAGTCAACTAGAGGTGAAAGATTTAGGAAAATTATTTTTCAACAGGGTGCTACCCGCTTGACCCCTGCTTGCTAACCAGCTAGCAGGACTGCCGTATGCATAACGCACTATTCTTAGTAGGTGTCAAGCTGTAGCCTTATCATAAAGGTACAAATTTGAGGGTTCACACAAGGTTAAAATAAGTTACCTAAGGTTAACTATGGTGAATGGGTGGAAAAGCGATGACTTGGAAGCTACCATTTTTTACCAAGTCAATCCCTTCTCCAAAATGAATTCTGACTTTTACAATACCAAAGTCCAAATTCATTTTTACTACATACACACCATCATTACATATGCTAATCACCATCCATTTAAATGAAATCTTAGCCATCCAATATGAGTAAACCATAATTTCAATTGGCTTAGAGATATTGGTTATCAATAATACTAATTTCGAGCAAATGGTTAATTTGCAAACTTTCGTTGATACGCATATGACTGGAAAAAGGGGTAATAAGTATATACTTAAGAAAAAGAAGGGAGAGGCTAGTTCTTTGAGGAGAAGAGGGAGAAGTACAATCAAGGAAGATGATAAAATTAAAGAGTAGAGGCAAATGGATAGGCATATTGATGTTCCAATGGAAGATGATGTACCCAAAACTACCATGCTACCACCACCTACTTGGGATAATGTGAATGTATATGGAAGTTTGAACGATCAAGTAAATGCTATATAGAATGAGATAATTAATAGGTTTAATGGTTTAAAGGGATGAAGCACTAAATTGATGCTCTATTTGCACATATATGATAGGAGATCCAGCCAATACTACCTCCTTTTCCTACCCACTTTTAATGACCATTCCTTATGCCCACCTAGCTGCTTCTTTCACATTGAGGACAATGTACAATTTAAAGTTTAGGGGAGAATTTTATTTTTTCATTTATGTTTTGTGTTATTATTCTTTTCTTCATGTGTTTTTTACGTTTTGTCTTTCTTTATTTGGAGTTCTTTTGACTTTTATTAAGGACTTATTTACTGTTTAATTTTGATGCATTCAGTAGGGATGGATGGATTTTATTAAATTGGCTTATTATGTAAAAGTGTGTTTATTAAATTTTTGTTCTTTTGTTGAGTAAATTTTGATGAAGGCTAATGACAAGATAAAATGAATAGCTGTGAATGGTTTATTAAGGTATGTCACATTAAGCTTTTTATCTTCAAGAAAGGAATTATCTTTTACATCATTTGTACCTCATGGAAAAATGCTTTGAGTTGATTATATTGAAGTTATGTATGCTTGCTTAAAGAGGGCTTATGCATAATTTTTATCTTCATTTGTCCCACCTATCTTAGAATATGTTTTTGCAAACTTTTAAGGTGAAATTTTGAATTCACTTTTAAAGAGTGAGATGATTTAGGTATTGTTTGTTTAGCCCTCTCATTCATATCCACCCTTTTTTAAAGATTACACATAGTTTACCCCTTTGAGTTTACCCTTTTGAGCTTGTTTTGAATTTTATCTTGCTTTTATTTGTTTTACTAAACCTAAGCTATGCCATTACCCTATTTATGAGTTAATTATGCTAAGTTTTTGGTTTCTAAAAGATCTTAATTGAGTTATCAAGGAAAAGGGAATAATTAAATTTCTTGATGAAAAGAGTTGTTAAATGCAAGTACCTCTTTAGAATTATATGTATTTTGTGCCAAAAAGATAAAGTTTGAGGGAAGGTAAGAAGCTGTTATTAAATCACAAAATCTTAATTCTTGCATTGCCTTAAGATAATTAATAAGTGGAAGAGGATTGGAGTTAAAAGAAAAGAATTTGCAACTCTCAGTCCAAATATTTATAAATCCATAAAAGAGAGAGAGGGGGAGGTGTTCTTGTAGTTGCAAAGTGCTAAAATGTATGAATTCACTTAATCATTGAAATTAAGGTCTTAGAGTTTCTTTCTGCTTAGCATAATTATCTAAATTTTCTTCATCTATCTTTTTCTTAGCCAAACACCTTTGTGAACCCCAATATAAACCCAGTAAAGTCATATTGATCTCTTTTGATTAGTAAGTTCCATTAGTGAAGATTGTTTGCATAGACATGCCAATAAGATTGGTGATCTTATTTAACAAATCTTTTGAAAGAGGCATTTAAAGATAATTGATGTGTATATGCTTATTTGAAATGCAATAATTTCTTTGTGTAATACCCAAGTTTTTCTTAGCATATTAGAGCTAATAATGATGCCATGGAAAATAAATTTAATAAGTAGTATGATAATAAAGAGAAGACAAAATCAAAAAGAACCCTTTTAATGCTACATAAATTGTTTACCTAGTTTGAAACTTTAAAATGTCTATGTGTGCATTAGTGAATTGAATATAGTTAATATAACAATGTATAGTGTGTGTCACAGTGTAGGAAGAAAGAAATTAGTATGCCAAAGTGATAGAAAAGAATGAAAGTTTCAAGAAAATACTAAATATGAAATTGTGTGTATATGGATCTGTTAATAGGCCTTTGGACTTGAAAGCCCAAACCCATCTTTGGTCGGCACATTAAGGCTCATTTATGAGCAAAAAAAAATTATCAAGGTTAAAATAAGTTACCTAAGGTTAACTATGGTGAATGGGTGGAATAGCCATAAAATTTCAGTTGGAAGCTACCATTTTTTACCAAATCAATTCCTTCTCCAAAATGAATTCTTACTTTTACAATATCAAAGTCCAAATTCATTTTTACTAGATACACACCATCATTACATATGCTAATCACCATCCATTTAAATGAAACCTTAGCCATCCAATATGAGTAAACCATAACCATCCATCTATATTAAATTTTTGCCATTGATATGATATGATGAAATCATCAGCATTCATCTTTCATATATAAAGAGTTTTATATTCAACCTCTCCATTTTACAAACACCATGACAAAACACACAAATCTTGAGGAAAAACACCTTCTTAATTTTAGCCACTCGAACCTATAATCCAAACCAAGGCTTTACAGGATGGATTTTTATGCTCATCTTTTCTTTCCTTTATTTTAAGCATGATTTTGGTGTTTTAATTGCAAAATTTGCTTCTTCTCTTTTGTTGTTGGATTTAGTCAAATAGGGTTGGACCAAAGGGGAACTAATTTTGTATGTTTCTTATTGGAATATGAAATTTGAGCTTAGGAACTAAAGGTTTAACATGTGAAAACAAACAAGGAAAGTATGAAAACACACATAGGAGTAGAAAAGGAAGGTATTCAGCCACTCTTTAGAAAACAAAGGGGGAGATGTTTTAAAATTAATTTAAGGATACATAAGATTATTTGCGGTAGAGAATAGTGGTTTGAAAGTGTCAAATTGAATTTTAAAAGCTTTATTCAAAACTAGAAACTTTAGAGGCATAAACTAAATAAAAGGGAAATTGTGTGCTTTAATGATTATTTTTTATGTTTGATTAATGATATACACTTTCTATCATACTAATTTTATAATTCAAAAGTCAATTTGAGAATTGGCTAACATATTATAGGTTTTTCCAAATCACCCCAATATGGCTAAACTATGGTTTTATGATCTAAAGTGACTTAATTTCAATTAATTGATGAGTATTGATTGTTTAAGTGTTAATTTGATGAATTCATTTTCAATTTAAAGCTTGAATAGTTTGAATAAGGAATTAATGGTTTTCCTAAATTCTAGGGTTTATGGGATAAATTGAGGATTTTGAGATTTGAGCTTAAACTTATGTAATTGATTGGTCAATTAAGCTTAGAAATGGTGTAATTTGATATGTATGATGTTAATTATAAAAATTGAATTACTAGAAATAATTTTTCCCAATTTAATGAATTAGGCCAATTTATAGATTTGGAATTTAAAAGTTGAATTAATTACATTGAACATTGGAAATTAGTTGACTTGGTTCCAATTAAATGACATAAGGTTAAATTGTGAAATTTGAAAAGAAAAGGAATTAATATTCCATAGCAAGTATTCGGCCACCCTAAGAGGATGATTAATAAAAATGCTAAAATTAGTATATGTATATCTATGACATTGTTAATATGTTTTGAATATGAATTGAGGTGATAATGCAAATATGGTTTAGGATAGGAAAAGTAATAATAAGGTTAAGTTAAATTACAATTAGTGACATCACTAGGTATTGATAAATACGTGATTGAAATGAGAAGGTGTGAACCCTTAAATTTGCACCATCGAATGATCAGCACTCAATTCCAAACCCACAAAATCAAACTAAGCTCAAATCAAATAAAAAATGAACTAAAATGAGCCGCCCTTCCCGATGGCATAGAAAGCATGCCAGCTGGACACATGCCGCTCGCCTAACCAACACCCTAATAGTGCCGCTGGCTGAGGCCCTCTTTTTCTCAACTTTCAATCAAATTTTTTCTGTAAATAAGGCCCACTTCCAATCATTTTAGACAACAATAAACTTTCAAAGATAAAATTTAGAATTTTCTGTCAATTTTAAGCTAAAAACTATTAATTTTCAAGATCAAAAATCAATTTTCTTCAATTTTCACAATTAATTTTGAAGTTTGATTTTTATTATTATCAATTGATTTCTCTTGTTTTGTTTAACTCTATTTTTTTAAGGTTTAGCTTGTAAGATCATCAACCAAGGTGGAGCTTAGATCCAGAGTAATGCTTGCCTCATTCCTACAAAAAAGGAGCAAAACTAAGGTATAATTCCTTCTTTTGAGATTTCTTAAATCAGATCTAGAATTCTCTTCTCTCTTTTATATCTTCACTTAGGTCTAAAACTAAAAAGATCTAATCTTGTTAATTTTAGATCTAAATTAAATTAACAAATCACAATAACTTTTTCCAAAACCCTTCATTCTTAAGAAGGAAGAACTACGTGGGGTTTGATTCCCATTCAAAATAAATAAATAGACATGCCAGTCGTTTAGGCATCAACTCCAAATTATTTTATAGTATAATTTTTTCCTTTCTTTCATTTTTTATAAGATTATTTCTATTCTATTTTCTTTTACATATGATTATGTTGTTTCCTTTTAATAAGTTACTTCTTGCAATTAGTTAAGGAATGTGTACTTTTTCTAGTACCCATAAGGGCTAAAGAAAAGATCCTCTCTCTTATTTATTTATTCCATTTTTGTAATAATTCTTAAGTATATTTTATCTTATTTATCATTTTATAATTGTCATGCATTGCACGGATATTATTGCTCAAGCATCATCTTTATTTCTGTTCACAAAATTTATTTTAAGTTATTTTGTATTAAAATTGCCAAACTAATTTTGTTAAAATAAACCAAAACCTAGTGATCTTTTCCCTTAGGATATTAATTAGAGTCAACTTTAGTTTTTCCCTTAATCTTTTTCTCAAATAAAATAAAATTAAGGTGGTGACTCTTTTCAAAATCAATTTAACTGAACTTGAGGGTTCTATTATGAGTTTAAATCCAAATGAGCATTTTGATCCCTTTCAGCGAATCAAATCGTTGCTCGGGCGAGGTCTTATAACTGGCGACTCCACTGGGGACCACCTTCTTTTTTGTAAAATAAATAAGAGGACTAACATTTGGTTTGGAATCAAATTTTGGCACTTTTAATAGAAAAATGGCTTTCATGCATCACTTACATAGGCTCCTTGTCTTTCAACCTAGATTTCTTACGAAAATAATGGATAGAAAGTAACATTGAGTGGGTAATCCTCCTTGGGTCTATTCACCAATAGTGAAATCATCTACCCTGCAATTAATCGTTTGATCCTTTGAATGAGCATGCATGTACCGTTGAATCCACGTGAGGCTCCTTGACTCACATATGGCTAGGTATATCACTACTATAGTGTGACTGGTACCCTATACAAGCCACCCTTACCCTCTCATGTAATGAACCTAAATCCTAACCTTAGGTTGTATTTACCATAATCAAAACCTTATATCTTTGCATTCTTATGAAATGTTTCTCCATGTATATCATGCATTCATATTGTACAAAACATACATACATTTCAAATTTAGGCTGCATCTTGAACTGAAGAAGGGTAAGATATTTACTTCTATCTAAACACCTTCACTTCTAAACCATAAATACTCTCACAATGCTATCCCAATCACCTTGGTCCCTATAATCCTAAAATGCCATCACTAATAACCCTTATCTAAATACCAATACATAAATCTCAACTTTTAACCTAAATACTTTAACCACACACCTTAAAGCACCTCACTCTAACTTTTAACCATACATGCCATTAACCTTAGCCGTTAACATGAAAGCACCTCACACTAACCACTCGCCTCTATCCCAAGCACCCTCACCTTAACTCTAAACCCTCTCACCTCCATCCAAACACATTCACACCCAAACCCATGGTCCATCTCAACCTATGGTAAAAAATTCAAACCTATGTCAAACACATGGTAAAAATAAACCTAACCATAGTACCTTTATTTGAACCCAAAATTTAAAATAACTTTACCTCCCATAATCCTTTTCCAAGCTAAACATCGACTTAGCTTCATCCTAATCCTCAATCTCTTCCCAAGCTAAACACTAACTTAGGTTCATCCTAATCTTTAATCTTTTCTCAAACTAAACACTAACCTAGCTTTCATCCTTCATAATTCTTACCCAAGCTAAACACTGACCTAGGTTTACCTCCCACAATCATTATCCAAGCTAAAAATTGGCTTAACTTTATCCTGATCCTCAATCCCTTCGTAAGCTAAACATTAACCTCACTTCATCATCACTCATGGTCCATCTAAGCTTATGGTCCAGTCCACTCAAACCATTATCCAACTATCACCAAATGCATGGTTCACCCAACATCCACCATGATGTATTCACAACCCAATTGCAAAACCCATGTACCTTCCATCCTTAAGCCCATACTAAACCATTTATAAATTGCAAGCCCAATTACTTGAGGCTAAACTCTGACCTAGCCTTCCTAACTAAACTTTAGTTCCTTAAGGCTAAAATCTGACCTAGCTACTCAAAGTTAAAATCTAACCTAACTATTCAAAGCCAAAATCTCATCTAGCTACTCAAAGCTAAAATTCAACTTAGCCACTTAAAGCAAAGTCCTTATTCAAGCTAAAATTTGACTTAACTCCCCTAACTAAATACCAACCTAGCTAACATCATACACCTCCACCCTTATCTTTATACATACCCTGTTAACCTAACCATAAGGCACCGTCATCTATTACTATTAGACCTAAGATTCTTAGTTTATCATACTCTACCATAACCATTTTTTGAAATTTGATATAAACCCAGCTCCTTTTCCTTTTCAAATGTTGCCAACATATTTATTGGGTTCGCCAAAGATGTAATGGATAAGCTTTTAGCCATGCTATTAGAGCAATAAGAAGAGATGTTCAAGAGACAAGTGGTCCAAATTCAGACTAAATTTCAAGCCTAAATGGATGCCATAGTAAATAATATCAAAGGCATGCTAAGCTAGGCTAGCATAAACCAAACCCTAAATCCCACTCTCCAAAATCCATTAAATCTGGACCAAAATATGATATCAGTTCAAGTGTATGCTTCTTATTCCTACAAGTAAACCTCTGAGATCGTACCTTAGCTATCACTTTCCTTATCAAATATCCTGAAAATTGACACACTCTCCCATTCAACACCTATTAACCCACCATAAATCACCTCATCCCTTATGGATCCTTTCCAAGTCAAGGAAACCATAATTAACCCTAAGCTTGAGATCTTCTTGCATAAATTGGAAGCCATGGAGAAAATAATAAAAGTTTAAAGAAAAAGGAAGGCATGATTGATATAAGTTCATTAAGCCACTTCCCCAATGCCTGGTTGCCACCATAGTTTGAGATATAGAATTTGGACAAATTTGATGGTACCACCAACCCTAAGATCCATTTAAAAATGTATATGGGGGCAATGCATCCACTTGGTCTCAATAACAAGCTCCTTGCTCAACTCTTTCAATAAACCCTTACTGGTGCTGCCTTGAGATGGTTTATTTACTTGGATGACACCCAAAATAGACTTGGGATGACTTTTGCAATGTGTTTGTCAAGTTGTACTGCTATAGCATTGAAGTGGATATCACAAATAGAGACTTAAAAAGCACTAAGTAGCTTTTAGATGAATCCTTCTCCATATTCCTTACAAGGTAGAGGGCTAAAAGCTGCTCAAATGGTAAATAGACCAACTGAGTAAGAACAAGTGGATATCATTGTCAATAATTTACTCTCGACCTATTAAGCCCACTTGTTAACACATTACCTAGGCACCTTTAGAGCTTAGTTGCAACTGCATCAAAAGTTGAGGATTGTATCCAAAGCAAATCATTTCAAGATAAATTCCCCACCACCAACCTGAACAGTGGTGAGGAATCTGAACCTAACTCAACCCACCTTACCTTTGCCTAGAAGGCATGTCACAGAGTAGTTCAAGATCAGCTAATCTGGCCTATTTGAGATTTAACTCTAAGTTAAGCTTGAATTTGAGTCCAAATCTTAAAGTCTAGAGTCTAAATCTAAGACTAAGTTTGTCATCTTATTTTTATTTTCCTATATTTTTATCAATCATGCCAATCCTTTTTTGTTATATTGTAACAAAGTTTCTATTATAGTATTGCATCTACATTTTCTTTTCATTATTTATGCATTTATTTTCTTATCTTTCTCATTTAGTCCAACATGGATACTTTAAAAAAAAAAAGACAGAAAAAATAAGAAAGAAGAGAACAAAAGAAACAATCTTAGGGGCTAAAAAATAGAGGCAGTATGGAATTGGCCGATCAAAAAAGAACTTAAAAAAGAGCCAAGCCTAAATTTGTCTGAAGATAGATCCATCTGGCAGCATGAAGGCAACACGACTTTGGTGCTACCAAATTGTGCCACCGATCATGGCGACACTAATTTGGTGCCCCCCAGCATGCCTTTATCTCAGTTTTGCATTTTTAGCTCTTAAGCAAATTTTAACATTTTTTCTCAAAAGTTTCATGTCTCGAGTACCATTTTCGTATGAGAATTAGTCAAATAAAAAGGGAGAGAAAATTTATGGAAGGCATAATCGAAGTCCTATTGAGCCATAGGGATTACATGCATCACATTCATAAAATATAACATAAAGCTAAAAAAGTGCATCGTCATCTTAGAAACATGCATAAATTGCATACATAACATCCTAAAGCTATTAGAAGGATCATTAATGGCTACACCTAGACTTATAATGATCCGTCTTAGACACTTCCATTTGTTCTTCATGCATGTCCAAGACACATGGGGTGGTACTCATGCAATATGCATATTAGCCCAAAAGATTATAGTGATAGCGATCAAAATCTTTTGGGATTTGAAAAGAAAATCCAAACATAAGAATCACTAAAAAGTAGTTAAGAACTAACAGGCAATTGTATGAATTCATGCCTTTATGATGTTCTTAAGGATGATAGGAAAGAAGGGCAGTTGCCTATCCTCGAGATCATGTCATCGATACTTGCCATCATAAGAAAAGTATTCAAGGTGAGCAAGTAACCAAGTAAGTGAAGAAGATGGGGAATTAGGGCAATCGGGACTCCTAGAGGAGTATCTAGAGCCTAAGCTAAGACACCAACATCAGGGTTTAAAGGACCAACCATAGAACCCAGGGGACTAAACTTAAGGCCCAAACTACCGACCCTTAAAGGTAATGTCTTGGGAGTAGTATTGCCAAACCTAGGTCTTGTGCTATTGACCTTCAGAGATAATAGAGTAGCACTGCCAGATTGGGATCAAGGCATTCAAGAGGTGCCAAAAGTAGACCCTTAATAAGTCGACCTCCTTAACTCATTTAAAGGAGGCATGCCTTGCAACAAGTAAGTCTTACTGAACTCAACATAGTCAACATCAGGTGAAAGGAAGTCTAAACAAGAAACCCAAGTAGCCAAAATGTCCTCACTTAGAATGGCAAAACTATGTCTCATGTCTACAAGAGGAGGCATTAGAACTACTTTCACTCTTATAACTTGAGCCCTTACTCTCTTTCCCAAGTACAACAATCTCAACTATAGTGCAATAAAAGACGATAAGAGGTCAGGTCTAGTCTTGGCTTGGTCTGATACCCAAGCCATCAAAATACATCATTGGGTAAGAGATACTGAATGTAAGTAAATACAAGTCTACATTTATAAAAGGTACTTGCTTTGGGTTAAAGAAGCGAAGGTAGATCTACAAGTTTTAAAAGTCAGTGACAAATACCTAGCCCTCCTATTCGCCTTTCTCCAAAGGTGCCCATATGATGGATCAATAATATCAGAATTTTGCAACTAAGGAGCCAACTCTATAAGATACTCATAGGCCTAATACAAAAAAAAAAAAAAGACAAGAAATCAATTAACTGTAGAACAGGGGGGCAAGAGGTATGGATAAAGCAAAAAGACTCACTTCCCAAATAATAGAAGTGCCACTATAGCCATTATACTTCCCATGAGAAATGCCACACATCTTATTATACATGGCATAGATGCCCGCGCCTTCCTAATCAAACTAATCAATCTTATCTAAGTTTGTTAGTGAGCGTAAGATCCCCAAGTTAAGAGTGTCTTTGCCATTATGTAGAAAAGTATTGCACAGAATAGTCAAGGGGCATAGCCTAACACCTTTTTCTATGGTATACTAGCATGGTGTCTTCTTCATATTTCTTAAGATGTGATGAAGCCAAGAGCGCCAGGACATTAACATTCTCACAAGGAGGATAAGCTCTAATCAAAGCAATCATCTCTAAAAGAGAGATGTCAATCCAAGAAGGATGAAACTCTAAGGGGAAAGAGCCAAAATGCATACCTGCGATCATACTCCACTCGAAAAGAGTAACTATCATCTAACCACATAGGAACTGGAATGTACATGTGGTGCCCTACTAGCCCTCTATCAACTCCCTAATCACAATAGTGCTGATAATGCCCATGACATCCAACTGCAGCCACCCAAACAAACCAGACGACTCGAGTCGCTAATGTATGGTATCCTGTTCATTAAGGAAAAGGCAAACTGACTCCATAATACTCTACCT